>CAWUFW010015577.1:0-355003 GCA_963921515.1 Calotriton arnoldi
GGGGGGTGTTTTCGGGATGTGTACTGTGCTTGTGTATTTGTGCGTGCCTTGCTGTGTGGACTTGTTGGCCATGTTGTGTGCGATTGTTTTTGTCAGCGGATGGTTTCTGTGCAGGGACGTGGGCGCCATGGCTTCTGCCGTGTCGATTCTCATCGGCGTTGTTTGCGCAGGCGGGCGGTATATTTGTAGTTTTCCCGCGCTCATGGCGGTGCGATCGTAATCTCACGTGCGGTGTGTCGGCCGTGAGGGCGGGCGGTTTTGTGTTGTCGCAGCGTGTTTCCGTCCGTGGCGGGCGGTTTGACTCCGACTCGGACGATGGCGGGCGGTATTTTGTGTGGATTTTTTCGCCGATGGCGGTTTTCGGTTTGTGTAATCGTAATGGCGTGGTCGGTGTTCAGACGGTGTGTGCGTGCGGATTTTTGCCGCTTCCATGCCTGGCGGATTCTTTTACGCCGGGTATCGTAATGGGCCCCTTAGTTCTTAAGTGTTAATGCAATGTAGCGTTTATTTTTTCATGTGCTCTGATTTGCTCATGAAATGTTACATCTGCTCACACCACAGTCTATGGTTCCTGTAATTTCATATGTGAAAGTAATGTGCTAAAATTATTTATTTTGGGGGTGAGCCAGAGCTTTCCTTAATGCTACTATGGATGCTGTACGCTTCTTTCCTGATTTTGCTGCCCACTTGGGACATAAACTAATTTCTGATTATTGCTTTCTATGTATAACTCTGCATTTCAAAGCCTTCATGCATTGATTCTGTACCGCTTAATTTTGAATTCTGTGATAAAACCCTTTTAACTATTCATTGATCCAGAACTCATTGTATGGGTATTTAATTGATTGTATCTCTGATTTTGATGCTTTGAGAGGGTGCCTAAATGAGGGGATACATTGCCTCATGAAACTGAGTTTAACATGATCCAGGGAAATATGGGAACATTGAAGTTAATGTGGGTTATCTAAATTTTGGGGTACCATTTTGCTCTCACAGATGTGCACCATTGAAAACCAATCCAGGTTTAAAACATAGGGAGACTCAGGTGTAGAGTCACATTACCCCTTTTAAAATAAAACTATGTTCTTTTTTCAGAGTACAGGAAAAATGCATTGCAATTCATGTTGAGCGCGCATTCTATTGTAGCCCATTTCTACATAGGGGCCGATCCGATCTCGGCCGGTAGGGCTCCGAATCGGATTCGGCGCTGACCGGGATCCGATTCGGAGCCCTATTTCCCGACCGATTCGTACGCGCGTCCGGACGAGCGAGTACGATGCGAAATCGCCCGACCGACTCGTTCGGGCGTCCCAACCGCTCCGACCGACTCGTTTCCCGGGTCTAACTGCACCGACCGACTCGCTCGGCCACGACTCGCACCGCGCAATGGAGACGTTCCCCGGCCGGAGTAAGTACGATGGCGCGCCGCGAGCGAGTCCGACCGACACGCGCCGTCCGGCTCGAAAAGAGCAGTCGGAGCCGTACTCGGGGGTCCGTGTCGGACCCCCCTGTACGCGTGGCCGTGCAAGTCGCACACAGGGGGACCCATGGGTCCCCCCTACCTGTGCGTGTACAGCGCTTGACCAGCTCGCCGCGTACCTGCTGATGGGGCGCCCTTGTTCGCCTCGCACCCATTGAGGCAATGGGAGCTTGCGTACGCGTTGTACGACTGGCTCCCATTGACTTCAATGGGAGTCCGACCGACTCGAGTACGATAGCATACGGACGCATCGTACTCGTTCGGTCGGGCTGCACGGAGTCCGATTCGGTCGGAAATCTCTCCGGGTCCGGCTCGGTCGGAGAGATTTCCGGCCCGAATCGGAATCGGCCCCTAAGTCTTAATCCCTGAATGCAATGCGATGTTTAATAGCATACACTGTGCTATGTTTATGGATCATATTGGCAAACTGAGGCAGTAAAAGTTATTCACAAGAGACACATACTCCTGGCATCAAAATCATTTCTATTGTGTATGGACACAAATAATATCTCCTTGTGAAACTAGGGACATGAATAAAGCTCTGCCTTTTAGGGGGACATAACATTCGACCTGTTTGTTTGTTCTCTGAATACTTAAACCTGTCTGAACTCTCTTATGTGTACTGTGCTAAGAGTTAGGTAAGGGTTGTTTCATACTTTCTCATTTTTATCACGTACAATTTATGTTTTGTTAGTTGTGCATGACATGAATGCTAGTTTAGTGACATGAAGAGTATAACATTTTAAATACCAGGACGAAGATATTCTGAACTGTAAAACAAACAAAATAAGTCTACATCCGGATAGTCACAGTAAAATGTGTTATATGAAAGCCATAGCTTGGGATCTGTTTTTCAAGTAATAATGGCAGCTGAGTATGGTCTAATGCCACAGACAAGGCGGTGGCTCAAGCAGAATAAGCAGGGGCATAGATTAGTCAGTGACATTCAGGGGTAGGATTCTCAACTATAACAATTAAAATAGTGGTGGTCTGCAGAGACCAAGGACTCTCACATGGACTGCTCACATGGACTTTTCCCATAAGGAACAGGATCACATCTTATTTGTATTAGGTGAGCCTCAGTTTAGAGTAGCACAGTGGACGAAAACATTTCAGTTTAATTACACGAAAGCAAATTATGCAAGTTTCACACACCCTGAGTTAGAAAGCTACCCGAGCAATTGTCAGTGTTTAGACTATTTGTATGCATTCGACCCATCACTCTTTGGATGCTTAATTGCCAGTAGTATGCCTGGAAACCTGAGACTGGCCAGCTTTCCAATCCTACTACCACCAATGCTTGTGAAATCTTAAAAGTTGTAAGTCTGCGCCCATCCAAAGAATACTTCGGTGGGTGCCGATTTATTATTTTTCTGGTAACTTGGTCACTATATATTTAAGTTCCTGATCCAAATAAGGAACAAGTTAAAACTTCTTAATGAAATGAGAACGATGAGAAAAACCAACACAGTTCTAGCACGGTCGAGTCAGGGCCTCCAGACCCAACTACCAAGCCAAGAATGCATTTATTTAGGGGTATCACCCTCCAACACCCCCTGAAGCTATGCCCCTGAGAATAAGATTATGGGTTAGTCCTCAAGAAAAGGGCAGTGCTCAGCGTAGTCCAAAAGTGCCATCCCTACAGGCTCCTAATCGGAAAATGAGAATGCACATTACATAGCAGTTACACTTGTAAAGGAAAATGTCAGATATCTACCCTTAGAAGAGAAGCTTGTCTCTTCCTTTCACAAGCTATGTCTATCATTATGTCCTTGGGCACACCTAAAAATCATTCATTGCTTGCCTCCCCAAATATGTTTGAGAGCGATGGTTCCTGAACTCAACATTTGAGGCTCTGCACTTCTCATACTTCATTTCAAACAAGAAAAATTTAATTCATCTATTGATGTAACAAATAAAATGTACCAAATAATCCAATCAAGGTCAATTTTGGCACAACATTTTTAACCATGGAAGTATGCAATGATTTTGTGTTGCAAGCATGGTTTGTAATTCCAGAACTGAGAGTTCAGTCTTATCAGAGAAGTGCAAGTCATTAGCAAAGATAATATGAGATGTAAAATATTTGAACTACACAGATGCTCTTCAAAACGATATTTGCTAGGTTGCTTCAATGAGGCTGTTGCAAATTAAGCTTCATATGACTATACCAATCAGGGTTCTTATTATGGCATTCAGATGTGCGTTGGCACTTTTTTATGTCTATTGGAAGATTAACATTGATTAATTTCACTTTCCCTCTCCAATTATGGCACGAAAGCGATCAATATGATTACTGATAATAAAATCAAACTGTGGCAGAGGAGCTTCAATTCGTCTTAAGATCTCAATTTGGTGGGTTTTTTTACACTACAAAATATGCAGAGAAATGCAGAATAAATGATTTTAGCCTCAAAAACTTTAGGTGAAGGAGTCTACAACATAAATCACTAACACTGTTTTATGAGCGCAATGACTGATCTGAGGGTAGTGACAAGGGAAGATAGAAAAATTCATAGAGGAGTTTATTCTGCATTTTGACATGGGAAAGTAGAAAAATTCATAGAGGAGTTTATTCTGCATTTTGACAGAGGAAGGTAGAGAAATTCATAGAGGAGTTTATTCTGTATTTCGTAGCACGCAAGAGTAAGGCATACTTAGCATTTTTTTAAAGAAGGTGTGAGTTCTAATGCGGGAGTACAAAGGCTCCGCCTTTGCTCTGCATTCACATAGCAATAGTTGTTGTTCATTCTTTGGGTGCAAGTTCCAAGTATCACTTTCATGTGATTGGCTCCCACAACAGAATTAAACAATGGCTTAATTAAAGAAATGGAAATATAAAAGGTGTAAAAGGTGTTACCTACCTACTGATTGCTACTGTTTTGCTCAAAAACTGAACATCATGCATATGAGGACAAGCAGCAATTGCCTGTTAACTGCTTCTGGCACCACATATTGCAGACCCAGGATGTTGACATACATCTTCCTCTACAGCATCTCTTTGAGGGAGCTGTTAAGTTCAATTGGACTGCTGGAGTAAAAGAGTCTGGCTAAGGCTATTCATCATTTGCAGCACCCACACTATGATCACCACTCAGTTAGGAATGAGGAGTGTTCTGCAGACATGAACTTATAACCATCACATTCCCATCTCAAATATTATCATTCCCATAGTTACAGTTTGACTAATTGTATTCTTTATTTGGTATTCTCGTGTTTATTTTTAATATCTAATGTCTTTGCATGATGTACAGTCTCTTATTTAATGCCTTAAAATCACAACAATTATTAAACACAAAAGACTGAGTGGTGAACATACATTAGGTTGAAATGATTAATTGCAATTATGTATTTGTGATGTTGCCTTGCGTGAAAGTTGGTTATAGGACTTCAAACCTGGTAAATCTGTATACGAGGATCTGCTCCTAAACACAGACCATCAAATATATAGAACATAAGTGCCACAGTGGTGAAGGAATCTACCAAAGGACAGATACCATGAAATGGAAATTATAGTAAGTGGATCCTACCTTGTACGGAGAGCAGTGGAAACCTATATGACCATTAAGAGAAAGGTCCACCTTGGAAATTACATCTGTTCCAGCAATGTACAGGCTGTTCCGTGTTGCACCATTTAATCCATAACCACTGTCAAGGATGTCAGTTGATTCCTCTAAATGCCGTGCCTCAGGTGGTATAAAAAATAGGCAGTGGGGAGATTTTTCATCCAGTGGGCATGATTTGAATGTAAACGATTGTACCAAATTCTAATATCATCATTTTTTAATACATCACACAAGTCTCATACTACAATCATTGTATGTGTTAACTTGGGGTTTTTTGTCACAAGAAATTATTTGGTACTTTTCAAAAGCCAAGATCATTTAAAAATACTCTCAGTGGTGCACATGCAATCTACAATTTTAGGGCAAGAACAATTGATTATGTACTGAAATGATTTATGTTAAATATAAGATAATTATGATATTAAACAGCGTTCAGATCCATGTCCATGATGAAAAATAAGCTGCTTTCAATAGGCATGCAATGAAATGATCTGCTGACTGGCTCTTGAGAGTGTTTTGCTCCTGTGATCAAGAGTGCTAGTAAACTGTGCATCCATGAGGTTGATGCACTCACATTGCAATCGAGGTTTCAACAAATGGGTCAAACAATGATTGGCAAACCTGCCACAGTCTTCCCTAAAAGTATCATGGTAGACATTTTGCAGAACAAGTGAAGGCAGTACAGGATATCCCATGGCACATACATACGTGTCACATACTGCTGAAAGATGTACTCTCTGTGGGGTGCCTGACTTCTTGATTTAGTTTCTGTGGTCAATATAAATACAAGGGAATAACGTGAGAGATAAGAAAGGTAAAAAGGAGAATCTTTTTGAAAGAAAAAATTATTATTATAAAGAATTATTATTATCAGGGATGGATAGAGAGTCAAACTGAAGAAATCTACTAAGTGCTCGGACTTGAGAGCAAACCTGAATGTCATACAATTCTAAGTTTTGAGGAGATTCCTTAGACCAAAGTTTAGCTACAAGAAAACGTATATTTCCTGCTTTAGCCAGGTGCGGCCTGCAGGTAGGAGCGGTGAGGCGGTGGAGCTGGATTGGGGGGGATTCGACAGACGACCACGAGGGAAAGTTAAATAAATAATTAATTTTCCATCCTCGTCATCTGTCAAAATCCCCCCCCAACCTGGCCCCACTGCCCCACAGCTCTTACCTGCACGGGCCACTGCTGGCTTTAGCAGTGCATTTTAAAAAAGAGCACTAGGGGTCAATATTTCCTGGTGGTGGGCTCTGAGGATTATAATGGATTTGTATGTGAATCTGTGTACACTGATAAAGTAGTCCTGGTCTTATCGAGTGATGTGAGATCTACGTAGAAGTGGCAAAACATTTCTTCAGAGTGATAGAGCAGGAGAATTAGCTTACAATAAGTGCCATAATTTAAACCAGACATTAACACGAAAATGATTAAAAGAATGAGAAGTAGGAAAATTTGCCTTTCCGCAAACATGCAAATTAACGTGTAGCATGTTTTTAGATCTCGTCTAGGCAGCGCTTGCGCTGTCTCTTTGAGACATGCTGTATTCACTTATGGGCTTGAAGCTCCACCCACTCTCCGGACATGCTCTCCCACAGCGCCTTTTTAAATCTACCCAGCTGCACCTTTCGTTATAGGTTGCTCGCCATATTCAGGTTAACAAACGAATGCTTTTTGGGTTTTTTAAAGCGCTGCAACGTCGCGCTTTAACTTTTAATATTATTATTTTTTTCTATGTGCCACACGCGCTGCAGATTTAACATGGCGAGTGGGCCTTTCATTTGTGCTGCGGCTCACCAAAATCAACTTTTAAAAATCCCTTTTATCCCCCAACACAAAATTGCCACATTTTAACAATGGCGCCTGTGCGTCCATTGTCAGCAGTTCGGCGGCTTCTAACATTGCCGCCCGCTTTCCCTACGTGACTGCGTTGGCGCTGTTGTGCTGCCTGGACGAAGCACCGAGATCCCTACAGCCCCTGCAGACATGACGGACGGCGGCAGAAGGTTTGTTTACTTCAGATGGATGACCTTCTCCCTTCATCCGAAGATAATCTGGGTAACTTGAAGGCCAGGTGTTAATTAATAGGCAGGGGTGGCTTGGCTTGGTATTAGCACTTTGCAGATGTAGCGTGAACCCGACTAGAAGGTATTGGAGCGCTTTACGTGAGCAGCACTTCTGTTCCAGTGGCATCTCATCGCACTTTTGCTCCTCGGCTTACTTGCCAAAAACAATGACTTCAACAAACAGCCCTCACCCTCTTTTTACTTCGATTTGTTCCCCTGTGAAATGGATCCAAAAAGAACACTTTGACTGCAAATATCTTCAGACATTTTCTATTCGAACGTGCAGCCGTGGGTTTAGAAGTGAGTTGGGAGTAGTGGCGGTAGCTTGTTTCTCTTCCCTTTGCTTACCCCACACATTGAAACTTTTCCATTCTCTAAAGTTTTAGGGTATGCGCACTACCTCAAACAGACTTTTCTCTGCAGCAAGGCACTGCGGGCGGTAGGAAAAGCACGCCTCACCTCTCATGCCTGCTCTTTTCAGGGATAGCTCGGGGGCCCTGCGCGGGCAACGCTGCCCTTCACAACAAATATATCAACCAGTGGCCGCCAGTCGGCTACGCTCCCCTTCTGCCCGGGTCCTAATAATAAAGGGCTGAGTCCCAGCTGTGGCGAGAGCTTCAGTCCGTGAAATCAGATTCAAATTATTTACTTTAGCACTTGTTACATCTGCTCCAAGATTAGTGCAGGGATATACCCACCAGGCTACTTGTGTGTCATTCTCTTTTCTTCTCAAGTTTATTTTCCTTAAACCTGAGAAATAAGGATTTCTCTCAAAGGACACCTTTGAACTGGCAGACACTTAATCCAGAAGGGGTGGCGGCAGGACAAAGGCTTTTATATGACACGTCAATTGCCGGGGTAGGGGCGTGTGCGGTAAAGAGATTATAAATTCTTTGTGAAAAAGATCCTGCTGCTGGAACCCAGGATGTTGTTTGAAGCTGCATTTGTAAATTAACAAAACTCTGCTTAACTTATGCCCTAAAATGTCATTACAGCTAATGATTTCAAGTTGTCATTTGCTTTCCTTGTCTATAAATGTATGAGTATCAAGCAACTTGGGTCCACTTATGCAAGTCCTCAGCTTTACTAGTGCAAACCATTATTTTTCAATTCAACTAGTCCTATTGAAGCTAAACAAAACTACAACTCCCAGAGTGTGGGTAGTTCAAACGAAAGTCCAGCAGGGGCACATCTAGTCCCCTGCCACATTAAGCTATGTTGTGGTCCGACCAGCTCTGGAATTTCTGGTCTCCAGTGACCTGGAGCTCTCTACTGCTTCCTGCCCCTCCCCCTTCCTTGGAATGTCAGTAGACCAATAACTTCAATAGTACATACAACTCAGCGGTTGTAAGAAAAGCAGCTCTGCTGGAGGCGTATCTTATTTTGTTTCTTTTTGGCTCTCCATTATTTCAGGACCTTAAATATTTTCTACGCAGCCCGCAGGTGTTCACTGCTGAACTATAATGACTTTGAACTAATAAATCATTGAGGGAATAGACATTCAGGGGTATGTTGAGAAAAACAGTAGTCACTTCTTTTCCGCCAGAACATATCATTAGTTTAAAATGAACAGGAAAACAAATAACAGGTATTTAAGATGCTCAAAGCACAGAACAGTTTGTCGATCCCTCACACTCCACACTTTCTGTATTATTTTTTAATGACTTTTCTTTCTTTCTTACTCTTTCCTTCCTCTTCCTTCCTGTAGTTTATTTCTTTTCTCCTTTCTCCCCTTAGTTTGCATTTATTACACTGAATCCAGCCACAACACTACAAACATAAACACATGGGTAAAAGACAATGCTTTTTACAATGCCAAAAGCTCTCTCGGAAATGCGAGACCTATTGCATTGAAAATGCTTGTTTTTGTAGTAAGCACTCATATTTATTGTAATTAAACTACTAGGTTAGACTAGGCTACATCCATCTTTCTATCTTTCAGTACATTTTCTTCTTTAATAAATAAATGCTTTTAGGAAATGCTGAACTATGCAATATTATGCGGTAAATTATTCACTCTTGACTTACTTAAACATGTAATCTCTGTAGAATGTGCTAACTTTAAAAAGTATTTCTTCTTTTCCTAAGCTACATGTTTTCATTGTATTTAGCTAGTTTCTAGCTGCCACATTTTCACAATGCTGATTGCTGAATAGTATATTAAATCAAAAATGCTCACATGAAGACATGAATCTCTTGATTTAATATCTTAGGTTACAACTAGAATGTTTCTGCCTTTAGAATAGTTCATTGTTAGCAGTGTAATAATGATTAGCTAATAGTTTAGACCGTAGGGTTCTCGTGAGAACTCAGAATGAAGCTAACACACATGAATGTTTAGCAACTAAATGAACACTTATGGATAGCACCTTTCCAACTTCATACATTTACCGTGGGAATGAAGAAAGAAGCATCAGACCATGGGATGATCCTTCTTCATTGGCTTAAAATTACCTAACACCAGCATGGATTGTTACAAGTGTTTTTGTGCTTATATTATATGTGTTCCTAGTTAAAATTAGAGTGTGCTGTCCAAACTGGTCCAGGTTATTCTTCTGAGACCATCCCTATTTCCCTTAGCACTTTTGCCCTTTTCACTGTGAGCTACTGCTGATGGTGATTTCTGTTGCCTACTACTTTGTGGGTGTCTTTTTTTTTAACAGCTAGGATACTGCTGTGACTGATTTCTTAGCTTAACTTTAAACAGTTGTTACTGCAACTGTTTGCTGATGCTGTTTGACAGGAGGGACTCAGACGAGTTTCGAGAACTACTCTTCATGAGGAGTTCGACTTCAAATTGATTCAATTTCAATGCTCCTTTAATGCTTGCTCTTTTCTAAAAGGACTCTTTATGGGATCTGCTAGGTTAAAATCTGTTTAGAGTAGAATAGAGACTTAAATTCCTTTATGGAACACGCTGTATTTTTTTGGATCGACTCTAACTATAATTTTCTTGATATTTCTGTAAACGGATTTATCTGATATACTAGTTTGAATAAAGAGAGCAAAACAATATACTCAACTTTTATCGATAAATAAAGGTTTTCAAACTGCTTCAAAACTCTCATCATTGACTGAACTTAATGACTAAATTGATAATGTTTATTGAGATGTTTTCGATTGATGCTCTATTCTAAAATGGTGGCAAAGATCCATTGCAGAGAAAGAAGATTTTGGTGCCCAGCTGGAGACCCCGATTGTAAGTTAGGGGTTTAACTGAATAAATTAAAGAAAAACATTTCTGCACCATCAGTTTCTGGTAGCAGAGATATGGTTCACACCCTGAATGAAGCTATAAAATTATTTCCCAAGTCAGAATAAAGTTTGTGAATCCAATGTGCAGAACTTAAAGATCTGAAAAGGCAGTACTAGAAGGCAGTTGCGGTTTGAAGGTGTGATTATTCATAGGGCGATGTGTTATTTATGGCAGTTGTGTTTTGGTTTAGACAGTGGTGTTGTGAGTATGAATGAGTGAGTGAAAAGAAATATTGAGAAGCTGTTGAAGAAAATAGATTGAAGACTTCAGACTCACTGGAGTTGAAAATCCCAGGATGCATACATAGAATGAATAGAAGACTTGTTTGCAGGATAAGGTGTAGTGTGTGAGGTACCATCACCTATACCATTGATACAGAGAAATTAAGCATTGTTGTGATAAATTAACATTGATCGGTGTTAGTGGAACCTAAACGCACAAACTAGTGAAGCTGCATTGATTTGGGTGATTTCACGCTGGTCAAGATTTCACTTGCAGAAAATACTTTTTAGTGATTGCAATGCTGTTATTTCTTTAGTACAAGCAAAGAAGAAGGAGTTTTGAGTTTATTGTTGAAGTTGCTTGAATGTGAGATAAATTGTAAAGGAGGTTGAACTACTACAAGGAGTGAGATCATACATCATATTGTTTCACGCTGAGATTGGTCGATTTGTGTGGTTTCGCGCTGGAATTGGTTGGTGACATCAGGGTGTTGCACTGGGATTGGCTTACAAGAAAGTGAATACATTTTGGATTTGAAAAAAAATTGGGAAACTAGTAATCCTAATTGAATTGGTTTATTGCAATTTGATATATAGGGAACCAAATAATATTTGATTGAAATTTGCCTTGTCTCCTATTGCATTGCAAAAATTTAATGTTTTAAGGAATTTAAGAGTTTAGTAAGAGGGGATGTTACTATTCTGGTATGGAAAGGTGAAAAGGCACCTCTCAAAGATATGCCTGCACATTTTATGACAAGTGAGCATAGGTCACAAACTTGTTCTTGGTTTTGCCAATGGAGCAGAACCACTGAGCAAGAAGTTGCATTGAGCTTTCCTATATACGGGACATTTAATACCAGTATTTTTAAACATTTGAGAGGAAAATTGTACGAGATGAAGCCACCACCTAGCCCTACTCAATATGAAGCTCTGAATGTATGGGAAAAGGTTGCAAGGGAAAAAGGTAGGGAAAAATACCAGATAAGGACAAAACGAGCGGTGCAGAATTATGCGGATGCTTGGTGGGATGAAGAGGAGCGCAGGTGGAGAAAGGCTATCATAGAGGGAACAAGGTTATGTCCAGCTATTACTATGGAAGTAGAAAAGAAGGGATGTGAACACGATCACCAAAAGAAAGATGGGGTGAGATAGATACGGATTCAGGGGTTGGGATTTTAGAGCAGATGCTAGCTTCAAGACCTTCGCCATACACAACCCCTTCTGATCACAGAGAATCAAGTGCTGATGCAGGTGCCACTGTGGCAACTGCTCCTAGAGATCCAAATTTAGCACAGATTGAAAGACCCGTACAGATACTCTAAATTATCCCATCAGTTGTGGCTCGACCACAGGTTGCAATTCCGACTGTGACTAATGTGACTGGAGTGCATACCATAGCCCAAATAACACCTGTAAATACCCCGATATTGCCCCGATTCATGCGAATTCTACTTCAAACGTGGTGTTAAGGCCAGAAGATCATCAAGCCACTGGAGGTGTACCTACTACAGGGTTTGTTCCGACCTCATAAAATTCTCAGATTGTTGTGTGGAGACCCCCACAGACAGTATGAGCACTATTAGATGGAGAGACATTATTCTTCACAACCCCTAGTGGCGTAAATGTTATTGAAGAGGGTTATATGCCAGCTTGGTTAGAAGAAGAAGCGGGAATTAGAAAGACAGAAAACTCTGAGGTGCAAGAGAGGCCAGACACGGAGAGGGAAAAGCCTTTAAATGTTTCTTAATTGAAGGTGGAATAAGCAGAAATAATAAGGGAATGTTTAGAATTTGAACATATTGAGCAATACCAAAGAAAGAAGTTAATTTACTGGTGTAAGGAGATTACACGAAGGGCAGCTTTAGTGCATGACAAATTGACAGAACTGGCTCAGAAATATGAAATTGATCTTGCTAAAAATGTTTACTTGCAGAGAAGCTATAGGGTTCAATTAGATGATCCAGCATTAGAGAACATGAGAATTTCAGGAATGCGTTTACAAATTATGGAACCAGTTAAATACATTCGCAAATGGAGTGAGACTGAGAAACTAGAAATTAAATGGGCGAAGAAGCATGAAAAGAAAAAGAGAGAAACAGCTAGATGCAAGAAGCAAGATGAGGGAGGCTATGGAGAAATGACAGCATACCCATTCAGGGAAATAGCAGGATGAATGTATGTACATGTTCCTTGGAGTAGAGGTGATTTGGCTGCATTTACAAACAATTTCCCGAAATTGAGAGACCAACTGGTGCACTGGAATGCACAAGTGGAACTATTCATAAAGATTTAAAAGGAAATGTGGACAGATTTGAATACGTTTTTTGACATTGTAGTACTTGCTGATTTACGGGCTGAATGTAAGACTGCGGTACAATGGCCAAAAGAAGAACCTATAAGGGAGACTAGGACAAATGCACCATCTCCTGTAGTGAAGAAGAAATATGAGGCAGTGTTACTCTCCTGAAAGGCAGAGTGCCACTGAGAGATTTGGATTGACTTAAAATTTCAAGAACTACCCAAGAGCTGAAAGAAACAGTGCATGAATACTATGAACGATTGTTACAGGTGTTTCAGCAGCATAGTGGATGAGAGTATCCTGAGGTAAAGGATATGGGGATTTTTGTGTCACAGCTTGCTTTAGGACTAAAGCCAGAGATCTGTATGCACAGAACACAAAGTGTGATCTGTCGGCAGCACAAGTTCCTCAATGAAATCTTGAGATATGCCAAGTATTGTAGTGATGAGTTAGACATGAAGCAGAAAAACATTAAAGAGAAGTTTATGTTGGCACAAAGGAAGTTGGCTCAGAAAGGTTTTCAGAATCCTCCTTTTGCAGGACATCAAGGGAATATGCAAGGAGATGCAGTTCCACAGGTTGGTTTTCAGGGAAATCAAGGAGTATTTAACATGTCTTAAGGTAGAGGTGTTCTTGTGGGTACAGGTTCTAGAGCAGATGTTGCTGTTATGAAAAAGATGCCTCCCTGTCAAACCTGTCATAAAATTGGACATTGAAAAAGAGAATGTAGATGTAATCCTAATAATGTTACTGGAAATGTAGAGATGCCTAAAGGAATGAAAATGCAAAATCTGCCTACACAGCAGATGCAAGCACCCGTGCAAGGTCAGTTCCCAATGATGCCTGCCCCAGGGGTCCAAATGAACTCACAAAATATGGGAAATCCTTGATTTAAATCAAACGCCAAAAGTGAATAGAAGCTCTTTTCAAAATTCCATGCCAAAATTTCAAAATCCGAACCCGAATGTTTTACAGCAATATCCCTTTTTCAAAATTGATGGTTCAGGTTCTGATAATTCCCAATGAAGGTGCCTGAGAGAGGAGGAAGATTGAGTACTTTCCTCAGTCTTAGAGATAGACCAGAGTGGCCCATATGTGGATGCTGAAGTATATGGCCACCTTGTATCATTTTTGATCGATATAGGTGCTACCAGATCCACCGTTAGAACAGTGGAAGTTCCAGATCTGCCTCTCTCGGGGAAAACTATCAAAGTTATAGGAGTTACAAATAAACAGTTCAAGAATCCCATTTCAGAAAAGGTCCCAGAAAAAATAGGTTCCTTTGAAGAAAAACACCAGTTCGATTGTCTGTGATTCTAGCCCTGTAAATCTACTAGGGAGAACTTTGATGTGCAAGTTAAATTGCACCTTTTACTGCATGCCGGATGGTGTTGCTTTCCAGACCCATGATGAGGATATAGATTTTAAAATGGTTAAACAGCAAAGCGAGATAGGAGTGTTCCCTTTGCTTACAATTGATTAATTCCCTGATGATTTGAAAGAGACAGTGAATGCTGAAGTTTGGGATCTCACAGTGCAAGATATCGGACTTATAAAAGGTGTATAACCAGTCTGAATTACTGTAAAGTCAAATGCAGTGTTTCCCAGAACACCCATATACCATTTGACACCTGAGGCAATTGCAGGAATAACACCACTCATAGAAGACATGTTTCAGAAAGGAATTTTGAGGAAATTGATTGGAAGCATATATAAATCTCCAATTATGGGCTTGCAGAAACCCAGTGGAAAGTACAAAATAGTGCAGTACCTGAGAAAAATGTATGAGATTGTTGTTCTCTGTTGTCCCATGCTACAGAATCCAGCCACTATATTGTTTCAGATCCCATGTACTACAGAGTGGTTTACCATCATTGAATTATGTAAAGCTTTCTTCTCAGTGCTATTGCACGAAGAAAGTCAATTTATTTTTTCCTTCATGTCCCAACTGAAAGTAGTAGCATGATGTTGTGTCCCACAAGGGTATACAGAGAGTTCATCCATTTGCAACCAGATTCTGAATAGAAATCTGGAGACCTTACAAATGCCAAGCAAATCAACCCTTGTGTAAAATATTGATGACTTGCTTGTGGCATCAGAAACACAAGAAGCTTGTACACAAGACAACATTACCTTATTGAATCACATGGCAGAGAATGGAAACAAAGTGTCTCCAGGAAAGCTGCATTACTGTCAGAAAGAAGTTCAATATTTTGGACACATCATTGTGAAAGGAGCTAGAAAGTTGTCATCAGAGATAGTGGAAGTAATCTTACAGATGAATCCATCATGAACTCAAAAGGAAGTCAGGGTTTTTTTAGGAATGGTTGGTTACTGTAGGCAGTGGATACCAAACTTTTCCTTAAAGGCAAAACCTTTACTAAGGTTGACACGCAGAGATGTGTTAGATCCGATTCCATGGGACAACGACTGTTCAAAAGCGTTCCTAGAGTTGAAAGACAAATTGTGTCATGCCCCGGCACTAGGAATGCCTGTTTATTCAAAATAATTCACTCTATTTTGCAGTGAGAGAGATGGGTGCGCTCTCTCAGTATAGACACAGGTGCACAGAGCTGCCAGAAAGCTAGTGGCATACTTCTCTACTACACTTGATCCCATAGTTGCAGGTCTTCTCGGTTGCCTAAAAATGGTTTCCGCAGTGACTACTTGTCTCGAAAAGAGTGAGAACATAGTGATGGGCTACCCCTTAGTTAATATGGTCTGACACTCTGTTGAGCTATTGTTGACAAGTACGAAAACACAGTACCTAACCCATAATCGCTTGGACAAAATACGAGCAGACTGTTGTATCCTGTGATAATGTAGTTCTCAGAAGGTGTCATGTGCTTAACCCTTCAACTTTGTTGCCTGTAAATAATGTTGATTGTGCTGAAATTGAGCTCGATTGCCTGGATGTCATGAATTTATGCACCAAACCAAGACAATATATTAAGGATGAACCCCTAATTGAGCCTGATCATGTACTTTTTGTATAAGGGTAACAATGCTACACTAAGGGCAGCATATGCAGTGTGCACAATAAATGATGTCATCGAAGCTTCTAGGCATCAAAGAGTTACCTCAGCACAAGTTGCCCAATTGATTGCCCTTACAAGAGCATGCAATTTAAATGCACAAATGAGAGTCATAATTTTTACAGATAGTCAGTCTGGGTTTGGTGTTGTCCACGACTTTGGGCAACTGTGGTCGTAACGAGGGTTTTTAACTTCTTCCGAGATCCATGATGGAATCCACGTCAAGAAACTCTTGGAGGCTTTGCAGTTGCCCAGTGAAATTGCAGTGGTTAAGTTTGCAGCTCATCAAAGTGGTAATGGTTAAGTTGCCATGGGTAGCATATATATTGATTCAGTGGCATGGTATTGTGCTTTGTTGGCCTGCACATTTAATGAAAATTTCACATGTGAGTCAGAGGAAGAGAGTTCATTCACCATGTTGATGAAAGTCACTAATACATGGGATGAATTAAAAAGATTGCAGGAAAATGTTTCAGAGGCAGAACAGAGCAGTTGGATAAAAGCAGATTGTGGAAAAAATGCAAATGACATTTGGATGTCTGCTGATGGGAGACAAGTGTTGCCCGATAGTTTGCTATTTGCAATGACACTGTATTATGATGGATACACACATTTGGGAAGAGATTCCATGGTGAGATGCTTTAGACAAAGCTGGGTCAATCCCAAATTTGAATGTTGGCGGATGAAATTTGCCACAGATGTGCAATATGTCAACAAATAAACATAGGAGAGAACTAGGCCTGGGTGGAGTTCGCAGAGTTCTGCTATGCGGAACTCTGCAAAGTGTTGAAAAAACTCTGCAGTGCTCCACGGAGTTTCACGAGCTGCAGAGTGTGATAAGTCGCGCTGCTCGCACTGATTTTAACACTGGGATTTCGTCCCGCTCTGTAAAATCGGCGTGAACGACACCACGTGCAGCGCAACAGGGCACTACTTCTTTCTGCCGCTCGAGTAGATGTTCTACTCGAGCAGCAGCTTCCTTAATGCGAGCAACAGCTTTCTCAACGCGAGTAGTAGCGACCTGAGTCAGATAGAGGAACTCATTTTGTTGTAGGGATTCTGCACATACACAGAGCTATGCACAGGGTAATAGGACCTCGGAATATAGTGGTGAGCCAACCATATACCTTAGCACCTAACACCCCAATCCGACTAGCTTTAGCGTCTCCTTAGCAACAATGCTGCCAAGTATTAGACAACCCAGAACACAGTATCTTTCTCTCAGGATTCGCAGAAACAAGAACACCCTTTCATAACTCACTCATACTTGTCCACAACGTGCGTAATAAGAGACACTGTATAGTTTAAAATATTTATTTTAACTAACGTGCTCTAAGGTACAGTACACGTGCCAGTACTATCAGCATAATGCATAAGAATAAAACAATAAGCATAGTTACAATTCCATAGAATATAAACGGGGAAAGCATTTCAAAAAGCAGTGGATATAGGGCCAAATGACTACACCACCCTCCCCGTGCTAGTAGCTAGTTTATTATAAAAACAGAAGACCTCTGGGCTTTAGCTGGCAGACCCCCATACCTCAATATCTAGATGTAAGGTTTACATCGTCAGACAAGCACAGCTCTTCTCTCTGGAAAGGTTTTTCTCCAAGTGTGTCTAACAGTGAAAATCACAATATTAAAAGCACTCGAATTCCTCCAGTGCAGTGGCATTCAGTGTTATGTCTAAATACGAGGGGCTGACCAGATCAGCAAGAACAAGGGACATTGTTTTTCGACCTTGTACATGATGTGCAGACGCAACCCAAAGGGAACAGGCAAAAGGTGAAAGACAGATAGTCCCGAAATAGCAGAGGCTGGAGGGCAAAGGCAGAATGTAGCGTGCGCAAAGAGGCATCATGGCAGCCAGGCCTAAGCTAACTTAGACAACGAGTCCACAAACCACACGACACCCTCCCCTGGACAGTCCATCGGTGAAGACATATGATAAAGACAGAGTTCAAATAGATGGAGCAGAACAGCAACAGCCGTGGTGGAATGCGCCCAATCCAAAGTCAATGAATGGGGGGAAAAAAGAAAAAATATATATATATATATAGCACCAAAAAAATAAACTATTGAGCGAGGACTCCGAATGCGGAGACCCCTCAATCCAAAAAAGTGTTGGTGCAGAAAAACGCCACACTTTCCAATAAGACATCGTTGGAATCGTCATAAAAAAGAGATGCCATCCAGTCCAGTAAATCAAAACTGCATTCATGTTCCTCGCAAGATGGAGCAGCGAACAGCATTGCAGGACAACTTGCGTGATACTCAATATAACTTTGTTGTAGGAGAGTCTGAGCAGCCGCCCAAACATCCCACCGTGCCAAAATTCCAAGTGCAGCCGCACGCGCCATGAAGCCAGGACCGGAACAGTCTCGTTCATGGGCCTCTAAGGGACCCACCAACTGGACAAAATCCGGGCGAGACAGAGACGTTGTGGAGAGGCAGTAATCCAAGGTCCATGAGAAAGGACAGCGGATGCAAGACATCACAGGTTGCACGCAAGTGAAATACGCAAAGCAAAAAGAAAGTCTATATGACACACCAAGTGTCGCCAATGGCAGGACGCCGAAGGCTTCGAGGATGCACTCACGGAGCATCCAGAGTTGACCGTGGTTGAGGAGGGCCCCAGGAAGTGCAGCCATTGCGTAGCACACAGACCAAAAGCAAAATACCAGCCGCTAAGGCGAGGATCAATGGAAAGCCACCAAAGACGCTGGAAAAAATGGAATGAATAAAAGCTGGTATTACACCAAAGATAGTCTGAAAAGAGGTAACAAGGCCAGAGCCTACAACTTTAAAAAGTGCACAAGGCCTTCGGTGCGTGAAGCATTAAAAACACGGTGAATCAGTTCCCCGAAATGTTGTGGGAGGTTGGTGTTCAAAAGTGCCTGAATTTCACTGTGGGTACTCGCCACCTGGAGCATGAACGTCTCCCGGGCGGATGTGAGCATAACCCCTTGATTCAAAAATAGCGCCTTTATTCTGCTCAATTTATTGAAATCCGCTTTCAAAGTCGGAATGGAAGGCCAAATAGAACTATCTACGATGCCGTGCGGGGAGGAAAAAGCACATTTTTGCAGCAGACAACCCTGTGAGAAACTGTTACAATATAGGGAATGCCGGCAAGCCTGCCACAACAGTCCTGATTATTCAGGAGGAGATAGCTACCATTTGCAAGCACAGTGAAAGTAGGAGAAATAGCAGGAGCAGGAATGCCCTTTAAAACACAAGCAAGATTTGGAGCCGAAACATTACAAGCTCCGTGCAAGGTAATGTGTTTACAAACAAGAGAATGACCCACGGTAGAATCACACAACTCCCCCGTGAGAAAAACTTCCCTCCCGTCCCTAAGGCATTTATACATGAAAGGCAGGGACCAAAGTTCATGCAGGAAAGCACTGCCCAAAGGCTGAAAGCGGCCAACAGGATAATGTTTCATGCACGAACTGAATTCAAATAAAGAAAAGGCAAAGCGATAACCCCGTGTACCAGCCACACAGCAGAATCTAGTTCCGCCACAGAGAATGGTAAAGGCTCTATCTTTTCGATATGTAACAGAGTGTATGCTGCATCTTTCATGGACATGAACTGCTGTTTTTCAGTTAAATTAAAAGGCAAGAATAAGGCAGAGGTGTTCAAAAAATGCCAAGGAACTTTCCCCATCATAAGCGTCTGCAAAGTCCACGCAAACTGCATCACTGAACGCAATTGATTTTGCCCATGATACAACACAGAAACATCATCTTGCACAATATCAACAACAGAGGAAATAATATTCTCTAATGTGTAAATGCGGGAAGACAGGGTATTAATACTATTGTCAACAACAGCAAGCACTTTTTCTAAATTAGCTTGATCGATTTCCCGGAGACGGGAAGCAGCTTCAATTTGCGAAAGCTTCCAGAGTTCATTATAAGTTTCATAAATGAATCTCTTAGGTCGAGGACCACGAGGCCCCAGAACAAAGTCGGACAGATCAATGTTGCCTGATAGGAGCGTTAAATGTTGTTTAACAGAATCTAAAGAAGAGTGCTGCAACCACTGTTTACATAATTTACCAACAGAATATGTTGTAACAGTACGTGAATCAGAAAACCTGGGGTCCGGCCTATCCTGTTTATAGCCAGGATCCGTGTCATGAAAACGCAGTTGGCAAGCATTAGAGGCTATGGGCCAGGCCAACCAGGGGGATTGAACAATCTCAGAGACATTAAACGAATTGTTCTGAAACAACATCTGCAAATCCTTAATATTAAAGCACAAACTTTCGTTGGGAGTGGAAGACAATACAGGAATGGACGGGGCATTTAATTGTTTGGAAGTGGCCAAACCCCAACATGTTGTCTGATATATGGTGCGGTTTAAAAACAGAATTTGGGTCGGGATGAGGCAAGCACGGTGCAAGGCTTCTGTGCCCTGCACCTGCCATGCTTTGGAACCCCAAATTGATTTTAAGTCAACGGTGTCCCGCCAATGTTCATATCCACCCACGGCTAAGGCGTTCAAAAATGAACCCGAATACAGCAGTTTGGTGTGGGTTAACATGATCTTCTGAGTAGAACAAGAATTCAATTTAAAATAATAGGATCCAGGATTAGATCTATTATAGTCTGTAAAATAAGAAAACTTATTTCTAAGAGTTTGGGAGCTACCTGGCAAAGGGGTTGGACAATGTTCCCACTGGGTGTAATTAAAAGGACCCTGAAGGGTACTTGGTTTATGGACAAAGTGGTTGCCCCAATGCTGGTAACAATATAATTCGGCATAATTTGCAGAATTCATGTACAAATCTTCGGCATTAAAAGCAGCATAATATTTCAAATCAGTAAATAATGATTCGACGGCATGCAAATCCCAATCGTCAGAATGAATATTACTTTTTACAATATCACCCATTGAAACACGAAGGACATTTGGTACATTAATAATTTCGGTTGGTCCATGAATTTGGAAGTTTACCGCATCCCAAACGATGCCATCAACGACTGGAAAAGCTGAAATGTTCACAAACGTATGGTCCCGCTTCATGATGTGAGATGAAGAATGTGGAGCCAAAGTTCCAGCGACAGAGTTCACTGCAGAACGTTCTGGCAAATAGTGTCCATTGATGAGCAGAAAAAACACGGTGACAAAGCCAATGGACATGAACAAAAAAATGAAGAAAAGTACCAACCAGATGTATGTCCATGGGGGGATCAAAAAATTGTCTCTGAACCAGGATACAAAAATACTGAATTTGGATGGGACAAGTGATGAAGAGGAATCCGAGTCAAAGGAATAACGTGTTGGGCTCAGTGGCGTTGTTGGTAAATGAGCCACGGACTCGGTGGCGGGGTAAGTATACTCGGTCTCCTCGTTGCAGGGGGAAACTGAGCAGTCTTGCAGGGGATCAGGCAAATCTACCATCTCGAGAGCAACATCAGTGACCATTCGTGCAGGAGGGTCACGAACATTCGTCCGGCAAATGACAGGACAAGAGACCGCTGGTGTAACACTATTCAGGATCGGCCAGATGTTGTAGCTTGACATTTTCCACTGAGATGTATCTGTTCTCCTTGCGACCAGGAAGCGGTGGTAAGATGACTGTACGAGTTCCCTTCAAGCCAAGGACTGGAACTGGTGCACTATAAGAGGGTCCGAATTCCTTTTTGTTCTCCACCTCCTCTCGAACCAGATCTCCAATCTTCGGAAGCCAGCCGGCAACCAGAATCTGCAGCGCAGCGTCTGTGGCTGAAGGTGACTGTGCGATTGCAAGTTTGTCTCGGGCGTCTTGTAAGTCCTGTAACATACTAGAATGATTATCTACATCAAAGATGGCGGATTGCGCCGCCATGTCTAGACCATCAAGGTCAGGCACAAACATTCTTATGCCAAAGAGCATTTCGTATGGGGTCCGCCCACCCAGAGGTCTTCTAGGGAGATTATTAAGTGCACGTTGTATGGTATACAAGTGGGCCAGCCAGTTCCTGCCAGTACCTAAGACTCTAGCTGTCAAGGATTGCTTTAAATCACGGTTCATTAGTTCAACAATCGAATTGCCCTCAAGCCGATATGGAGACGAAAATTTCACCCGCACCCCCAGTGAACCCATTGCGTCCTTGTAAGCCTTAGAGGCGAACGCTGGACCTTGGTCAGAATGGAAGGTGCCACAGGCGAAAATTCCCACAAAGACACGCAAATCCCTGATGACATTTTGAGCGTCAGCACTCCGTTGTGGCCAGACCCAGATGAACCGTGTGCACGAGTCCACTGCTACTAAGATGTACTTATATGCAGTGTCAGAGGAAAAGGGACCGCAGTGATCCAGGTAAACACACCCAAAAGGTCTGTTTGAAATGCAGAGCGGTTTCTGTGGCGGCCGTGTAACCGTAGAAGGCTTAATCTGCTGACAAACGTCACAGGAAAGCACATAAGTACGGGTTTGTTTATATAATCCACGCAACCAGTAACGCTGCTGCAAGATGGAAACCGTAGCAGACACTCCAGCATGAGCTGACGCAATGCCTTCGTGTGCTGCCGTAATCAAGGAAAGTCTGCAGTCCGCGTTGGGAATCAGCCGATCACCAACGTCCGGTATTTTAACATAAGGAGCCTGTTCGGGACCTAATCGATAAGAGTATTTTGAAGGGAAACCCCTAGGGTAATTAGCACCTTCCTTCGTTGCAGCAATAGCTGCTAGAATATCAGTAACTATTTTAGACATGGATCTGGTAACTGCTGCGACTGAGCACGTGACTACTGCAGATTTGGCAGCTTCATCTGCCAAACCGTTACCAACAGCATGTGCGCCCACACGCTGGTGGCCAAGAGTGTGTACGACCTGTGTGAGAGGCAGACGTTGTTGTAAATCTGCCACTCGAACCCAAAGCATTTTATGCTTGATTGTGCTGCCTTTTGCATCTCTATAGTCATTTTGTGACCAAAAGAATAGATTGTCATTGTAAGACTGGACACAGTAGTAAGAATCGCATACAGTAAGAGTAGTCACATCAGGAGTAGCGAACTCGAGCGCTAGCACCAATGCGCGCAGCTCGGCCAATTGTGCAGTACTGTCTCCCAGTGCCTGAGTATGCACTACAGTTGATTTGAACTTTCCGTTCACAAAGAAACCTGCAACAATAGCACATGCCACTGAATAAGCGTGCTTGGAACCCGTGGCCGGCTGTGCCGAACCATCGGTATAGATAACACATTCGTAATCCTCAAGCGGTAGTAAAGACAGAGGAGGAGGATGAACAAATTCATACTGCAAAAACTCCTGAGTCTGAAGAGAAGAATCAAAGATAAAAGTGACATCCGGAGATGTCAAAGATGTTGCCCATTGTATCCAACGGGGGTGCAAAGCTTTAGAGTTCGAACACTTGCTTTCGTCACTGCCTCTAGGGCAGGATAGGGTGTTACCACCAAAATACGTTTCCCTGTGCCAGTGCGCGTTCCTTCAGAATCGCCATCTGCACTGCAGTCAAAACTTTCTCCACAGAGGAAAAGCGCATTTCTGCAGAGGTGTAAAGATGTGACTTGTATGCAATCGGTACTGTGTCACCCTCGTTAAAGGTCAAGTATGTGAAACCCACTGCCCCTGGAATGATTCTAATCACCAGGTTTGTGTGATTATCACGAGTCAACAAGAATTTAGATTCAAGTAAGTCTATCTGCAAAGACTGCAGAATGGAGGAATGCTCCGGAAGCCAGCATGACTTCGAAAAATCAGGTTGTATCAAGGCATACAGTGGCTTGATACGCTGGGCATATTCGGGAATATAAGTACGCCCGAAGTTCAGAAAACCAAGTAAAGACTGAAGACCCTTGACCTTGCCAGGTAGGTCGCTCCCCCCGCCACACAGCTCCGCCTGGGGAAACATCCTTTACATCGTGGTGATTACACCGCGATGCATTTAGAACGCTGCCATTACAACGCAAGCGTTACATCGACTTGCACTGGAGGGCGTTATAACCCAAGGAATAGTAAGATTTACTATTCCAACACCTTCCCTACTGTACGTAGACTGGTGTTGGAATAGTAAATCTTACTACTCCTAAGTCCAGCGCCCTCCAGCGCAAGTCGTTGTAACGACTTGCGTTATAAAACTGCGATGTTACATACCGCGATCATTTTGTTCGCGTTGTAACATCACATATTCTCCGCCTGTGTTGTCCTGCCCACTGCTGCTGCTGGTAAGCTCGCCCCTCTGCTGTTGCCTTGGTGCCCGTTTCGCCTCTGTCTCCCCTCGTGCCCCCACTTGATTGTGTCCATTTTTGCTTCTGTGTCCCCTCATGCCCCCATCTGATTGTGTCCTCTTTTTGCCTTTTGTCTCCCCTCGCGCCCCCATTTGATTGTGTCCATTTTGCTTCTGTGTCCCCTCGTGCCCCCATTTGATTGTGCCCTCCTTTTGCCTTTTGTCTCCCCTCGTGCCCCCATCTGATTGTGTCCTCTTTTTGCCTTTTGTCTCCCCTCGTGCCCCCATTTGATTGTGTCCATTTTTGCTTCTGTGTCCCCTCGTGCCCCCATCTGATTGTGTCCTCTTTTTGCCTTTTGTCTCCCCTCGTGCCCCCATTTGATTGTGTCCTCTTTTTGCTTTCTGTGTCCCCTCGTGCCCCCATACTGCTGTGCCCAACTTTGCCTTCTGTACCCCCGCCGCTGCGTCCCCGCCCCCCTGACTGCCTATTTGCTGCCCCTGCCTCCCGCCTCCCAGCTGCTCCTCCCTCCCAGCTCCCCATATATGGCGGCCGCTGCGCGGTGAGGAGAGCGACCCTTGACCTTGCCAGGTAGGTCGCTCCCCCCGCCACACAGCTCCGCCTGTGTTGTCCTGCCCGCTGCTGCTGCTGGTAAGCTCGCCCCTCTGCTGTTGCCCTGGTGCCCATTTCGCCTCTGTCTCCCCTCGTGCCCCCACTTGATTGTGTCCATTTTCGCTTCTGTGTCCCCTCGTGCCCCCATCTGATTGTGTCCTCTTTTTGCCTTTTGTCTCCCCTCGCGCCCCATTTGATTGTGTCCATTTTGCTTCTGTGTCCCCTCGTGCCCCCATTTGATTGTGCCCTCCTTTTGCCTTTTGTCTCCCCTCGTGCCCCCATCTGATTGTGTCCTCTTTTTGCCTTTTGTCTCCCCTCGCCCCCCATTTGATTGTGTCCTCTTTTTGCTTTCTGTGTCCCCTCGTGCCCCCATACTGCTGTGTCTAACTTTGCCTTCTGTACCCCCGCCGCTGCGTCCCCTGCGGCCCCGCCCCCCTGACTGCCCATTTGCTGCCCCTGCCTCCCGTCTCCCAGCTGCTCCTCCCTCCCAGCTCCCCATATATGGCGGCCGTTGCGCGGCCGCGCCGCCGGCGCGCCTAAGGCGCGCCTAAGGCAAGCCTGTCTGCGCCCGTCCGCGCCTGGACCGTGCCCAGCGCCAGTACCCCTGGGCCGCGCGCCCCCCGCTCCAGCATCAAGGACCGACGCCGTTACGATGCCACCACACTCCACGCTCTCAACCCCGGACGGAGACACAACTGCTTCAAGGCCGCCCCGAAACGCACACATGGCCCCTTCACCTGCCGGAACTGCAGCTACACCAGCCTCAGAGCCACCGAAGCGCCCGCCAAGAAGGACCTCAACCACCTCCGATGCATCCTACTGAACACCCGTTCCGCACGCAAACACGCCGTCGAGCTCTGGGACCTGCTCGACTCATCATCACCAGACGTCGCCTTCCTGACAGAGACCTGGATGAACGACTCCTCCGCACCCGACATCGCCATAGCCATCCCAGACGGCTATAAGATCACCCGCAGAGACCGCGTCAACGGAGTAGGAGGAGGAATCGCCATCATCCACAAGAACTCCATCAGGGTCTCGACCAGCACCGACGACGTTCTCTGCACCGCCGAACACATGCACTTCCAGATCCACACGGACCCCAACACCACCCTCAGAGGCACCCTCGTCTACAGACCCCCTGGGCCCCAACCCCAGTTCAGCGACTCCATCGCCGACTTCATCAGCACGCACGCCCTGACTTCTACCGACTACATCCTCCTCGGAGACCTGAACTTTCACCTGGAGAACAACAACGACAGCAACTCCACCACCCTGATCGACAACCTCGCCAACCTCGGACTGAGACAGCTCGTCACAACACCGACACATTCCGCCGGCCACACGCTCGACCCCGTCTTCTCCTCAAGCTCCCACGTCTCCTTCACCCACACCACGGAACTCCTCTGGACCGACCACCGCTGCATCCACTTCACCTTCCAGAAACCCACCACACACCACCTCACCCAACAGATCCCACGCCGCTGCTGGAGCAAAGTCACTGAAGACCAACTACGGGCAAACCTCGCTCTCAGCCCTCCCCCGACCCATCCAACACCGACGACGCTGCCTGCAACCTCAGACGATGGATAGACGACTGCGCCAACACCCTCGCCCGCTGAAAAAACTCATCTACAGCGACACCACCAAAAGAGCCAGCTGGTTCACCCCGGAACTCCTAGCTTCCAAGCGTACCTGCCGAAAACTTGAGAAGAAATGGCACAGTGATAAGACACCGGACAGCCACGCTGCCCATAAAGACGCCATCCGTAACCACCACCACCTCATCAGGTCCGCCAAGAGAATCTCCTTCAAAGACCGCCTCGACAACAACGCACACAACAGCAAGGAGCTCTTCAACATCGTGAAGGAACTCTCCAACCCCAGCTCCAACACCAACGACATCCCGCCGTCGCAAGCCCTGTGCGATTCCCTCGCCACCTTCTTCCACCGCAAGATCGCCGACATCCACGACAGCTTCAGCACCCAGACAGCCCCCACCAAGATAGATACTCCAGACCCGCCGCACACCATCGACCATGACCCCCTGCCAGCCTGGGCCAGCGTGAACATTGATGACACCATCAAGACCATGGGCACAATACACTCCGGCTCCCCGTCAGACCCTTTCCCGCACCACATCTTCAACAAAGCCAGCAGCTCCATCGCACCCCACCTGTGCAACGTGATCAACCTCTCCTTCGAGACCGCGACCTTCCCAGAGAGCTGGAAACACGCAGAGATCAACGCCCTACTCAAAAACCCAAGGCGGACCCAAGAGACCTCAAGAACTTCCGGCCCATCTCCCTGCTTCCGTTCCCAGCCAAGGTCATCGAGAAGATCGTCAACAAACAGCTAACCCGATACCTAGAAGAAAACAGCATCCTGGACCCATCCCAATCGGGGTTCCGCAGCAACCACAGCACTGAGACTGCCCTCATCGCCACCACCGACGACATCAGGACCCTGCTGGACAACGGTGAGACCGCAGCCCTCATCCTGCTGGACCTCTCCGCCGCCTTCGACACTGTCTGCCACCGCACTCTCACGCGCACGCCTCCACGACGCAGGGATCCGAGACAAGGCCCTGGAATGGACCACCTCCTTCCTCGATGGCAGAACCCAGAGAGTCCGCCTCCCACCTTTCCGATCCGAAGCCTCCGAGATCATCTGCGGCGTACCCCAGGGATCTTCCCTCAGCCCAACACTGTTCAACATCTACATGGCCCCGCTCGCACGCATCGCCAGACAGCACGACCTCAACATCATCTCCTACGCCGACGACACTCAACTGATCCTCTCCCTCACCAAGGACCCCCTGGCCGCCAAAGCCAATCTCCATGAAGGAATTAAGGCCGTCGCCGATTGGATGAAGATCAGCCGACTAAAGCTGAACACGGACAAGACGGAGGTCCTCATCCTCGGCTCCAACCCCTCAGCCTGGGACGACTCCTGGTGGCCAACGACGCTGGGAGCCACCCCGACACCCACCGACCACGCACGCAACCTGGGAGTCATCCTCGACTCAACGCTCTCCATGGCCAAGCAAGTCAACGCAGTCTCCTCCTCCTGCTTCAACACCCTCCGCATCCTTCGCAAGATCTACAGGTGGATCCCGACAGACACAAGAAGAACAGTCACCCAGGCCCTCGTCAGTAGCAGACTTGACTATGGGAACGCCCTCTACGCGGGAGCCCCGGCCAAGCTCATCAAGCGACTGCAACGCATACAAAACGCCTCCGCACGCCTGATCCTCGACGTACCACGCCACAGCCACATCACTCCCCACCTTAGGTACCTGCACTGGCTCCCCGTCGACAGGAGGATCACCTTCAAACTCCTCATCCACGCACACAAGGCACTCCACAAAACTGGCCCAGCCTACCTCAACAGACGACTCTTCTTCTACGTCCCCAACCGCCAGCTCCGCTCCGCCGACCTCTCCCTCGCCACCGTCCCTCGCATTCGAAGAACAACCACCGGCGGCAGATCCTTCTCACACCTCGCCGCCAAGACCTGGAACACCCTTCCACTAAGCCTACGACAGACCCAAGACCTGCTGACCTTCAGGAGGCTACTCAAGACCTGGCTGTTCGACCAGTAGCAGCACCCCCCTTCCCTCTCCCCAGCGCCTTGAGACCCTCGCGGGTAAGTAGTGCGCTCTACAAATTCTGTGATTGATTGATTGATTGAAGTTTCTTCAGATTGGTCGGAGGGCACAAGAGTGCACATTTCTCCAGAAAATGGGGGCTAAACCCTTACCTTCATTGTTGAGCTCATAGCCCAAAAACAAAACGGTAAATTCAGCAATATGTGATTTGGCAAAGTTAAACTTATAACCTAAAACCGCAAATTCGAGAATAATGCGGTCCACTCGGTTAAGATGCGGGAGTAACTCGTCGTCTGTCAGATAGATATCATCGACGTACGAACATGCATCTATGTCTATGCCGTCCAACAAAGAGATGACACGGGCAGCGAATACGCCTGGACTGTTTTGTAGCCCATAGGCAAACGCCGGAATTTGAATATCTTGCCACCGGACGTAAAAGCGCTCCATTGGCTACTCTCCGGGGCCAAGTTGTGCGTGTAGAATCCATTGGATAGGTCAAGTGTAGTTTTATATTTTTTACGAACAAGACTGTCTACTAACGCAGAACTATGTGTGTTTTGCACCGCAAAGGTCCGACAATGAGAGTTCAAATGTCGGTAATCCAAAACTAAGCGGTACGATCCATCGGGTTTAGAAACTGCGAAAAGGGGATTATTCATTGGTGATACACATGTTTAAATTACTCCCTGATATTCTAACTGAGTCAGAATTTCGGAAACGGGGCCTTTTGCATCCTGTTTAATGGGATATTGGGGTTGTGGCTGTGGCAGCGACCGCAAAGGTATTTCATGGGGTGGTGAATCTTCATCCCAGCCCACGTGGTTGCGGTATAACGCTTGAGCCAAGGACATAGCCCATTCGGCTGCTAGAGCCTCCGCTTTGTCCTTAGGGACATGTCGAGAAAAGCTCAGAAGGATTTCCTCCTCCCCTTTATGCGCAGCAAGTACGAATGGGGGCGGCCAATCCGCCTCCGCTAACAAAATGTCGTAAGAAGAGGTCAGATTCTCCCAAAAAATCCCTTTAATAACACGCTGTATATCACCTTCAATTTGAATGACAATATTATATAATCTGTCAGGGGTGCCACTCTGGTATCTGCTGTCTCGACAGTAACGAATGTTTCAGTTGCTGTCGCCTCCACATGAGGACGTAGTGCCTCTCGCACTATGGTAACTTCCACGGCGCTGTCTAGGAGCCGTCACTGCCCACGTCCAATTCAGGAGTCTCGTTCTCACCGTCTGTGGCATATTTTGCTGTTACAGCGGCAACTTTTTTCTTCTGAAATTGTGGGCGAGGACGTTGAAATTCTTCTGATTTCCCTCTGACCTGTTGTCGAGGTTGGTCTCGGCCCCCTCCTCTATCCTGGCGATCTCCTCCACCAGCCTGCGAAGGCATCGGTTCCTGTAAAGAACGAGGAGAACGCGAATCAGGGACGTGAAATCTCTCTGGAGACTTAATTCTCGCCCTCTCACGCAAATCATATGTGCGTTCAGAAGAAACAGAAACCGGGGATGCGCCTCGCGACCCCGACTTTGTCTGTTGCTTACCTTGTTTTTTCAACCTTCAGCTCTTTTTAGTAAAAACTGGTTTCTCATCTTTCTCAGACTGAGTTTTCGGTTGTTGTTGCGATTGAGTTTGCGTTTTAGGAAAAGGCTTAACTCCCAGGCTATTTCGGCCAATTGTTTTGTAAGCCTGGGCAATAATTTTTGGTAATTCGCGTGGCCTGTCCAATTCTGGGACCAAAGCCAAAGCATTAGCTACTTGAAAGTTAACTGCATCGCCCTTGACATTCGCAAGGATCAACTCAGCTACTACGTCGAACACTCCCACCAGTCTCCTCCCTAATTCCACAGCCGCTTCAGGGCCATGTTCATCCTGTACTCGTTTAATTACAGCGGGGAGAACCGTCATGGAAGGAGTGCCGAAACACTTCGCATATACTGCGGCGAATACCCTTCCCCAGTTGTTGCATGCAGTCAACTCGGGTACTAAGTCTTTTGGCAAACTAATCGTCAAAATCCTGTGTTTTTCCACAGGAGTAGTATTTGGAAAAACTGCCTCCAGCTGGTCAAATTTCTCTGCAAGCCAATAAGGCAAATCGTCCTTATTTTGTGGGCGCTTGCCCATCACCGAATTAACCATGACAGGACTTATAGTTACACCGCCTGCTCCAGCTGGATGGGCTGCAACTCCAGGCGGGACTCCCTGGATGTTGCCTGTAACATACTGTACTAAAGCTCTATGCACTCGTATTAAAGACGAATGCAAAATACGCAGTTCACCGACTGCCACCGTCATATAACGCGGATGCGGTGTATACCCGGCCAAGACAGGCCAAGTGGCCCCATCAATTGATAAGGGGCCCAAACGAACCGCTGTTACCGATTGGGGGAGGGCGCCATCAAACCAAACACGGTGTTGCCAAGCCGTGAGCGGTACTTCAATATTCCTATACGGTCTATAGTGATTAGGAACAACGGCGGCTTCATATTCATGGAACAAATTATCAGTCCCAACCACCGCAGGAAAAGTGATCCATGAGTAGAACACTTCAAAGTGGTAAGCTGGATCTGCTTGTACCACAAAGTTCAGATCGACACCCGCGTCAGGCACTCCATACACTGTCAAGTGAGCTCGGAGCGCTGCGCGGCTATGTGCCGCAATTTGTACAGCCATTATAAGGCTAAAAGTTTTCGACAACCTAATATGTGGCAGCACAATAGAGTGTATTATTTAAGAAACCTTTTACTAACTTCAAGCTTGAAAGAACCTATAAAAACGACAATATAGGAGGTATCACCGTCACACACGCTTCCGGAAGCATCTGTGAAAGGAGCTGTGGACAAGCACAAGAACTACTCAAGCGTCTCGCAGATAAGCAGCCCACTCATTGGTTGCGCCATGTTGTAGGGATTCTGCACATACACAGAGCTATGCACAGGATAATAGGACCTCGGAATATAGTGGTGAGCCAACCATATACCTTAGCACCTAACACCCCAATCCGACTAGCTTTAGCGTCTCCTTAGCAACAATGCTGCCAAGTATTAGACAACCCAGAACACGGTATCTTTCTCTCAGGACTCGCAGAAACAAGAACACCCTTTCATAACTCACTCATACTTGTCCACAACGTGCGTAATAAGAGACACTGTATAGTTTAAAATATTTATTTTAACTAACTTGCTCTAAGGTACAGTACACGTGCCAGTACTATCAGCATAATGCATAAGAATAAAACAATAAGCATAGTTACAATTCCATAGAATATAAATGGGGAAAGCATTTCATAAAGCAGTGGATATAGGGCCAAATGACTACACCACCCTCCCCGTGCTAGTATCTAGTTTATTATAAAAACAGAAGACCTCTGGGCTTTAGCTGGCAGACCCCCATACCTCAATATCTAGATGTAAGGTTTACATCGTCAGACAAACACATCTCTTCTCTCTGGAAAGGTTTTTCTCCAAGTGTGTCTAACAGTGAAAATCACAATATTAAAAGCACTCGAATTCCTCCAGTGCAGTGGCATTCAGTGTTATGTCTAAATACGAGGGGCTGACCAGATCAGCAAGAACAAGGGACATTGTTTTTCGACCTTGTACATGATGTGCAGACGCAACCCAAAGGGAACAGGCAAAAGGCGAAAGACAGATAGTCCCGAAATTGCAGAGGCTGGAGGGCAAAGGCAGAATGTAGCGTGCGCAAAGAGGCATCATGGCAGCCAGGCCTAAGCTAACTTAGACAACGAGTCCACAAACCACACGACAATTTTAATAATGAGGTCCTGAAAATTATCTGCACAGCATTACAAATTGAGCAAAGATTACACTGCAGTTACAGACCTGAAGGTTCTGGAATAGTCGAACAAGTGAACACGACTTTTAACTCTCGATTAGCCTAAGTTTGTGCTTCAATTTCTCTGAAATGGCCAGATGCACTACCCTTGGTGTTTAGGAGCATTTGAAGAACTCCAGACAGGAAGATGGGTTTGTCGTCACACAGAATTCCTATAGGCAGGGCCATGAGATTACCATCGGTCCCCGCAAATGCCCTCTTGAATATCACTGATGATATTATTTTGGATTACTGAAAAGGATTGGCTGATGTAGTCCATTCTATTTCTCATCAGGTTTCTGCAACAACACAAGATCCACATCAAGAACAGTGTCATGACCACAGTCCTGGTGATTGGGTCATGAGCAAGAAGCACGTTTGGAAAACTTGTCTTGAGCCCAGATGGAATGGCCCCTTCCATGTCATTTTGATGACAAATGCTCCTGTTAGTGTGCTGGCATTTTAAATTTGATTCATGCTTCACACATCAAGAAGGTGAGAAATCCAGAAAAAGGATTCATAGTCTATGATCCTGAACGAAGACAATTTGTGACTGCACCAACACCTAAGAGACCACCCAGACCAACAGCACCGTTGTGTGTACAACAGCAAGAGGAAGAGAGGGGTGAAGATCAAGAAGCTGAATGAGAAATTCAAGTGCCTGAAGTTTCACAGAGTGGAACTGAAGTCTCTAATGAAAAAGAAGACTAATCCTCAGAACGGAAGTGCACAAACAGAAGATCCAGGAGAAGGAACGAGTACTGGATCAAGAAGAGTGAATTAACAAACTGAATGGCCTCAAACCTATGAACACAGAAACCTGAGAAGAAGCTTGTCAATAGCATGAATAGCAGAGACTATACCTGAAGAAATGGAGTGTAGTAATGAAAGTGGTATATAACCAAATCAACAAACTCTGTGAAGATTTGAAAGAGCTAGGGTGCCTTGTCACAGATACTCAGTGCCTGAGTGGTCCTACTATGTATACACAGCATTGAATGTCACTTTGGAAGACTTGTGCAAAGTGAGCCCTGAACTGCTAGAACCCCCTTGAGAGCAATCTGGAAATTTGAAGGGAAAAGATTTGAAAGAAAAATAAGAAACGCTAAAGAACTCATTGATAAACTGAATTGTGATGTTAGACCTTTGTTATTTTAGTCTTTTATTTTACAGAAGATCAACCTAGGCCTGAGTGAGAAGTAGAAGAGTAGGGGTAACATTTAAGAGGAACACAGAGTAGGGTTGAGGATTGTCTAATTAGTAATGGAACTTCTAAGATACTAATATTGTCAAAGTAACCAAAAGAAAGAAAGGAACTGCTGAACTCAAAAGCACGGAACTGACTCAAAGAGAAATGTGTTACATTAGAAATAATTGTAAATATATCACGTGTTCAATTTTCGTAAGAACAGTAATAATAATTTCTAGAGTACTAATAGGGTTTTCCTTTACACCAGAGAGAAGAATCAAAACAAATAATTCTACTAAACCACACACATACATTAGTAAAGAAAATCAATTTAAATATTCTTTTGTGAATTAAAAGAAGGATAATTTTTCTACTAATGTTTACTCACTAATGCCATGGACGCAAAAGACTGTTATGTCTATACATACTTACCAAAGTCTGTTTCAGTAGAAGTAACATGCTACCAAATGCTTTTATCTTATGCAGTTTCATGCAGCATCCTACTTTCATTAGTTTATTATTAGGAAGAGAATGTATTTAGAAAGGAGATGTTTTCCCCTAAATTAAGATTAGCAAGCAAAAACAGAGGGAAAGTTTATGTTTATAGAAGAAGGACACCCAAATGAAACAGACATGTAGGAATTAGTAGTTGTGAACACACATTCGCACTGACAGGAGGAACTTGGCAAATTTTGCAAGGAGAAGAGAGTGTGATTCTTGGGGTTTACTATATCTGCGGACTAAATGCTTATTTCTTGCTACCAGCAGACTGGGAGGGTATTTGTTATTTAGGCATACTAATTCCTAAGATGTATCATGTGCAAAGCTTAGACACATTAACAATGTCATATAGACAGAAACAAAATGCAGAAACTGAAACAGGCTTAATAGGAGACATATTTGGAGAATCATTCCACCTGTAGGTGTCATTTTAAATAACTAAAAGATCAAAAAGTTGACTACTGCTTTTGACAAGATCGCAATGAGCACATCTAGAGCTTTGCTTATAATTAATACTGAGTTAATTGATATACAGTCTATGGTACTTCAAGACTGACTTGCACTAGATATTTTACTTGCAGATAAAGGTGGAGTCTGCAAAATGCTTAAATTAACTCATTGCTCACATACATACCTGGCTACAGTAAGGAAATAGAAGGCTATGCAAAGAACATTAAGGTTTAGAACCTGAATTACATGAATTGAAAACACCAGGGGTCGATTCCGATTCGGGCCGGAAATCTCTCCGACCGAGCCGGACCCGGAGAGATTTCCGACCGAATCGGGACCCGTGCAGTCCGACCGAACGAGTCCGATGCATTCGTATGCCACCGGACACGAGTCGGTCGGACTCCCATTGAACTCAATGGGAGCCGGTCGTACAACGCGTACGCGGGCTCCCATTGCCTCAATGGGTGCGAGGCGGACAAGGGCGCCCCTACAGCGAGTACGCCGCGAGCGCTTCGCGGCGTACACGCACAGGTAGGGGGACCCATGGGTCCCCCCTGTTTGCGCCTCGCACGGGTACGCGTACAGGGGGTCCGACACGGACCCCCAAAGTACGGCTCCGACAGCGAGTTCGAGTCGGACGGCGCGAGTCGGTCGGAGCGGTCGAGGTGCGCATCGTACTTACCCGGCCGGAAAACGTCTCCATTGCGCGGTGCGACCGGGTCCGAGCGAGTCGGTCGGAGCGGTACGATCCGGGTACGAGTCGGTCGGAGCGGTCGGGTCGCCCGGACGAGTCTGTCGGCGACCCGCATCGTACTCGCCGGCCGGACCCGCGTACGGTTCGGTCGGGAAACAGGGCTCCGAATCGGATCCGGTAAAGCCGAATCCTATTCGGAGCCCTACCGGCCGAGATCGGAATCGGCCCCCAGGTGTTTTTGAAAATTTTGGGAAAGGAGTTCAAAAGCTTTAAAACTGGTTTTCAATGCCAGGCAAGGGTATTTTGAAAGCTATTCTAATGCCAGTAATAATTCTAGGATTTTGTCTAATATTTCCTTATGCTTTATTTGTGAGCTGTAGATGTATTTTATGCAAAAGACAGGAAAGAATGCAAATAAAGTTATATGAAAAGGATTTATGTTTGAGGGAAATAATGAATGATGATTACATGAGTCACTGAAATTTAGAGGCCAGAAAAGAAAGAGACAAAACTCAACTGATGATGAATGGGCACTTTGAAATCAACTCACATGGAAATGAATTTGACAATTGATAGAGCAGGACATTTTTGCTTAAAATAAGTTCATAATTGACTTTCCTTAAATGTGCAAAATTAATGTGTAACATGATTATTTTTTTCAAGTAAGCACTCATTTTACCTAGCACTACTAGGTTAGACTAGGACTCAGTAATCTTTCTATCGTTCAGTAAATATTCTTCTTTAATTAATACATGCTTTTAGGAAATGCTGAACTATGCAATAATATTTGAAAAATTATTCACACTTGACTTGCTTAAACATGTTAACTCTGTAGAATGTGCTGACTTTAAAATATATTTCTTCTTTTCCTAAGCTACATGTTTTCATCATATTTAGTTTCTAGCTGCCACATATTCCCAATGCTGAATGCCGAATAGTGTATTAAAACAATAATGATCACATGAAAATGTGAATTTTACGACTTAATATCATAGGTTACAACTAGAATGTTTCTGCCTTTAGAATAGTTTATTGTTATGCAGTGGAATACTGAATCGCTAATAGTTTTAATGGTAGGGTTCTTGTGGGAACTCAGAGAGAAGCTAACACCAATGAATGTTTAGCAACTAAGTTAACACTTGTAGATAGCACCTTGCTGGCTTGGTATGTTTACTGTGGAAATCAAGGAAGAAGCAGCAGACCAGTGGATGATTCTTCCTCATTGGCCTAGGATTATCTAACACCAGCATGAATAGTTTCATGTGTTTATGTGTTTATAATATATGTGTTCCTAGTTAAAATTAGAGTGTGCTGTCCAGACTGGTCCAGGCTTTTCTTCTGAGACCATCCAGATTTCCCTTAGCACTTTTGCCCTATTCGCTGTGAGCTACTGCTGACGGTGAACTCTCTTGTCTACTCTGTGGGTGTCTGTTTTCTTTAATGGTTATGGCTACTGCTGTGACTGATTCCTTAGCTTAACTTTAAACAGTTGTTACTGCAACTGTTTGCTGATGCTGTTTGAGAGAACAGACTCAGACGAGTTTCTAGAACTACTCTTCATGAGGAGTTCTACTTGATTGCATTTCAATGCTCCTTTAAATCTTGCTATTTTTGAAAATCACTCTTTTTGGGTTCTGGTAGGTTAGGATCCACCTAGAATAGAATAGGGACTTACATTCCATTGTGAAACATGCTGTAATTTTTTTTATTGATTCTAACCATGATTTTCTTGATATTTCTGTAAACGGATTTATCTGATTTACTATTTTGAATAAAGAGACCAAAACAATATACTAAACTTTTATCGATAAATGAAGGTTTTAAAACTGATTCAGAACTCTCATCATTGACTGAACTAAATGACTAAATTGATGATGTTTTTTGAGATGCTTTCGATTGATGCTCCTTTCTAAATCGGTGGCAGCGATCCATTTAGGAGAAAGAAGATTTCAGTGCGGAGGTGGAGACCCCTATTGTAAATTATGGGTTGAACTGATTAAATTAAGGAAACATGTTTCTGCGCCATCACAGGTAGAGTGTCCAATTTAGTCATTTGTGGGTCACTGTATGGGTGAAAAATCATTATAACAGGCATGTAAATAGGTCAGTTCATACACAGGGGCTGATTGCGATGCCGGACGGACCCGAGTCTGTCCGGCATCGTTCTGGAACTGGAACCAAATGACCTCCAGTCATCAGTTCCATTCCAGGAATTAGGATGCAACCGAACCCTGTTCAGTCACAATCGTATACTTTGCTATGGGAGCATGCATTCCGAATGGCATGCATGCTCTCATAGCAAAATGCTAAGGTGCAGTTCATCCCTGCACCCTGAGGCAGGCACCTCAAGGTGCCTGCCACCGGGTGCAGGTATCAACGGAGGGCAGCCGCCATTCGGCGGCCTTGCACCCATGTGGGCCCTGCTGGGGGCCCCCAAAGCTGTTTCCCACTGCCCTTTTGTGCCGGAAAGGCCAGCACAAAAAGGCAGTGGGAAACTGCCATCGTAATCCCTTGGCCAGAAAGAGGCGGCCGGGGGATTACTGTGGGCCTACCAAATGGCGGACAGGCTCTCCGATCCCGTTGTAAGCAATTCGGAAGACTGGTTTGGATTCCCTTCTGACCAAGTCCATCAAAATGGCTCAGTCAGAAGGAAATCCGAACCCGTGAATACGATGCAGGCAGGAGGGCTCTGACCGACGATCAGAGCCCTTCCTGCCCGCATCATAATCGGCCCCTTAGTGTCAGAATAAATTAACCATATTGAAAAGGTACTCGGAAAATAAAGTGAGAAGAGGGGAGATAAATAGATGAGGAATGAAAATGGAAGGTCCGACGTCATGCTCCTACTTTCATGTATTTACTACAGTGCTGAGAATAGAGATCCATACTTACGAGATGCAAGGTAGTAGCCCAGATGTGTGCAACATTCAGGGACATTTAGTGGTATTGAAGTAAGCATCTAAAGACTTCTATAGAGGTCTTTGTTGGGGTTTCCATGGGGAATGCTGGAGAGCAATGCTGTCTGCATACCTGATGCATGACACCAAGTTTAGCTAGGTCATAAATGATGCTTTATGTGTGTCTTTCCAGTTTGAGGTGATAGTTTCAACTGCAGTCATTAGCAACAGATCAAGGAATAAACAATCAGTGTGATTTCAGATTTCAGGGTCAAGGAAGCTCTTTCTAAGATATGCAAATTCCTTCTTTTGTTGTATGTTAAAAAGTTTGGCAATGAAGGAGAAGATATTATCCCAAAACGTTCCTACCGATTTACGGTGGAAGAAATGATGAGCAAAGTCTCTGGGTTCTTCCTTACAATTCCAGAATGTGAGGTTATCTAAGATGTTAATATTGTAAAGACGGGATGTGGTCCAATAGGCTTCGTGGATTAACCAGAACTTAATCTGAGATAATACTGGTGAGATTTTATATGAAGTAACTGACTTCCATACGGTGTTCCACTCGGTCCCAGGTGAGAACAATGATTGTCCTAGTCTAACATTATTTTCCTGTTCATACCCGTTTTTTTAAGGTTGAAACAATTTAGAGAATTTGGAGACATGATGGGCTATTTTGTTGAGATTACTGATGAGTGATTGAAGGGATGGCTGTTTGTAGTGAGTTTTGATTTGGTGTTAGAAGTTTTATGTTTGAGGAAATAATAACATTCCTAGTTCTCTAAATGATATTGTGTTTTCAGGTTGGAGAATGATAAAGGGGAGGCAGTACAGCCTAGTTGTTTAGGAAAAAGGAAACCTTTGGTTACCCAGGAGTCCAGTATAGTGTTTGATTTTCATGTGTGATTTTCGAGTTGTACCAGAGAGGCTAGATTGCAAAATGTCATCAGTGAGGGTAGTTTCTTATCAGTGGTTAGTAGGACCTTCTTGGTATTTTTGAATAGGTATTTGGAAGTGGTGAGGTGTTTGTCATTCATAGTGAGAAGTGTTATAGGATCTAGGTTGTTCAACATAGCTCTTTCGATTTCTAACCATGTGGGTTTGTAATTGTCTGATGAGGTGAACCAGTGTGTACCTTGTTTGGCCAGGAAGGTTGTCTGGTAGTATCTAAAGTTGGTGAGGATTACCCCTCCTAGAGCAGTGGGAAGAGATTGTTCCCTTTTATTTTTAAACAGTTGCCACCTATTCATCTATTTTGATGGCTATGCAAACAAGAACATTGAAATGCCTTCAAAACATTCACTAATGTGGATTGTCACAAGTGATCAAATCGTTTTTGACCCATCACGACAAGACCCACAATTACAGAGTACAGCAAGGTTTTTCATAATCTTCTGCTTGAAAACACTGAGTAATCAGGATAATTTTTAAAGCTGCTTAATAGGTAGTGGTAGGTAAAAGTACGTAGACTCACATTTGGGAGACAATATTACTCAGGGTGCAGATGGTGGGTAGCCACACTCTAGTTGAGTATTCCGCAATTTACAACACTTGTAGGGCCATATTTATCATAGGTTTGCATCGTGTTTGCTCCACGCAATGGGTGCAAAAGCAAAGCAACCCCTTGCATGGCCCTCAGTGTGTTAATACATACAGAGTAACGCAACACAGTGCAAAATGCTATCTCTGCCCCAGGGAGGCATTCCAAGGATAGTGCATGGGTATTCTCACAGAAAATCCATGGATTTTGACGCATTCCCACATTTACCATAAGTGGTAGACCTGGTAATGCACCAAAACGGCTACACCTTCCCAGATGAGGCAAAACAAGGAGAAAAATGTTTATTTCTCCTTATGTTTTCCTCTTTCTACGTGTGCTGCATTCTGTAGCATACATAGAAAGAGGAAAATGTCTCAGGGATTGTTTTTGTGCAGGAAGGTGCCCCTGGACATACTTTGACAGATCGCACTGCTTATATGAGATAGCTATCTGTATTCAGCAGCCTTCCGCCCTCAATTTGGCTGCCTATGATCTATGAAAGGGGAATCTTACAATTAGGAGTGTCCAAGGATCCGATTAACAACACAAAAATAAAGTGCCCCAAATGGTTTCTGTATTTTATAGTCTTGTCAATACATAATGTGACGTAACCTATATTGTTTTCAATTTATAATTACCTGAAATCTTATGCCATTATATATTATTGTTGACAATCGTGCAAACACCAAGCAGATATATTATAATAATTTCATTAATTTTATTATTGTATAATATGAATTCCTGTTTGTATGTTTTTACAATATATAATATATATGGAGTAAAGTCCTGTGACTATATAGTGGAATGAGGTCAACAACTGAGTTCCTTGATAAGGTCCTTAAACACTGAGGTGATTTGCAATATCATTTTAAGGTAAGACAGGGTGAATTTTATTTCTTATACATTGTAAGAAATTAGGTTACTGTTTGGGGTGATGAAACCCTACTCAAGCATCCACCTCAATCCTTGTCTTGGTGAGGCACAAGCAAACCCCAAATTAACTTGTGCTCAACCCTCTGGAAGCTTGGCACACAGCCACGGCTGGTCCATTGAGGCTGAGGGGCCATGCTCCCTCACCTTTTGGCCCTCAAGGACAGTGTCTGTCAGGCTGACCTAAGGTAGACATATGCTAAATATGCATGCTCCTGGCTGCTTGAGCTGAACTTTGCTGGGCTGAGGATATCACAGGTCTTGTGGGTGAAACCTCCTCAGCTCATCAAATGTCCTTGAGGCCCTCCCCCTCGGTGACGAGGGCTAGCATCACTCATTACCTTGCACCTAGGTGCTTCAGTTTTAAGCTCTGAAGCACCCAGGTTCGAGTGTCAATCAGAGACTCTTCGAAAGAGAGTGAGGTGGGGTCAGCAGTCTCACCAACCCCATCCCACTCTGTGACGAGGTTGGGACTGTTGCCTTCATTCATTGGTTGACCTTAGGTCAACCAATGAGGGAAGGCAGCAGTCCCAACCCTCCTGGGACCTCCGGGGCTTGGGACTTCCGAAGCAGAGCTGCAGATAAGTGTGATTTAAAAAAGAATAATAATATTTGGTGCATGTGTGTGTGTGTATGTTTGAATATTTGGTAATGAGTATGGTGAATGAATGTGTGTACGCATGTGTGAATGCATGGGTGTGAGTGAGTGTGTATGTGTGCGTGTGTGTCCTGCCCGCCCCCTCCCTCCTAAAATTACCGGCCGCCACTGTTGGCACAGAGCAGTCAGGCTTAACTTAGAGGCAATGTGTAAAGTATTTATGCAGCACTTCAAACAGTAATAAGGTCAAAACAGAACACAAGAAAAATCACACACCAATTTAGAAAAATAAAGCAACATGTATTAAATAAGTGAGGAGCAAAACAGCAAAAATTCAATAAGTAGAACTGGAGATATGTAAATTTAATGTTTTAAGTAAAAATAGTACCAAAATGCCGAAAGCACCAGTCATGGCTATCTGGTCATGAGAGACTGGGAGAAAGTCACAAGGTTAGGCTGACCGCCGTGTAGCGCGGGTCAGATACAAGGGCAAAGTTAGTACAGCTGAAAAGTTACCTTCTAAGTTCAGCGCAAAGAGTCCCATTTGTAGTATAGGCCACAAGGAAGCGTTGAAAATGGTCATCGTTGTAGTGCAAAGATCCTGTTTTTGGGCAGGAGAATCGTGGTGTTGTTCCTCGTGAGTGGTTGCTGCTGTAGCCCAAAGAGTTGTGTTGACACAACTTCCCATTCACAGGCAGTGTGAGCAACAAGGTTTTGGCACCAAGGGGCCCGTTCATGGTCCTGAAGAGCCCGCAAACATCAATTCAGCTCCACTGAGGCCACACCAAGGGTCCAGGACCTGAGGGGCACCACTTGGGGGACAGGGGCCTACTCCAGTTGGATATGGGTGCTGGTTCAGGTGGTTAGGAGCCTGCTATATCCCTGTGACTCTGAACACGAGGCCAGCAGACTAGCCCTTAAAGTCAATCTGGGAGTCCTGGATCCAGGCACAGGTCCAATTCCTCTGACTAGGGAGGAGGGCAGCAGGGCAGCGGGTCAGCAATCCAGAAAGGCAGAAGTCCAGCAAGGTAGTATTCCAGCAGGGCACCAGTCCAGCAAACCGGCAGTCATTTCAGCAGCACTGCAGTCCTTCTTCCTGGCAGAGTCTCCACAGGTCCAGAAGTGTATTGAAGAGCTGGTGTCTGAGGTCCAGTATTTATACCAGTTGCCTCCTTTGAAGTGGAGAATGCTTCTAGCGGTTTCCCACTTAAGTGCACAGGTGTCCTGCCTCCCATACCCCCTGAATAACTGAAGAGGGTATGCAGCCCTTTGTGTGGAGGCAGGACACAGCCTATTCAAAGGTAAGTAGGGATGTGTTTAGCTCCACTGTCCCTTCCTGCCATTGATGGCACATCCAGGCACACCTAAACTCTCTATTGTGTGTGGCTGTCTAGGAGGAATGCCCAAAGCACAACTGTCAGCTACACCCAGTCATGTGACCCAGTGACAGGCTGCAGGCACTAAATGGCTAAGGCAGGAAAATTCCAACTTTCTAAAAGTGGCATTTTCAAAGATGTAATCAAATACCCAACTTCACCGTATAAGAGGATTTTTCATTACAATTACAAAGACACCACACAAAAACTGGTTACCTCTTCCAATTTGGAAGTTACAGCTTGTTAAATGTAATACGGTAACTCCAATGTTATCCTATGGGAGACGTAGGCCTTGCTGTAGTGACAACAAAATGTAAGTGTTTTTCACTATGAGGACATGTAAATCTTAATAGTAAATGTCCTACTTTTTAATTATGCTGCACCCTGCCCTCAGGGCTGTCCAGGGCCTACTCTAGGGATGAGTTATATGTATTAAAAAGAGAGGTTTGGACCTGGTCGAAATGTCAGTCTAAAAGTGTGCACACAGCCTGCAATGGCAGGCCTGAAACATGTTTGAAAGGGCTACTTAAGTGGGTGGCATAATCAGTGCTGCAGGCCCACTGGTAGCATTTAATTTACAGGCCATGAGTACACTTAGTCCCACTTTACTAGGGACTTGCAAGTAAATTAAATATGGCAATTGGGTAAAAGCCAATTCTACCATGTTTTAAGTAGAGAGCACAACCACTTTACCGCTGGTTAGCAGTGTTAAAGTGCACAGAGTCCTAAAAGCCAACAAAAATAGGTTCAGAGGGTGAAGGGAAAAGTCTGAGGATGACCCATCAGAAGGGGCCAAGTCCAATATACATTATATATTTATTTAACAGTTGCATATAGTGCAACTGCTATCAATACTTTTCAGTCACTTTACATCACAAAAACTCTTTCCCTGCACTATCTATAACATAAGTAACTCAGTTGTGGTTGAAAATGCAGTGAACACATATGAAACAGACCATGTATTAATCAGATGTAGCTTATCTGGGAGAAAAGAAAGTGGTAAGAGATAGTCAGTGAATATTTGAATCAGCTTTAGCATGAATTAAAAGTATGAAAGGGATACTATGGTTGCAGATATGCAGAATAAATATGGAACACGTAGGGCCCATCACCAGCTTTCTGCACACATATCCAATGGGTTGTCTTTACTTGCACCCAGGACCAATTAGGAACATGAGAAATATCATGTTGTATTCAAGCAGTTGCGCTCTTTCTGGTTTCTGTATTTTTATAGCGTTATAGGTTAAGCATAAAGAGATGGTTAGAAGCACAAACATTTCTGTAGTAAACTTTTTCAGCCAGAGGGGACACCCATAGAATTTGAAAACGCTGCAAGACTGACTGCTTCAAAAAATGAACTTGGGGAAATACATATTAAGGTTAAAGTCCAGCTGCATCTTTAAATAGCACAATCCTTTGATCTCTCAAGTATTAGAGGGAAGGACAAACAGTTCCAGAATCAGGGTGACCCATCTTAGTAATAGCATTAGCCCTAGGATATTTGGTGAAAGAGAAAAAACACTGCAGGCTTCGCATTAACTTTAATAGGGGACACACACTGTGGCATATACAAAATACGAGCCATGGTGTCCTGATGCAACAGAGTTCTACAGAATCTCAAATAAATACAAGTAACTTGTTTTGAAGGGTAACTTCATATTAATTTGAGATTAGATTCTATGAAAGCAAGATCTCATCAAAAGGTGTGGCCTTCAGAAAATATATATCTTTTGGTGGCACCCGCCAATAAAGCAGGTCTGCTGTATTGGTGGCAGGCCATAGACAGCAGTGCTGTGGAAAGGGTAAGCACAGTCAATGGGAAATGCGAAAGTAAAAAAAAAAGTAGAGGGCAAGAAAGTTGTGGGGACATGGCGACATGAAGGAGAGGAACAGCAACATGAGGGAGAGAGAGAGTAAGGTGTCCCTCCTGCACTGCAGTTTAAGTCACTGACATCAGCAGTGGAAAGATACACCTTCTCAGCCAACCAAAACATGGTCAACATGCAATGCTTCGCTATGCACTACAAAGAAAATAATAGGGGGGCAAGCCATTCAATGAGAAATTAGGAGCTGAGAAAACAGGAAAGCCATTGAATCACAAGCAAGGGGCTTAGGCACACCCTAGTCTATAAATTGTTTTGCAGACAATAGGTTCTTGAGAACAGACATCTAAAGCTGTATTTTGGCGAGGTCTAAAAATGTATTTTTTTTAAAGTATGGGGCATGTGGGTGTCCAGTATCCTAGGTGAGGATTCAGCACAAGACTTAAGGTCTGTGACAAGAGGTAGTTGTGCTTTGAGTTTTCTAGATTACAGTAAGCAAACAGCTCATTAATTGGGAGAAATCTTGCATACTGGGTTACCACTGTTCTCTTTATAGAGTGAGCTTCTCACAACTAATTAAGTGGCTCCCTCTGTGTTTTATTACACATCATGCAAAACGTATTTATTTCCTAGAATCAGTTTTGAGAGGATGCAACCAATTGGAAAGTTTCATTAATTATTGTATATATTTCTGTTGCTGCAAAAAAAGTAGAGATATTGTAAATAGAACAGCAAAACGTGCAGAACCAGTCAACCTCCCTTAACATGCAGGCATGACGACTCACATTTGAGTTCAAGGTTCAAAATCTTTTGCATATTCGTATTTCGAAAAATGGAACTTCCTCTACCACAGCACCTCTCACGCTTGAAAATATCACATGATGAAATGTAGAGACTATTGTGCAGTATTAGCTGCAGACACAGCTGAAATAATGGCACAGAATTAACATTCCACCCCATTGTCAGTGTGCAGAGTTAGGCTGTGGCCCACTACATCACAAGCAGCCATTGATTTGTGATTGATTAATAGGCCCCGTGTGAGCCTTGACATACATTGGCTGAATATTATTTTCAGACTGCCTGCGGGGAACTGGAGGTGTACCGTAGGGTGCATAGATTTGCTGCAGAAATCCACTTCCACAGAAAACGAATACATCTTTTCACTTTAAAACAGTACTGCAAAACATTTAAAAGTTATTGTTCTACTGCTGAGTTGGCACATAAGGACTGTTCAGGTATTTAGATCTTTCATTCATATGCTTCATGGCATTGTTAAAGGAGAAGAGTGATCGCATTGTGGCATTTTAAGTTTACAGAATGAAACTTGTTATATAGGAACAGTAAGCTAACTGATATTACACATTCGTCTATTTTATTTTGTGTGCCTACAATTACTGAAAAAAGAATTTAAGCTTGTTCAATTTGTGAAAATGTGTTATTTTAAAAACAACGTTTAAATGCATTTAACTTTTATGACAGTTTTTGCAGCTTTATAGTAGAAATATTGCAGAAGTTAACTTCTGAAATACTTCTTGCCAACGTGTTATAATTTGACAGGAAGCAACTTGTAAAATTAAACTGTATTGGAGTGCACACAATTAAAGGCAATCTACCGATTTGGTCAAAAGTTTTAATTTGCATCAGGAAATCGGATACATTAAGGTACATAAAGGGACCAGTTGTGTCTTCTAGTTTATTCTGAAAGGCAGAAGCCTATGAATAATGCTAATAAAAACTAAGGGGCATATTTACAAGAAAAGTGACGGAGCGAGGCGTTATCCTTCTTAGCTTAACGCAGGGCTCCGCCTCTTTTGAAACGCAGGGCTGCACTGTACAGCTGCCTAGCGCCAACGCAGGCACCCTTGCACCATAGTGCAAGGGTGCCTGCATTGGTGGGAATGATTGTAATCTTAAATGGCGATTTGTAATTTCTAAGTGTGCTGCTTTGTGCAGCACACATAGAAGTTGCAACTCGTCATTTTAAAAATGGTTGTTTATGTGCAGGAAGTGACACCTTCCTGCACATAAATAATCATGCATGGAGTTTTGCTGTATTTATGTGTGCTGCACAATGCAGCACACCTAGAAACATCAAAAACTAGGGAAATAAAGCATTTCTCCTCCTTACGCCATGCTAAGACCAGGTTTGTTTTGTCTTAATTTGGCGCTGCCCCATATTTACTCCACCCTTATAAATATGGGGCAGCGTCAAAATCAATCGATGCTGCGGTGGAATGCCCACAGCAAAACCCATTGCCCACCCCTTTCACGCTAAGTATAGCATGAAAGGGTGCCTTATTTACAAGGCAGCGTTAAGTGGCTTAACACTGCTTTGTAAAAAAGGCGAAGCCCATTTCGCCACAGGAACGTCAACAAAGTACAACAACAAATACGAACCCTCTAGACCTATATTTCTTTATAAACTGGCTAACCGGGCTCAGTAATAGGGCATCAGAAAAAGCATTATTCTCCACACCAAAATTGAATAAATCATTCTTTTATTTCATATTTTTCTTTTTTTTTATTAATTTGTTTATACAATATTTCATACTCAAAACAAATACATAATATTTAGAAAACAATTTTTTTGCACAAAGTTAGCACCATGTACCAAAGAACAAACATAATTCCTGGGCCACAATAAATAACGACATGAATAAGATTACAAATAGTAAAACAAAGACATACTTCACATCCCCACATCCAAACATACCTCTCTCAGTCTACAACTGCCACCCTTGCAGACAATACACACACACTTTGACATCCCAGAGCAACACCAATAGCACTGATGGAAAAAGGGGCGGGCGATGAAGTCAGCCCCTGATGGCTGTGCTGGACACTGGGGTGTCACACTCTAGCTGGTCGACGTACGTTTCGATGGAATCTATAAATAATTAATCCATCTACTTCAGGACCTGTTATTTTCTTACTTATAACGGGTGGATGAAGGGGGGAACCAGTCTGCTAAATGCAGGCTTGATTTCTGTGCTGTTGGAATCTGCGAATCTGGCGATATCACATTTAGTGGCACAGAATGGTTACAAGTATAACTTTCTTTCATTCTTCGTCCCTGGTAAAGCTTATAGACAATGTAATGAAAGGACCCTCCAGGACTGGAGGTCCCACAATATTAACTGGGCAACAGACACCTTTCCCAGCCAAGTTCAACATTTCTGAATTTACTATGTACCTCCACAACACATTCCCTCCAGCTTCTCCACTCGGATCCTAAACTCCTCACTGGGCCATCAGAATTCACCGCTGTAGCTACTTCTTCCAAACCACAAGTTCTTCCTTCATATGAAGCGATAGGTGACACTTTAACTGGAGTTTTCGAATACTGGTTCCCTTCCAACCACCTCCAAGCAAGCCCCTCTGCTCCACTTTCTTTGACTTGATCTCCACACCAATAGTTAACTTCAGCAAATTTTCTAAAATGCCAAACCTTACCATCACTCAATGCTGCAGAGTTGGTAAATAATGTAATCACTTTCCAGGGTTCAGAGAATTAGCTCTCAAACTTTCCCACTTTCATACTTTTCTACACATGTTAACCAATCTTTTTCTTCCAGATATACCTACTTTGCTCCATACTTCTTATCATGCTGCACCTTATACTCTTCTTGAGCTCTCGTAATATTTTCTTTCAGCACTTCAGAAGATAGCATCTCTCACCTGGAATTTATTATTCAATTCAAAGTTTCCTTGGTGAAAGCCTCCCTGCCCCTGAAAATTAAAAAAACAGACTGTACCCTGTGAAGGAAGGATTAAGACAATAAGAGTAAATCATTCATTTGACCGTCACCTCCCAATCTTTTCTACCATTAAAAGCTAGATGCATTACACCTTTAATAACCCTACTGAATCTTTCAACTGTCCCATTACAAGCACTGTGGTATAGAGATGTAGTCACATCAATGATTCCATTGTGGAACAAAAATCCCTTCATTACAGAGAATACAAACTAAGATCCATTACCACTAAGAATTTTCTAAGTTAATACCTCACATAAAAACAGATCATCCAAAAACTTGACAATGGTTTCATCAACAACCTTCTTTTGAATGCTTATCTTCAGCCTTTCAGCAAACAAGAACTTCAACACTATCAAGTATCTAACCTACCATCCTCTATCACATACGGGGCGGCTCACTTCATCAAGACTGAGCATTCCTAAATGCAACTTGGAATTGCTTACAGGACAAAGGTGAAGTCTAAGTTCACTAGTACCTTATCCAAATTGCAGCACTGCTCTGCTTTATGCCTTATACTGCTCAATTTGTACATCCATGCCCAGCTACCATGATTGGCCTCTAACCTGTCTGTTACATTTTTCAATCCCTAGATTCCTCTCATGACATAATGCCAAAATACTCTCACGTAACAGGTGTAACTACTTTTGCCTCTCTCAAAAGTGTTTCTTATTTTACAGTTAACTTCTTCCTCACTTCCCAATAACATCTTTAATCTGTACTTGTCATGCCACCCAACTCTCATGAGCAGCATCACTGTATTCAAAACTTCATTCTTGATCTAATTTCAAGGACATTAAACCATCAGTCCTGACAGTGGACTACTGTCCCTATAAGTACAATGCATACAGCTGTGGTGGCAGAAATCATGCTTCAGAGAATTAATACTATAAACAGACCTTTTTACCTGCATAACTCAGTTGTGGCCTATGGGCCCATCTGTGTAAATTTCTGCTTCAATTTGCATGCTCACACCTTGGCACTGACATCCTGACTGGAATTAAACCTTTGTGTTTGTGTGTAGGAAGTGAAACAAATGTATGGTATGAGTGAACCAGAATAATTTTGGCCAGTGGGATTCCTTTTGGACATCTCTGGCCTGGCCTAGCACAAGATGGAAGGTCAGGACTGTTCTCCTGGACAGTTGCAGTGTATTCCTTGCATTCCCATAGCAGGAGGGCGGCATCCCAGGCACAGAAGTGAGTAAAGAATGCAGGGCTTCTTCTAGAAATTGCATGAGACTTTAGGTTAGTAAGGAGTTGCTGACTAGTCTTCCTGAGCGTTGCTGTTTGGTGAATAGTAGGGCTGAGGGTGTAAGGGGTGGAACTGCTACATTTGTTGTGAAGGTGAGGAAGTCTCTAAATGAGGCCTACCCTTTCATCTTTCCCTGAATAATCCTTCAGTTGAGCAGATGACAGCCAGGTGCAGAAATCTCACATCTTTTGTGCCTCTGTTGGGGATGCTCCGGAATTGATACAGACCCGGTGCTATCTGTGGTGGCAAGCCTCACAATACAAAAATTCTGCATTTGGAGCACAGCCTGGAAAGGACACTTGAAAGGAAAATCACCCCAAACTGTTCTACAGTTTGAGACAGTCAATCCACATTCACTGTCTAGACCAGAGGTGTTCAAACGTTTTGATGCCGAGACCCCCCTGTCAAAAAATTTTAAGCGTAAGGACCCCCTCCTGACAAAAATTTATAGAACTTGGTCCTCCTCATCATTGCCAACTATCAACAACCATAAACACCCCCAATTGCCACAGAAAATCATTTTTACATTGGGGAAATAAATTAAACTGTGTTTAGCAAACCAAAGGTCGGTGAGCGTGGGGGCGTGGTCAAAGGGTTGGCTAGAACAAAGGGCCTCATTTATGAGGCATTGACGTAGGGCAGCTCCGCAAGTCTTCTTTCTGCGCTGCCCTATGCCAATGTGAAAGGGCAGGAATGCACCTTTTTTATGAAATATGGTGCATTCCTGTCCTTTGCCCCTGAGTTGGCACACAAATTGCTGCCTAACGCCAACATAGGCAGGATTGTTTTTGTGCAGGAAGGGGCACCTTCCTGCAAAAGGAATCCTGAGAGGGGTTTTCCTCTTTCTATGTGTGCTGCAGAATATAGACACAGCATTTCAAGTATCTTTCGATTAATTTAAAAATAATGTGCTGATCTGGTTCAAGGGCTATTTTTACCGCTTCTATCTTACCCTGGTGCCTTATGCAGAAGGATAGAGACCAGCCACATCTATTTTTGCTAAAATATTGTAAGTTTGCCAGTGTCTGTTGTCAGGTTTTTTCAGTACATCTTTTGTGTCACTTATGTACTATGGTAAACTCTTGAAGGGTTGTAGTTCAGAATCTATGTATTTACCTAGTGAACATATGGCGTCAATTCCTGCAAATCAGTCTGAATGCAGCACACATAGAAAGAGAAACACACATAGAAAGAGGAAAAACGAGGAGAAATGAAAACATTTCTCATCGTAATGCCTGCTTTAGGGAGGCATAAGGTTTTGGCGCTGCCCAGTGGCGTCTCGCAGAGGGAGTGCTGCGGGGCGGTGGGCCGGGGTGGGGGAGAGGCAGGGTGGGGAGGTAGTGGACTCAGACATACGACGGACAGGAGTAAGGTAAGTAATTAAATAAATAAAACTATTTACCTTGCGCTTGCTGCATCGTCGAGTTGGCGATGCAGCGAGCGCAAGGTAAATAGTTTTATTTATTTAATAACTTACCTTACTCCTGTCCGTCGTATGTCCGAGTCCACTACCCCCCCACCCTGCCCCTCCCCCACCCCGCAGCACTCCCTCTGCGAGCCGCCACTGGCGCTGACCCAGGTTCACATGGTTTTACAAATCTGGGGCAGCGTCAAAATCCATGGGTGTTGCATGGGAACACCCACTGCAAAGCCTATGGAACGCCTACTTGACATAGTGTAAGGCGCCGCAGCGACTTGCGCTGCTATGTTTTACTCCATATCTATGAGGCCATGCAAAGCCACGCAGGGTGACTTTGCGTCGCCTCATAGATATGATTGAGACGCTTGTGCCGCCAAAGCTTAAAAAAAGTGACGCTCCGTCAGCGCAAGCCTCTCATAAATCAGCCCCAAATTATTTTGTTAATTTTTTAGGTCTTTCACCATCAGGTAGCTAGCTACATATAAAATATTAGGTAGCTTAAATAAAAAATAAATTTACTCAATGGGAAATGCACTGTAGTACATTATGAAACCTCTATTATTTAATGCACTGCAGAGGGCTGTGTGTAACCAGATAGACACAGAATTAAATTTGGTTGGCGCAGTGGAGAATAGTGACTTGTGTATATTTAGTGCTATGACAGACAGCACAGTGAATGTGTAAGTCATTATTTTATACTTGCATTACACACATTATAATATAGACTGCTACAAACTGCACAAATAGTTTTAGGATAAAATGGAGCTACCAAAATGTAGATTTGAGTAATATAAGACCTTAAGTAATGCTTTTTTTTTTGCATACCTGTCCCTTCAACACGTCCCCAGGGGTACTAAGCACTGTGTAAATACAGTTATGGTTAAAAGCATGCACTTCACAGCCCAGTTGTTAACTCTTTGCACCAACATGCAAAAAAAAACACATATTTGCCATCACAATGCTTGGAGTGATTTAAGCAATTAAAGCCAGAACCACTCCCAAACACCCTTTACGTTTGCAGATTAACTCCTAGCGCACATTTGCATGTCATTCAGGCAAGCAGGCACCCTGGCACGAAGACTTGCTTGAAGGATTGTTTTACCAGGCCTCTTCGTTTTACAGCAGGAGACTCAATTAAATTCAGCTAAAGCATTTTGTCTTTATCCTAAAGGAAAAGCACGTTTTGAATTCCCGGCAGAAGTTAGGCCTGGAAATGCGCGACCCCCTTCCCAGGACTCCAAGTCCCCCTGGGTGGGTCGCACCCCACAGATTGAAGACCGCTGGTCTAGACGTTGTGTATAAAGTGGATTTCCTGCTGGAGGAGCTGCATACCTATCCTGAAGCATATAGACGACTGCCCGACTGTTGAGAGAGGGAGGAGCTTGCCTTGCCCTTTGAAGAAGATATTGCCTTAGAAAGAGCAAAGTCCTACATGCCCTCGCTGACTGTGGGCACCCAGGAAGAAACAAACTGCACAAGATCAATTTGGAGGAACCCTGGTGCCTGTGCACCTCCCTTCACTCACTGTCCAGTTCCGGTCAAGAATCTGACAATCCAATAGTGCCTTGGGGGGGGCGCTGTTGTTTTACCACAGAAGACTCAATCTGGGCTTTATCTGAAATACACAGTATGCCCAGATGGGAGCTGCAACTATAGTTTCCTGTGGGCCCAGTTGAGGCAAGTCCAGATTGCCATTTGCTGAATGCCCAGTTGTGACTGCATCTGCCATTTACAGAAGGCCCAGATGAAGGCTGCAATTGGAATTGCTGAGGGTCCCCTGGGACTTCACACACCATTGGTCTAGTCAGGACCACAACTCTTCCAGACTGCTGATTGCCTGACCCATGGGCTGCACCTGCAATGGCAGCGCAGTACCATTAAGGGGCCGATTCTGATCTCGGCCGGTAGTGCTCCGAATCGGATTCGGATTTACCGGATCCAATTCGGAGCCCTGATTCCCGACCGAATCGTACGCGGGTCCGGCCGAGCGAGTACGATGCAGGCACCCGCGAAATCTCCGACCGACTCGAACGCGGCTTCAACACGCTCCGACCGACTCGCATGAACACGACTCGCACCGCGCTATGGAGACGTTTCCCGGCCGGGTAAGTACGATGCGCGCCGCGAGCAGTCCGACCGACTCGCGCCGTCCTGCTCAAAAAAGCTGTCGGAGCCGGACTTCGGGGGTTTGCGTCGGACCCCCTGTACGCGTAGGCGCGCGAGTCGCACACAGGGGGGACCCATGGGTCCCCCCTACCTGTGCATGTACGCCGCAATGCGCATGGACGCGTACACGCTGTAGGGGGCGCCCTTGTCTGCCTCGCACCCATTGAGTCAATGGGAGCCCGCGTACGCGTTGTACGACCGGCTCCCATTGACTTCAATGGGAGTCCGACTCGAGTCCGATGGCATGCGTGCGCATCGTACTCGTTCGGTCGAACTGCTAGGGTCCGATTCGGTCGGAATTCTCTCCGGGTCCGGCTCGGTCGGAGAGATTTCCGGCCGGAATTGGAATCGGCCCCTAAGTCTGCCATAGCCTGATCCTCAATCTCATCCCCACAGGAGCGAGCGCCATGACGTTTTGGTGGATGGCCTGCTGAACGTAGATGTACTTTTGAATGTGGCCCATGTCTGATGAACTCCAACAAGGACTTTTGTTAGTGCACAGGAGAGCTGCTCTGAGTGCATTGTGGAAGCAGAAAGGACTTGTGGGAACTTGCCTATCCCAGGAAATAGATATGGTATAGACAGAGCATATTTTTGAGCTGGCAACCAAAACTTCACCTAACCCTGATTCCCGCTACTCCTGATTGCCCTTGGAGACAAGCTGATCCCAGAAATTGGGAAGATCCCCAGAGGGGGCAAATAGAGTGAAGAGTGGGTATATCACGTCCCTGAAATAGTCCCCAGAGTTGCTGACTTGTGTGTGTTCATTGAAGTGTGTCGTATTTAGTACAACTGTGTGAGTAAATTGCTTTCTTTCTTGCAAAGATGAGCACTGGACTGGACATGAACTATATTGTGTCTGTTGTTTAACTGTTAAGCTCTGAGCTTCAGCACTCCCACTACCTCCCTGAGAAACCTGTGACTGCTCGCTTTAACTACCCTGATAAAAAAGTGTAGAAGGGGTTGTACTTGGCACAGTTTGCAGACCCATGGAAGGAGGCGCCTCATGACATCACTGGAAAATGATCTCTATCCTCACAGTCCCACTAGCCATTGCTTGGCCTGTGGCCACCAAATGTGCTATGACATACAACAGTGGTGCTAAAATAGACTCTAGATCATCTACGGCATTTTCAAAGAAGTCACTTTCTACTGCAAGGCTCATCATATTTTCAATTGACTATACATATGTAACCCCTTTAGACCTGCAGAATGTAACAAAATTAATTAATTTTTCAGAAGAAATTGCCTCCTCATTTATAACACCGAAGTAATTCAAAAAATATTCCTTTCTTCTTGCTTTTTTATTAGAGGTTCTCTCGATTCTAGAAGGAATAGAAAATTCGGAGTCAAGGTAAGGGTGCTCACTTGTTGGTAAGTCAAAATAAACAAAATCCAAAATATGTACAGATGAAAAAAATGTGGTGATAATTTATCACAATATGATTTCGTCCCAGGTCTACTGAAGATTTCTGTTAGTGAACATTATATGAATGGATAGTCTCTGTAAGCAAGGCAATTAAATAAGTAAAATTCCCAGAAATACCTTTTATAGTATTCTAACGACAATACAGATGAAACTTATTCAGTACAAAGAGCACCACAATGGCTGAAGGTGATGAAGGTTTCTGGTGCTCCAACACCGCTATCAAGATTGACGCCGGCTTATGGAGTGCGTTCAATGCAACTTCTTCCTGATTGCCATCTAGTCATGTGGATACACCTTGTGCTCGGTCATGCAGGCACCACAGTGCTCCCAACCTCACTGACTACAGCTGTTGCCCTGCACCTGAACTGCTCTCAGAGAGGGCGTTGGAGCAGTCAGAAGACAAATACTGCTGGTCTGCACTTCCTGGAAGAGTTACTGGATACTTTAAGCTAATCCCCTCGGACAGATGCTGAATCTTCAAAACCAGGAGCAGCAAATTTTGTGGAGATGAGTTGCACCGGGGTCCTTTCCCTAGGCCAAGCAGTCACCTAATGTGCACAGTATAACAAGAGGCTAAAGGAGTACCTGCTGCTTTTATTCTTGTCCAGGTGACACCTGCTTGCAGATTTCCTCCCCAGCTGGAGCTGCCATCCAGATACAAACTTAATATTCTGTGGAATAGAATAAATATTCAACAATATACTGGAGAGAACCTCGAGGCCTGGCTTCCTGGACTGGAGGACAAGCTTAAAGGACCATTTGCTTTTAAAGCCTCAATATTTGATAAGTTTCATTTCAGTACCAAATTGAGATCCTGGCATGTCATCAATATTACACAGGTTTAGTGCATTTTTTATAAATGTATTGCTCAAGCTTACAATAAGGTTTTATGTCACAAAAATAGATTGTGTTTGAACGCAAAAGTAGGTGGAATAGGTAATATATCTCCAGAGATCCAGGTGGCTTGACCTATGTGTTAGATAAAATATCTATTTAGCATGCATAATTTAAAGCCTCAAAATCTGGTGTAGTGTTCATTTTGCCTTCAACACCTGCAGTCCCAGGTTCAGGCCTTGTCAGTGGTAGAGCACACTGTTTCCTGTTCGGTAACTTGAAACACATGCCTAAAAAAATGATAAAGATCAAGATCATTTTTGTGGTAATGTTGTCAATCAATTGCGTTCTTCTAAGAGGAGTGATTTTTCTGTCTGTTCAGAACAATGGTTTCTGCAACACTTTTAACCATTGTGTGTAACCATTGTGTATCTTTTAAGAAAGAAAGGGTGCCCCAATATAGCATCTCACCTTGCTCCACAGAGTTATTGTAAGTAATTTTTCTAAGGGCGTGTTACCATGCTAACTGGGGTGGTGTGCAGTTGTTGGGCCAACATTGTACCACACACAGAGAGGAATATGATCATTATTAGGCACAGCATGCTTTTAAAAATTAACCTATTTTTTCTTATTGTTATTTGCAAAGTTGCTGTCCTTCTAACAAGGTAAATATTCAGTTGTACTCACTGCACAGCAAAGATAGTCACCTTGTTGAATGTTGGAGATTATTTTAGGGCTATATGTAAAATTGCTGATAAATCTCCTTATTGACTGAGATCTGGAGCAGAAACCTTTTGATCAACATACAACTGACATGAAAGTTTTTCAGCAAATAATTGTCTTTCCTAATAGTATGCCATGAAAATATTTGGACAGCTCCAGAAAGCTACAATAGTGTTCAATTCATTCAGTCAATGCAAACCAGGCTGGGAAACCTATGCTTGTTTGAAAGCTTCTGAAATATGCACAATTCAATGGCACAGGCTCAGTTCTACAGTTCACTGGTGACCTGCTCTCATTGTACACCCTCAAAGGTGTGATGCAGAGTTGTACTCAAAGCAGTCAACAACACAAAGAAGGTACTTGAGGCTAATTCTAAAGAGACTTACATGTAGAGTAGTAGGATCTACACAGTGATAATAATGGGGAAATCTCTTTTATAGTCCTTGTTGTGGTGTAAAGTTGACAAACCACAAACAATGGGTGCCAGCCAATACCAACATTGGAGTTGTGGGGATTCAAAATATCTGGTGCCTCTTATGTAGCAATGTTTGAAGATGAATATAGGAGTGAATGCCTCATGGCTTGCCTCAGTGGTGAGAGCAGGGAACAGTGTTTCCTCACCCTCAGCAATACCTCAAGCACAATGCAAAACTGGCAGTCAATATAGTGTTCATAACACAGAGATCCTTCTGTTAGAATTAGGAGCCCAGTGGCATGGGGTGAGCTTCTAGTAGATGCTTCAAAACAACTATGGGAAATCACACCAATGCTTATAGATGGTTCCCTTTAAAATGGAATCACAGTCCTCCACCTAAATGGTGGGAACTGGTGCAAATACAGCAGCTACATGTCTGCAGTGGTGCAGCCTGTGCTCAAAATAAATACTAACAAATGCATGGGATTGGTATCCTCAGTCTCACATTGTTGGCACGTCCATTTTGAAAAAATACATGGGGGGCAGATATTTTGTTATATATTTTGCTGATAATTTTAGAAAAAAGATAAAACAATGCCTGGTAAAGAGAACAAGATTATATTTCATAAAGCTTTTGGATGATAAATCAATAGGAAATCTGGTTACTGGTCTTGCAGCTCATTGTGCTGTAATTTGTGAAAGATGCCCAATCTTATCTTCACAGATATTCAGTTACCTGGCAAAAATCCATAACACATGACTTTTGCATGGTTGCTGTATGAAAAAATTATTTGATAGATGAATGCCAGCAGACACTATCAGTGATCAGAGAGATACATCTTTAATCAAAATGAGGTCTAGGTCTAGTAATGCAAAATTTGGGCGCTGTTTTTTGAGCTGATAACAAATCTAATGACAAAAAAGAAAACCATACTTCCAATTCGACAAGGAAATCTGTTCAAACCAGTTATTACATGTTCTGCGGTGCAAATGTGCAAGGTTTTTGTGATCTGCTACACTTGTAACTGATGAAATAAGGAAAAAGGTAGCCAGTGATTCTGCCAAAGATCACATGAACAACATAAAATGAATGAAATTCCTGCAATCCATTCATTACGTTCTCTTTTGACTGTGCAGCAGATTCAGTCATTTTTTATATCTCAATTACAATCCGCACAAAGTTTGAAAAAAGGGCAGATTTGACCTATTTTGCAATTTGTGAAATTTTTTCAGCCATCCTACTTAAGGGCACCCATAATTCAAGTACTTTCGGAGGTAACAGAATTTGGGAAGAATTTATCTGCTCATTGGTTAGCCAGACATTTGGAAGATAATCTACTATTAGAAATAAGCCAGACAGGCTATAGATCTGAGCTTGGTACAGCCCCAATTAAAGTGTTAAATGATCTGAGACTGAACTTAGACTTGGCATGCCCACCTGCCTCTTTATGCTTGACCTCTTGGGATCATTTACTAAACAAGATCACTCAAACTTGGGGCAGCATATTGAGGAGGTAGGATTTCAGGGATGTGATAGACAATAGGTTTTCCTCTTTTTTATCAGGCAGAAAGTAATCCTTGGCAGTCCCTCCTTTTGGATCAGAACCTCCTCCAACTGAATGCAGTGTTTCATAGGGTTTTTTACTCTCCCCATCTTGTTCAATATCTATTTACGTCCCCTTATGAACATCATCAGAGCGTGTGACTTTATAGTAACCTCTTTTGCCTACAACACCAAATTAAATTTACAGCTGGATAAGTCTGTTTCAGAAATTCTAGCTCTAACCAAAGGGTATTTGTCACAATTTTACATATGATGGATGAAAACTAACTGCTTGCAACATATTGCCTCCACATGGGAAGTTTTAATGATGGGCTAATTCCCCTTGGCCCTCTGAAAATGGCCAATCTGTATGGAGCCTGCTACGACCCCAGTGGAAAAGGGTAATGTCTTGCTTTCTTGATTGAGAAGGAGCTCAGTCTATCCACTCCAATCTATTCAGTAATTTCCTTGTGTCACCTTCAACTATGCCCTTCATTCTTGAATATCTCACAGCGGCTGTGGTAAATGCCATTGTTAGCTCTAGGTTGGATTATGCGAGGGCTTGTTATCTTGGCTTCCCCAAGACTTTCATCCAAGCGTTGCAGTGTGTGCAAAATGCCTCTGTGTGGCTTTTTTCAATTTTAGAAAGTTTGACAGGATTTCAGAGGCTCGTCAGAAACTGCAGTGGCTCCCAATTTCCAAGAAAGTTAGTTTTAAGGTGCTGTATTTTTGTCACAGAATGTTTTGTGGGGAGGGATCGTCTTTTTCAGACTCTACTACCCAGAAACCTTGCTTAACATTCCATTCATTCAGAGTCTTTGTCTTTATTGGTAGTACCCCACTTATAAAGATCCAGATTGAGGGTGTGGTCTTTCTCTCTTCTTGTGCACTGCCTCTCGAATACTCTTGTACTCTTGCTTTACACTTCCATGAAATACATGAATATCAACATTTTAAGAACGCTCTGAAAACTCATTAATTCTCTTAATATGAGGTATCATGATTGGTATTATCAGTTCAACTGGCAAAACTTTCTCTGGGTGATGGTCATGCAATACAAGCTTTTTATTTATTCATTTATTTAGGAGTAGTCAGTTCCTTCTAAGAATATTCTTTCAGTTTACAAAAACATAATGTGAGGATATAAAAAAAGCAGCAACTAATTCATATAACTGCAGCAGCAGTTTCATCTCAGAGCATGGACTGTTTTATGTGTTCTCCTTAGGTGTACAGTTGGTAGGTGATAATCATAAGAATATGCTGTTTTAATGCTGTGTTGGCAACTGCAGTTTTGCTGTTTTGTAGAGATTAAAGTAATACAGTGTACATTGACGAAGATCTAGTATATTAATTTTTTTTAAATCAGACAGGTAAATGGATGAGTTAGCACTTCAAATATTTAAACCTTTAAATGTGACATTCATTAACTCACTGAGCTATCTTACCAGGTAAGTCATGTTCAAATGAAAAGTATGAAACTGGATTTTAACATGATAGAAACCTTGATTTGTATATATACACAGACTTAACTAACATACGCAGAAGTGTTTAAGTGACTCTAGTTTAGAATGAAGTTGAGTGAAGTATGTAGCATGGTATGTGGGGCTAGGCATATTCAATCAAATGACTTACATGCACTCCAGACTGGCTCTATCAAAATTCTTCTGACATTACTAATGTTTAGGTCCAGTTGTGAAATTTCGAGGTTTCCATAGACATTGTCAAGCTCAGAGTTGAAAGTACATGGAGTTGAGTAGCTAAGTTGGTTATAATTACCCGATTTGTGAAGACGTGTGCATAAATTGTGACTCCATAATTTGAATCAAAATGACAATTCATAAAGATGGGAAACAATTTGGCTTAAGAAAGCTGGTGACTGTTGCTGATACAACCTTTGAGAGTTGTGCCACAAACCTATACTGACCCAGCAGGATAAGCACAGTGATGGTATAGTTTTATACAAAGAAAGTTTAAAGCACTATCTGCACAACTGAGCAAAAATAATCTGAAATGTTCAAGCAATGAGGTGTGTTAGTAGAACTGAGTAAACATAACTGATAAAAGCTAATGTATGACAGAGATTCCAGCTGTAAAACAAGTTCTGACAAACCGCACAGGCATATTGATTGCAAGGAATCTCCAATGGAAAATACAAATTCCATAATCAATGTGGATTCTGACTGGGCAATGTTGTTTCATATTCCAAGGTGACCTCTACCAAAAGACTTTATAGAGAGAATACTGCAGCAGATACACCCCATGTGCATTTTGAAAGTTGAAGCAATATACTCTTTAGAGGAAACATTTGATCCAATGGGTCTTAGATATGAGTATCCACAATTTCTTTGTCTAAAAAGACCATTTATTTGTGATGTCCTCTATGGATCAGCACCACTACATTGTGCAGTGTGATACTGAAGTGTGGGATATGGTAAAGTTCCCATTTGGTGTGTGCATCAAGTATCCATACAGTGTGTGGTGGCATGCTTGATTACTAGAAGGGTTGCTATGGTCGGTACCACTTTAGCACTGTGACTACTTAGAAAAGACAGGATGCAGCATATGTTACCCTCAACAAAACTCTCCCACAACACACACTACCCTTAGGGGTGCAGTGGTGATCAGGACTACATAAAATGCCTTGTTGAGATGAGGGGTAGGCTTACCACTAGAGAGAGACACTTGTTCAACACAAGATGTTGTTTTAAAAAGATGCACAAACATCAACAAAATTAGTAGCCTCGTTTAGGGATGCACATTGCTTATAATATGGTCGGCCTTATGAGGCATTTCATTGCCCAACATTGTCTTAGCCCATAAAGCCAGCCATCAGCCAGATGGGTCTGGACTCAGGGAATTAGAGCATTCTCTGAATGGGGTGAGACAACTCCTGGTAGGGTTTTGACAAGCTTTCAATATTTTTGTGACATCATTAAATGAACACTGTATCATTCCTCAACCAGAGGGGTAGCTCACTTTATAGATTGCCTACTAGGGGCATTAAAAGGGCCATTCTGAATCAAGCAGAATCTCAGCCAGAGCCATTCATAGATTCTACCTGATTCAGAATGTGGCTTTCCATATGTTTTTCAACATGAGCAAGGCTGAAGTGGCCCGGAGATCCTTACATTGCCTTCCAGTCATGCAACTGATCCTGTTAAAATCTTTACCTATTAACTTCAAATTGTCCATGCTGAGGGTCCAACTGCCTTTAAGACAGAATTCCTGAACTGCCAACCTTAACCACTGCTAAGATACATGTCTGGTCTCAAATCCTGCACCCTATCCACCCTTAAATACAAAATATTTTGGTGGCCAGAACACCCAGATTTCATGTCACATATCTTTGGAACCTACCTCATTGTCTCCTAAGCAAGCCTGAACACTTGAAATTTGCATGGTTTTTTGCAAAAACTATAACTTAATTTCAGTCATTGGTCTAGTGAGCCTATTGTTTTTTCCTATGTGATTCTACAGAACTGTGGAGTTGTTGGTAAGCTTTACATCTTGAAATGCCATACCATACCAAAATATGGAAAGGAGCACTACCAACAAGGACCAAAGCAGCTACATGTGCATGTGCTTGTATACATGTATATATGTATGTACGTCTGTAAGCATATATGCAATGTATGATAGTGTTATTGAGGTAGGGTAAACCTGAAAATAAGTGGAGCACCGTAAAAGGTCAAAAGCAAACACACAGTTAAACTGACACAGGAATGGATAGCTGGTTTGTGTACTATTGCTGCCTCTTACTGATATGTTCTTAAAAGAGATGAGTCTTCACTTGCATACTAAATCTGAGCATAGTTAGGACAGTACTGATGGATATGAGCGGTTTTACAAAACAAATTTAAAAAAGTTTGTTACCATAGTATTATGGCATTTACATTATGAATATTGTCATTTTATATCTCACTATTTAGAATATTCTTTTTCTGTCCTTTAATGTTGTCAGAATTATCAATACATAATATATCTCAGTATGTACAATAATTTTTTCCTATGTTTTCATTCTTCTTTATATAACATTTTATTTTATTTAACATGGTTTAATGTTTTAGGAGTGGGATGGTGCTTTCATAAGGGATTGAGGTGGGACATTTTTTAAAAGCTGTCATTTTTGTATATTAATTAGTATTTTTTTATTATTCATTTGAAAATGAATAATTGTTGAATTTTCAATAAAATATTTATTTGTAATATTTATCTAATTCATATAATAATTTTTTATTTATGTGTACAGGACATTTTTTTTTATTTAATGCTCTATTTTCATGTTTTTACTGTGGGATATAGGGTTTGTAGGAAAAAGGGTGGGAAGTGTTTTATCTTTTTTTGTTAATTATTTATATGGCTTTTTAACATTGATATTTTCTATACTATGTTTTACCAGTATGTTAATTGTATTTTTTTGTGTACCTTGTTACAATTATCTATATTTTACATGTAACTATTAATATTTTTTTAATTAAAAAAAAGAATGATCTCAAATCAATTTTGTGTATTTATATTTTAATATGATCTTCATATATGATACATTATTTTAGTTTTTTTATTTAACCAAAACTTTTAAATAACCAAATATTTGTTTGATTGTTATTTTAATATATAAATAATGTTATCTGAAGGATGTTGATTTCATTTTTATTTTCGGATAATTTACCTTTGCTGTGTACTTTTTTCAAAATAATTTCCGCATTAAAAAAAATATTATTTCAGTTTACAGGTTATAAATTTGTTTTATAATTTTTTGCTAGTATTTTGTTTTTCAAATATTTACATGTTTGAATAAGTGCTATATTTTGTTTGATTTGTGAACATTTTCCTTATCCTTTTCTAGTGTTTTTATCATATAAAGTATATGTAAAGTTTTAATTATGTTTTATAAATGCCCCTCAACGTCCAGTGTTTTCCAAAATATTGCTTGAATTGGCATGGACATAGTGAATCTACCCCCTTTAAGTCTGATACTTTCCCCAATGTTGTTTAGTTTGTAGAGAAAATACTAAATTGTCACCCCTCAAAGCACAACTCTTTCCCCAATGTGTTTAGATTGGGGTTGGAGAAGTAAATCTGTCCCTTCAAAGTCCAATACTTTCCCCAGTGTGGCTTGGGTTTTTTCCCCAATATTGACTAGGTTAAAGAGAAAATAGTAAATCTACCCCCTTTAAAGTTCAACACTTTCCCCAATATGGATTAGATTAGAATAGTAACAGTAAATCCAGACCCCTTAAAAACCAACATTTTCTCCAGCGCGAACTCGACCCAAAGGTATCAGAACGCTTTACATGAGCCCCAGTTGCATAACAGACGGACGCATTCATTTTGTGAGGCACAGGGAGATTAAGTGATTTGCCCAGAATCACAGGATGTTGAGCGTCCCTGCCAAGACTCAAACCCGGTTCCCCAGATTCGAGGTCGACCACTCTAGCCATTAGGCCACACTCTCTATCCCCACCACCAATCTCCAATACTTTCCCTAATATGGCTTAGATTGGAGTGGGAATAGCAAATCTGCACTTCTCAATGTTACACAATTTCTTCAGTGTGGCTTAGATTGTAGTGGGAATAGTAAATCTTCACCGCACAAAGTTCTACACTTTCTGCAAAGTAACTTATGTTCAAGTAGGAATAGTAAATCTATAACTGAATTCTATTTTAGAGTCAATAGTTTGAAAATATAAGCTTTATTTTACAATTAAAGCAGGTACGTTTTAATTATGTAAGATATTTTTTGTACATTTTTCCATGCTTTATTTTAGCTGTGCTTTTCAACATTTTTTATCCTTTTTTAAAAATCTTTCATTGACACATATGTTTTTCTTTAGTAACATGTTTAAATATTTTTTTTAACATTTTTGATACAATATTTAAAAAAAGTAAAAGTCCTTTTTTTAACAAACAAACATTTTTGTTATGGTTTTCACAGGTATACATTTAATTTTTATATTTTAATGACTACAATAAATTGATAAGTTTATTTCTTTATATCATTGTTTGTAATATATTTTAACTTTTTTAATAGGTAGGTTTTCATACATATAAAATCCTATTTTATACATGTTTCCACATTGTTTATATAATTTATACAAAAGTAACTAGTTCAATGGAGTTTCAGTCTTTGTTTCTGTACATTTAGCAGCCATGTTTTAAACTGCTTTATTCATTTTTGTCCATCTACCCTATTTCGGGTTGCTAGAGCTTTAGTATGTAATTTCTGATGTTTATGGGTTATAATATGCTGTATGGGTGGATATTTAGGGCCTAATTATGAGTATGCACCTGTGGATGGCGGTCCGAACACCACCTTCGACTCGGGTCTCCTGCCCGATTATGATGGTGGAAGTGGGACCGCCACAAGACTGCCGCCTCCACCGGGATCCAGGATTCCCCTGCGGCAGAGGTGCAAAAATGGACAGGAAATGGTGGTGGTGCTGATGCCAGCACCACAGAGCAGATTTCTACCTGCATTTCCACCACCCATTTCATGGCAGGGACCCCACCATGAAAAGGGTGGCGGAAATGCAGGCTGGTGAATCTGCCCATGGGGGTGCATGCAGGGGGGGCACATGTTATGCCCCCCTAGAACTGCACCTTTGTACGTGCACTGTGTGTCATGCATGACATTGTACATGCCACGCAGTGCACCCAACGTGGCAGAGGTCTCACTGCGGCGGCATGACTGCTGGGAGTAATCCTCAGCAAAAGCATGCCGCCACTGTTGGACCAACGCCGCGGCCCCACCAGCCCAGCTAAATTATCGTATTTGGGCGGGCAGGGATACCAACAGCTTGGTGGTCTTTCTGGGACCGCTGTGGCTGCGGTCCTATAGGAAGACTGACAAAATCATAATCGGGCCCTTAGTGTTTTTTACAGGTGCTTTGATTGGGACCTGGATTTTTCCCTATTTTGGTTATGCTTTTTTTTAAAGGAAATAAGCTTTGCTATATATTACCCAATATTTGTTTTATTTTTCTTCATTTTCCTTTTCCCTTCTCCTCTAGCATTTTTCAATATTTTATTTTTCTGGTTTTCGATGGTTCCCATAGATTATTATTTTTTGCATTAGATATTTATTTTTTTTGTCTGCATTTTTTTATTTGGAGAGAGATTCATTTCTATAATTTTTGGGGATTGCTATATTGTGAATTGTTTTAAGTCTATGGACTTCAGCTACAAAAAGGTAAGTTATAGTTTATTTTGTTCTTCATGGGTGGTAAATGTTTACATGTATTAAAGTTATTTCTGTGAATGCATTGTTTTATAATGTGTAATCCATTGCCTTTATCATTTTTTGCATCCGGTGCTGTGATTTTTAAAGTTGTTATTTTTGTTGTTTAGTGTATATTCATGAATATTTATTTAAACAAATTTTCCTTTTCAGTCTGACTGGATTTTGTTTAAGGGCACGTATATATTTTTGAATGATTAGTGAATGTTATTTCAGCAATGTTTATAAATAAATAATTGTTTAATATGCTTTTGTTGCTCAGGGTCATATTTTGAATTTTGTTTGTTAATTTGGATTTCTAAAATAATGTCCTTGCTATGCAGTCCAAGTATTCTGGGCCTTGATGGTTAGCAAATAGACATTGCATTCTAATATTTTGTGCATTGATTTGATTTGTTGTGAATTTTATGTTTTAGCTGGGTTATAGATTGCTCTGGTATTTGTTGCTGATAGCTGTACTCCTTTTTTTAATAGTTGTTGTGGAATTTAGTAGAGTGTAGGGTAGCTTTGTTTGAATGTCACTTGAAAGGAATTATGCCACATTGTGTTTTTGCTTGTTGGGTGCTGTCATTAACTTTCCAACATGGCATATGATTAAGCCTGGGCAGAGAGTTCGCGGAGATCCGCTAAGCGGAACTCCGCGAAGTGCAAAAAAACTCTGCCGCGCTACGCAGAGCTCCGCAAGCAGAGGAGTGCGTTAAAAAATTGCCACTCGTGGTGAAATTTGCAGCGCTGGGTGTTTGTCCGTGCTGTGAAATTATATTGAATGCCACCATGCACAGCGCAAGCGGGCGCTGCTTCCTTTCTGCTGCTCAAGTAGATTTTCTACTCTAGCTGCAGCTTTCTCAACGCAAATGGATGGTTTCTCAAATCTTGCCGGGAAGTTGATTTCCCTCGCTGGCACTCGCCAACTTGACGTTGACGAGCGCAAATGAGGGAAAACTCGGTTTGATGTTGATGAGCGCAAGCGAGGAAAAAAACTCCCCTCCGAGTTTTTCAGAACTCTGCGAGCTCCGCGTAACGCGGAGTGCGGAAAACTCCACAAACTCCGCAAGCGGAGCGGAGTTCACCACCCAGGCTTACATATAATACTTGGGTTGGCATCTGTGACAGGAAATGTGCAGTCTGTCAACCCAAGCTATTCAAAGTAGTAAATGAGGGGAATTAACTTGTCTTTGTATCTTTGGTAGTGAGGTGATTCTATTAGTAGAGTGTAGTGTTTTACTACTTCACTTATTGGTACATATGTCAGGGCAATAATTTTTTTTATTTCATGGACAAATTTAGTGTTTGTTGAGTATTAAATACTTAGGGCCCGATTATGAGTTTGGCAGTGCGGCGGCGGGACCGTCACGCCACCGCACCACCAAACCTGCGTGAGAACCGCCATCCGTATTATGACTTTTGTAGTCACTGGCAGGCGGTGCCGTTGGCATTCCTATGGCGGTGCCTATAAAATAGGCACCACAATGGGAACATCAAAGGAAGTTCCAGCACACCGTGGACTGTGAAGTTCATGCCGTGCTGGAACTGAGGGTGAATGCACACAGGGGGGGCACATGTTGTGCCCCCTTGTGTGCATCCACATGAAGTGAGGCACAAGAAGGTCCTGTAGGGCCACCTTTCTCTCCTCACCGCCACTGTTTTCATGGAGGAAAGACCTCCATGAAATCAGTGGTGGAGAGGAAAATTGTAAAATGCTAGGCGGGACCGCAGCGGTCATGCCAAGCATATTATTGCCTTAAGACTACTGTGCCACTGCCAGGGAATGTGGTTCCCTGGAAAAGTCTGTGGTCCCAGGGCAGCAGACTCGTGGTTGGGTGGTGGCCTTCCGACTGCCACATTACAACCTTGGCAGTCATCCCACCCTGGGACCACCGACTCCGGCTGGGAACCGCCATTCCCTGGTGGTGGCGCGGCGGTCTTGAGGCAGTTAAATGCTTGGCCAGACCACCACAGTCCCACCTAGACAATTATGACTTTCCTCACTGCCTCTGATTTCATGGAGGTCTTTCCTCCATGAAAAACAGTGGTGGTGAGGAAAGAAAGTCGGCCATACAGGGCTCCCTTGTGCCTCACTCCATTTGGATGCATACAGGGGGGCACAACATGTGCCCCCCTGTGTGCATGCACCCACAGGTCCAGCACGGCATGGACTTCACAGACCATGCTGTGCTGGAACTTCCTCTGAGTTTTCCATTTTGGTGCCTCTTTTATAGGCACCGCCATGAGAACGCCAAAGGAACCGCCCACCAGTGACTTAAAAGGTCATAATACGGCAGGCGGTTCTCACGCTGGTTTGGCGTGCAGCGATGGGGAGGTCCAGCCGCCGCACCGCCAAACTCATAATTTGGCCCTTACTGTCTATTTTGCAGTTGTCACCATACACTTTGGTTAAAATGGTCGTAATACCCCTGTATAGCTGTATATGGGCATATTTTTAAAATGGTAGAAATCATTGTTTGTTCTAAGCCAATGATTATTTTTGGGGGATAGTAATTGTTAGTTTGGGATTTTATTTCAGTTAGTAATTAATGGTATGTTGCACTACGTTTGTTTAGTGAAAGTGTGTCGATTTCAGAAGGCTTTTGTGATATTCTCAGTAGATTATGTAGATATGTGTGAATGATGGAGGGTATGATTTAAAGGTGCCATCTATCATCTGTGTGTTTCTCTGACTTATTCTTAGAAGGTTGTTGTCAGTTGCATATATAATTATTCTAATTTCATTGATGGATTTGTCACAAAAAAAGAAAGATTTTAATTGGTGTGTCTTACGGTTACGTTTTTGGGCCTTTTATATCTAGCAGGGGCTTCTGTGGTTGCTTTTCTAGTTCTGGCTTTGAGCATTTTCCAAATCAGGATACCTGGGAGCTGGCCTTTAGAATGATCATGAAGATTGGGAATTATGCGGTTTTAAATTGTTCCTATGGGCTCTTGTGAGCTGGTGCTAGCTTTCCTGACATCTTGTATTCCATAATTTACTTTGATTTCTGTAATGCTTGGGGATGGTTGTGCTTCCATAACATGCATTAAAATAGTACTTTGTACATTTTCAGTGCATTTTCTCCTGCTTGTACTTCTTTGTTGTAAGTATATCCCATAGGATTTATCAATAAATTTCCTTTCTAAGATTTGATATATGTGACTCTTTTCAAAATGTTGGGGGGGGGGGTAAAATGATGAAATCATTATTAACATTAAATAATATTTTTTATTTAACATTATTACTTAAACATGCATTAAATTACTTTTACATTCATAGATTAGATGTACTTGTAATTGTTTCTGAGATTTTTGTAGAGGTTTTAGTTGATTAATTAAGTCCATGTGCTTCATTGTTTCTGCTGAAAAAGATACATTTTTAGTTAGCTGAACCATAAAGGGGAGGTTTTATGAAAAGTCTGTGGAGATTCTTCAAGTTATTGGCAAAACAAAAAATGATTTTGTCCTATTCATAACTACCTACTGGAGACCGCCATTAGGTAATATATATATATATATATACACGCCACAGCTTAATTAAAAATTGTGCAGAAATCTATCCTCGTGGTGTTGGTGCGTGTTTCTTCAGGTGAGACTGGTGTTGGTCGACATATATATATATATATATATTCACTGAAAAAACCATAGGTTTTAGGGAAAGTTATAGTTAGTTGGACATTGCACTCGTACAAAACCCGTGAAATTCCCCCGTTATAGTTAGTTCAGCTAACTATAACTCGCGCCCCGCAATGCACTGCTGATGACGTCACATATTACATCACTCATGACATGGTCAGTGACATCACTGATGACATCACTGACATCATCCAGTGACTGTGTGTTTCTGTAAAGTTTAAATATGTTTAATATATATAGGGAAAGGCGTATTGAAGAATGAGTGGGTGTATAAGCATCTGAATGGATGATTTAGTAGGTGCGTGACTGAGTCTATAAGTGAGTGATTAAATGTATCTTACTGGATGCATGGGTGAGTGACTAAACTGTGTGAATGTCTGTATCCGTCTGTCTGTTGTTGTGCAAGCAGCTGCATGGGTTTCTGACTAGCTAAATGAGTGTCTATATGGGTTATGGATTGGTTCTCTGAGTATCTATATGGGTGCCTCAGTGTTTGTGTGGGTGGGGTGTGTGTGACTCTGTGCATAGATGTGTGAGTGGGTCATTCACTGGGTGCATGGTTTCAACAGTGCGTCTGTGATGGACTGTATGGGTGGGTGAGTGTGTGTACGGGTGTGTTAGTGATTGAATGTATATCTCAGTGGTACATGTGTGAGTAACTACATATGTGAAAGGCAGTATATATGTGTGTTGGAGTATATAAATGGCTATAAGTGAGAGTGTGTGATTGTGAGAGTGGCTATATGGATGAGTGTGTGCTTGCATCAGTGATTGCATAGGAGCGTAAGAATGTGCTAGTATTTTTATGAATAAGTGAGCTGGTGTGTATAACTGTATAGGTGAGTAAATTGGAGTGTGATTAATTATTTGCATGACTGACTAGGTGTGTGAGTACCTCTATGGATGAGTTGCGTTGTGTGAGTGTTTATATAGGTGTTTGAGTGCATATGATAGTCCTGTACTGAGTGACTGTAAGTATGAGTGACTGTACGGGTGAGTGAGTAGATGTGTGTGTGTGTAGACCTAAGAATCAGTGAGTGGGTATGTACTTATTGGTATTGGAGTGTGTATGGTTTTGAGAATGGCAGTCTGTAATTTAGAGTGGGTGTATCAAAAGTTATATTAGGGTGTGAGAAGATGCATTAAATTCTCACATGGATGATGTCATCAGTGATGTCATTTGAGATGTCATCAGTGATGTCATCAGTGATGTCACTGACCATGTCATGAGTGATGTAATATGTGACGTCATCAGCAGTGCATTATGGAGTGCGAGTTATAGTTAGCTGAACTAACTATAACGGGGGAATTTCACGGGTTTTGTACGAGTGCAATGTCCAACTAACTATAACTTTCCCTAAAACCTATGGTTTTTTCAGTGAATTTCAAAGGTTTTTTAAATGCTAAAACCTAGCTATAACAGGCCTGAAACCTATGGTTTTTTCAGTGAATTTCAAAGGTTGTTAAAATGCTAATTCCTAACTATAACAAGCCTGAAACCTATGGTTTTTTCAGTGAATTTCAAAGGTTTTTTAAATGCTAATTCCTAACTATAACATGTCTGAAACCTATGGTTTTTTTCAGTGAATTTCAAAGGTTTTGTAAATGACAATTTTTAAATGTATTAATTGTTATATTTATTTTTTTTGATACTGATTTACTACATTTTTTTAAACTATTTATTTTTAGATATTTTATTTTTTAAATTACATTTTAATTACATTATACATTACATTACAAAATATACTTTCTCAGAATGAATTACTTTAGTTTAAATACTTTGCAAATAGGCAATAGACTTTTAAGTACAGTAGTTACAGCAATGGGCAACACAATTTCAAACACAATGCAACATTGAGCTCAATGTGAATTTCTAGCTAAATGCAATTAGTTACTTTATGGATTACTTTTCTAACCACAGGACTGGATCCTAGATTCAGTCCTGGGACATCTCCTGTAAACAGTTGAGTAAAAGCGTTTTGGTTACAGTAGTGATTTTTAAGGAATATTATTGTATTTAAAAGTTGACACTTAGAAACTTTTTCACATAGAATCACCAATGTTATCGTATGGGAGGAAATTCACTTAGCAGGTAAGTAGTGTTATCGTTACTTTTTCTTACTCAGTGGTGGATCCTGGAACCAGCACTGGTGCATCTCCTGTAAACAGTTGAAAGAATGCGTTTAAGTCACACATGCGATTTTTAAGGAATATTTGTAGTTTGTGAAAATCGGCAATTTTCCATAGGAACCTTTCATCGCAGCTACAGCCTGAACTGCTGAACGGAATTACACCAACTTTGGCAAAAAGGTAGCCCTTGGTTCAGTGTCGTGCCTTTTGGTTAAATGGTGTAAATCCGTTTGGTAGTTCCTGAGAAAATCAAAAGTAAAATCACATATATATCTGGGCGGAGCCTAACCACACATGTCATTGTGAGATCTGATTGGCTGTCAGCACTTCATCCTGGAATTGCTGGCAGCCATCTTGGGACCAATATACATGATAGTACCCCATTGAAATGCATTGTAGTGAATCAAAGATTTTGAGGGTTACCAAAAGGAGAACTATAAAGGGTGATAACAGACTTTAGTTACATTAGAATTCATTTGTTGATGGTACCATACTAATTTCAGGAATTGTTGTGTGTTCTAAGGTGATTTTACCCTGTGAAAAACCTTCTGCTGGGATATCATGAATCATGTTTGAGAGAAAACTATTTTCACATGCTTGTCCCATAGAGTTTTGGAAGGTGCTCCAGAAGCTAAAATGAGAGCATATTTTCTGTAAATTCACATTATCTTTCTCAGTCATGTGAGAATGAAGTCTGACATTCTCAGTAAAACATGTACATCCAACAAGGGCAGAGACTGTCAGTTGATTCCTTTGTGTTCTACTGCAGCTTCCCAGAGTGTTCTAAAGAACAACCAGAGTGCTAACAGCCTTACTTATGACAAAAGTATGGCACACCTGAAGCCATCTTGATTGGAATAAACTGGTAACACTTAAAACATTTAATTTAAAAAGGAACAAAATGATGGGGTTCATTTTGTCATAGAAATTATGGTTAGTGCTGTAGAAAGAAAAATTAGGACATGTTTCAAGTGTAATCTCAAATATCTTCCAGTTATATTTCAACAAGAGCAGCCTGCCAGTTGATGCCTTTGTGTTCTACTGCAGCTTCCCAGAGTGTTCTAAAGAACAACTAGAGCGCTAACAGCCTTACTTATGACAAAAGTATGGCACACCTGAAGCCATCTTGATTGGAATAAACCGGTAACACTTAAAACATTTAATTTAAAAAGGAACAAAATGAGGGGGTTCTTTTGAAATAGAAATTATGGTTAGTGCTGCAGAAAGAAAAATTAGGGCATGTTTTAAGTGAGATCTCAAATCCTCTTCTATTTCATTAGAAAATTCTGACATGCAGACTGAAACAATCACTTTCAATACCAGCAGCAGACTTCCAGTTAACTCCCTGGTGAGCAGTAGCTTTACTACAGTGATCTAATGAGCAACTAGAGTCCTAACATTCAGAATTTATGGCAAATGTGAGACACATCTGAATGCCTTCTTGATGGAATCAAAGTAAAGAACTGAAAGCATTTCCTACTGAGGAGACTGCAGTAAATGAGGAAATTAGGAAACTTCATAACAAAGAAGTCTTCCAAGATGGCCACCAGAGAAAAAAGAGCCCATATGTAGCACAAATATTACCCAGCTGTAGCCCACATATAGCCCAATGACAAAAGTGTGCAAAACACTTTTTATTTTTAGTTTTTTTAGCAGTTTTATGTAGTGCAGACTGGTCAGGTATTGGAGTGTTGCATCTTAAAACATGACCCCCTACAGTACAAAAACACCACTGCACTATCCTAAACCCTAAAACACTACCCCCAGCATGACTCCCTACATTACACAAACACCACTGCACTATCCTAAACCCTAAAACACTACCCCCAGCATGACTCCCTACATTACACAAACACCACTGCACTACCCTAAACCCTAAAACACTACCCCCAGCACGACCCCCTACACTACCCAAACACCACTGCACTAACCTAAATCCTAAAACACTACCCCCAGCACGACCCCCTACACTACCCAAACACCACTGGACTAACCTAAATCCTAAAACACTACCCCCAGCACGACCCCCTACACTACCCAAATACCACTGCACTACCCTAAAACATGACCCCCTACACTACACAAACACCACTGCACTACCCTAAACCCTAAAACACTACCCCCAGCACGAGCCCCTACACTGCACGAACACCACTGCACTACCCTAAACCCTAAAACACTACCCCCAGCACGACCCCCTACACTACACAAACACCACTGCTCTACCCTAAACCCTAAAACACTTCCCCCAGCACGATCCCCTACACTGCCCGAACACCACTGCACTAGCCTAAACCCTGAAACACCAGCCCCAGCAAGACCCCCTACACTGCCCGAACACCACTGCACTGCCCTAAACCCTGAAACACCACCCCCAGCACGACCCCCTACACTGCCCGAACACCACTGCACTGCCCTAAACCCTGAAACACCAGCCCCAGCACGACCCCCTACACTGCCCGAACACCACTGCACTGCCCTAAACCCTGAAACACCAGCCCCAGCACGACCGCCTACACTGCCCGAACACCACTGCACTGCCCTAAACCCTGAAACACCAGCCCCAGCACGACCCCCTACACTGCCCGAACACCACTGCACTGCCCTAAACCCTGAAACACCAGCCCCAGCACGACCCCCTACACTGCCCGAACACCACTGCACTGCCCTAAACCCTGAAACACCACCCCCAGCACGACCCCCTACAGTGCCCGAACACCACTGCACTGCCCTAAACCCTGAAACACCACCCCCTGCATGACCCCCTACACTGCCCAAACACTACTGCACTGCCCTAAACCCTGAAACACCATCCCCAGCACGACCCCCTACACTGCCCGAACACCACTGCACTGCCCTAAACCCTGAAACACTACCCCAGCAAGACCCCCTACACTGCCCGAACACCACTGCACTGCCCTAAACCCTGAAACACCACCCCCTGCACGACCCCCTACACTGCCCGAACACTACTGCACTGCCCTAAACCCTGAAACACCACCCCCAGCATGACCCCCTACACTGCACGAACACCACTGCACTGCCCTAAACCCTGAAACACTACCCCCAGCAAGACCCCCTACACTGCCCGAACACCACTGCACTGCCCTAAACCCTGAAACACCACCCCCAGCAAGACCCCCTACACTGCCCGAAGACCACTGCACTGCCCTAAACCCTGAAACACCACCCCCAGCACGACCCCCTACACTGCCCGAACACCACTGCACTGCCCTAAACCCTGAAACACCACCCCCAGCACGACCCCCTACACTGCCCGAACACCACTGCACTGCCCTAAACCCTGAAACACCAGCCCCAGCACGATCCCCTACACTGCCCGAACACCACTGCACTGCCCTAAACACTGAAACACCACCCCCAGCACGACACCCTACACTGCCCGAACACCACTGCACTGCCCTAAACCCTGAAACACTAGCCCCAGCACAACCCCGTACACTGCCGGAACACCACTGTAGTGCCCTAAACCCTGAAACACCAGCCCCAGCATGACCGCCTACACTGCCCGAACACCACTGCACTGCCCTAAACCCTGAAACACCAGCCCCAGCACGACCCCCTACACTGCCCGAACACAACTGCACTGCCCTAAACCCTCAAACACCAGCCCCAGCACGACCCCCTACACTGCCCGAACACCACTGCACTAGCCCTAAACCCTGAAACACCAGCCCCAGCAAGACCCCCTACACTGCCCGAACACCACTGCACTGCCCTAAACCCTGAAACACCAGCCCCAGCAAGACCCCCTACACTGCCCGAACACCACTGCACTGCCCTAAACCCTGAAACACCACCCCCAGCAAGACCCCCTACACTGCCCGAACACCACTGCACTAAACCTTGAAACACCACCCCCAGCAAGACCACCTACACTGGCCGAACACCACTGCACTGCCCTAAACCGTGAGACACCATCCCCAGCACGACCCCCTACACTGCACGAACACCACTGCACTGCCCTAAACCCTGAAACACTACCCCAGCAAGACCCCCTACACTGCCCGAACACCACTGCACTGCCCTAAACCCTGAAACACCACCCCTGCACGACCCCCTACACTGCCCGAACACCACTGCACTGCCCTAAACCCTGAAACACCACCCCCAGCATGACCCCCTACACTGCCCGAACACCACTGCACTGCCCTAAACCCTGAAACACCACCCCCAGCAAGACCCCCTACACTGCCCGAACACCACTGCACTGCCCTAAACCCTGAAACATCACCCCCAGCAAGACCCCCTACACTGCCCGAACACCACTGCTGCCTAAACCCTGAAACACCACCCCCAGCAAGACCCCCTACACTGCCTGAACACCACTGCACTGCCCTAAACCCTGAAACACCACCCCCAGCACGACCCCCTACACTGCCCGAACACCACTGCACTGCCCTAAACCCTGAAACACCAGCCCCAGCACGACCCCCTACACTGCCCGAACACCACTGCACTGCCCTAAACCCTGAAACACCAGCCCCAGCACGATCCCCTACACTGCCCGAACACCACTGCACTGCCCTAAACCCTGAAACACCACCCCCAGCACGACCCCCTACACTGCCCGAACACCACTGCACTGCCCTAAACCCTGAAACACCAGCCCCAGCACAACCCCCTACACTGCCCGAACACCACTGCACTGCCCTAAACCCTGAAACACCAGCCCCAGCATGACCGCCTACACTGCCCGAACACCACTGCACTGCCCTAAACCCTGAAACACCAGCCCCAGCACGACCCCCTACACTGCCCGAACACCACTGCACTGCCCTAAACCCTGAAACACCAGCCCCAGCACGACCCCCTACACTGCCCGAACACCACTGCACTGCCCTAAACCCTGAAACACCAGCCCCAGCAAGACCCCCTACACTGCCCGAACACCACTGCACTGCCCTAAACCCTGAAACACCAGCCCCAGCAAGACCCCCTACACTGCCCGAACACCACTGCACTGCCCTAAACCCTGAAACACCACCCCCAGCAAGACCCCCTACACTGCCCGAACACCACTGCACTGCCCTAAACCCTGAAACACCACCCCCAGCAAGACCCGCTACCCTGCCCGAACACCACTGCACTGCCCTAAACCCTGAAACACCACCCCCTGCACGACCCCCTACACTGCCCAAACACCACTGCACTGCCCTAAACCCTGAAACACCACCCCCAGCACGACCCCCTACACTGCCCGAACACCACTGCACTGCCCTAAACCCTGAAACACCAACCCCAGCACAACACCCTACACTGCCCGAACACCACTGCACTGCCCTAAACCCTGAAACACCACCCCCAGCATGACCCCCTACACTGCCCGAACACCACTGCACTGCCCTAAACCCTGAAACACCACCCCCAGCACGACCCCCTACACTGCCCGAACACCACTGCACTGCCCTAAACCCTGAAACACCACCCCCAGCACGACCCCCTACACTGCCCGAACACCACTGCACTGCCCTAAACCCTGAAACACCACCCCCAGCACGACCCCCTACACTGCCCGAACACCACTGCACTGCCCTAAACCCTGAAACACCACCCCCAGCAAGACCCCCTACACTGCCCGAACACCACTGCACTGCCCTAAACCCTGAAACACCACCCCCAGCAAGACCCCCTACACTGCCCGAACACCACTGCACTGCCCTAAACCCTGAAACACCAGCCCCAGCAAGACCCCCTACACTGCCCGAACACCACTGCACTGCCCTAAACCCTGAAACACCAGCCCCAGCAAGACCCCCTACACTGCCCGAACACCACTGCACTGCCCTAAACCCTGAAACACCAGCCCCAGCATGACCCCCTACACTGCCCGAACACCACTGCACTGCCCTAAACCCTGAAACACCACCCCCAGCACGACCCCTACACTGCCCGAACACCACTGCACTGCCCTAAACCCTGAAACACCACCCCCAGCATGACCCCTACACTGCCCGAACACCACTGCACTGCCCTAAACCCTGAAACACCACCCCTGCACGACCCCCTACACTGCCCGAACACCACTGCACTGCCCTAAACCCTGAAACACCACCCCCTGCACGACCCCCTACACTGCCCGAACACCACTGCACTGCCCTAAACCCTGAAACACCACCCCCAGCACGACCCCTACACTACCCGAACACCACTGCACTGCCCTAAACCCTGAAACACCACCCCCAGCACGACCCCCTACACTGCCCGAACACCACTGCACTGCCCTAAACCCTGAAACACCACCCCAGCACGACCCCCTACACTGCCCGAACACCACTGCACTGCCTAAACCCTAAAACACTCACCCCAGCACGACCCCCTACACTACCCAAACACCACTGCACTGCCCTAAACCCTAAAACACTACCCCAGCATGACCCCCTACACTACCCAAACACCACTGCACTACCCTAAACCCTAAAACACTACCCCCAGCACGACCCCTACACTACCCAAAGACCACTGCACTACCCTAAACCCTAAAACACTACCCCTGCACGACTCCCTACACTACCCAAACACCACTGCACTACCCTAAACCCTAAAACACCACCTGACCCCCTACACTACCCAAACACCACTGCACTACCCTAAACCCTAAAACACTACCCCCAGCACGACCCCCTACACTACACAAACACCACTGCACTACCCTAAACCCTAAAACACTACCCCAGCACACCCCTACACTACCCAAACACCACTGCACTACCCTAAACCCTAAACACTACCCCCAGCACGAACCCCTACACTAACCAAACACCACTGCACTACCCTAAACCCTAAAACACTACCCCCAGCACGTACCCCCTACACTACCCAAACACCACTGCACTACCCTAAACCCTAAAACACTACCCCCAGCAGTGACCCCCTACACTACCCAAACACCACTGCACTACCCTAAACCCTAAAACACTACCCCAAGCACTACCCCTACACTACCCAAATACCACTGCACTACCCTAAACCCTAAACCACTACCCCCAGCACGACTCCCTACACTACCCAAACACCACTGCACTACCCTAAACCCTAAAACACTACCCCGCATGACCCCTACACTACCCAAACACCACTGCACTACCCTAAACCCTAAAACACTACCCCCAGCACGACTCCCTACACTACCCAAACACCACTGCACTACCCTAAACCCTAAAACACTCCCCAGCACGACTCCCTACACTACCCAAACACAACTGCACTACCCTAAACCCTAAATACTACCTCCAGCACGACTCCCTACACTACCCAAACACCACTGCACTACCCTAAACCCTAAAACACTACCCCAGCATGACCCCTACACTACCCAAACACCACTGCACTACCCTAAACCCTAAAACACTCCCCCAGCACGTACTCCCTACACTACCCAAACACCACTGCACTACCCTAAACCCTAAAACACTACCCCCAGCACGACCCCCTACACTACCCAAACACCACTGCACTACCCTAAACCCTAAACCACTACCTTCAGCACGACCCCCTACACTACCCAAACACCACTGCACTACCCTAAACCCTAAAACACTACCCCCAGCATGACCCCTACACTACCCAAACACCACTGCACTACCCTAAACCCTAAAACACTACCCCCAGCATGACCCCCTACACTACACAAACACCACTGCACTACCCTAAACCCTAAAACACTACCCCCAGCACGACCCCCTTCACTACCTAAACACAACTGCACAATTTGTTACAGGCGTTGCAACGCAGGCCTGTGGTGCTTACTGGAAGTACCCGGTGGGCTAGTTGGGCCCCAGGCACCCTCAGGATTCAAGGTGACCTAATCCCCCAACATAAAACGCACCACGGGGCGCGTTTGCACAGTGGTGAAGGGAGGGGGCGGGCCTCAGGTGACATGTGCACAAACACGCCCTGTGGTGCGTTTTAAGTTGGGAATTAATTCCCCTTGAATCCTGAGGGACCCTGGGGCCAACTAGCCCACCAGGTACCTTCAGTATGCACAACAGAGTTGCGTTGCAGAGAGATGAAAAAAGGTGCGTGGCCTCGGAACGCCTCTCTGCAACTCAGCTCTGTGGTCCTAACTGTAGGTACCTGGGGGGCTAGTTGGCCCCAGGGACCCTCAGGATTCAAGGGGACTTAATCCCGCGACTTAAAACGCGCCACGGGGCGCCCTGTAGCACGTTTTAAGAGGTAGTTTTAATCCCCCTACCCTATTATGTACTAGGGACTTACAGAGGAGGTCATGCTAATCACAGGGGTACCCCAACGCATAGTGTTCCCTAGTGTATGTAGGTGTTTTCACTGTATTCTAAGTGTCTTTTAGCATAGCACTGGCTCTGGTTAGTCAGAGTCAGTTACCACCAGTACCCGTCTGAAAAAGTTGTGGGCACAGGATGATTTTGCAACAAGGCCTCTTTCTGCTCCTCTGTTGGTTCTTTCTGCACATCTTTTGCTTCTTCCTGCACTTTTCTTCGTCTTTGTGGACTTCTGTTGCTTCTTTCTGCATTTCTTTTGCATCTTTCTGTGCGTTTTTCTTCTTTCTTCACATGTCCTACCTCTGTAGGCATAGTTAGAAACTAGCATTTAAAAAACCTTTGAAATTCACTTAAAAACCATAGGTTTCAGGCACGTTATAGTTAGAAATTAGCATTTAAAAAACCTTTGAAATTCACTGAAAAAACCATAGGTTTCAGACACGTTATAGTTAGAAATTAGCATTTAAAAACCTTACAAATTCACTTAAAAAACCATAGGTTTTAGGGACAGTTATAGTTAGTTGGACATTGCACTCGTACAAAACACGTGAAATTCCCCCGTTATAGTTAGTTCAGCTAACTATAACTCGCGCCCCCGCAATGCACTGCTGATGACGTCACATATTACATCACTCATGACATGGTCAGTGACATCACTGATGACATCAATGATGACATCTCAAATGACATCACTGATGACATCACTGATGACATCATCCATGTGATAATTTGATGCATCTTCTCACACCCTAATATAAGCTTTGATACACCCACTCTAAATTACAGACTGCTATTCGCAAAACCATAGACACTCCAACACCAATAACTACATACCCACTCACTGATTCTTAGGTCTACACACACATCCACTCACTCACCCGTACAGTCACTCATACTTACGGTCACTCAGTACGGGACTATCATATGCACTCATACACCTATATAGACACTCACACACCGCCACTCATCCATAGAGGTACTCACACACCTAGTCAGTCATGCAAATAATTAATCACACTGCCATTTACTCACCTATACAGTTATACACACACCAGCTCACTTACTCATACAAATACTAGCACATTCTTACGCTCTTATACAATCACTGATACAAGTACACACTCATCCATACAGCCACTCTCACAATCACACACTCTCACTTATAGCCATTTATATACTCCAACACACATATATACTGCCTTTCACATATGTAGTTACTCACACATGTACCACTGAGATATACATTCACTCACTAACACACCCATACACACACTCACCCATCCATATAGTCCATCACAGATGCACTCTTGAAACCATGCACCCAGTGAATTACCCACTCACACATCTATGCACAGAGTCATACACATCCCACCCACACAAACACTCAGGCACCCATACAGATACTCACACAACCAATCAATAACTCATATAGACACTTATGTAGTTATTCACAAACCCATACTGTCACTTACACACCAACAGACAGATGGATACAGAGATTCACACAGTTTAGTCACTAACCCATGCATTCAGTAAGATACGTTTAATCACTCACTTATAGAGTCAGTCATGCACCTACTGAATCATCCATTCAGACACTTATACACCCACTCATTCTTCAATACGCCTTTTCCTATATATATTAAACATATTTAAACTTTACAGAAACACACAGTCACTGGATGATGTCATCAGTGATGTCATTTGAGATGTCATCAGTGATGTCATCAGTGATGTCACTGACCATGTCATGAGTGATGTAATATGTGACGTCATCAGCAGTGCATTGCGGGGCACGAGTTATAGTTAGCTGAACTAACTATAACGGGGGAATTTCACGGGTTTTGTAGGAGCGCAATGTCCAACTAACTATAACTGTCCCTAAAACATATGGTTTTTTCAGTGAATATATATATATATATATATATATGTATATATATATATATATATTATCTACTGGCGGTCGCCAGTAGATAGTTATAGTTAGGACCTATTATCCATAGGAAATCCGTGACATTCTATTTGCAATAACGTTGGCGCCGGTTGACGAATCTTCGCGAAAGCTTCCAACTTGTTGGGGCGCTCCGGTCCGCTCCTACCCTGAAAGTCTCGGGGTGATACGTCAAGCGGGGGCCGAGAAAAAGGGGGTCCCAAAACGCGTTTTCCCATTCATTTTTCCATAGGAACCTTTAGTCGCAGCTACAGCTCGAACTGCTGAACGGAATTACCCCAAATTTGGCAAAGAGGTAGCCCTTGGTTCAGACTGGTGCCTTTTGCTAAAATGGTGTAAATCCGTTCAGTAGTTCCTGAGAAATTCACAATTAAAATCACATATATATCTATGGGCGCGTCGGATCCGCGTACCCTCCCGATCACGAGCTGCATGCTAATTGGCTGTCAACACTCCAAATCAAGAAGTGTTGGCAGCCATTTTGTTCCTCGGTAGAACCGAGGGACAGAAACAAGTGCGCAAAGCGCAAAAAGGGGGCAGGGTAGAAACACCCTGACCCCCTAGGTCTGCTCAGGGGGTCCCACAAGGACCCCCTGGGCAGAAAAAAGATATATTTTTTTTTAAATCAGCGGGATGCGCTTAGGGTGCGCGGATCCCGCCGAGAAAAAAAAGAAACAAGTGCGCAAATGCACAAAGGGGGCAGGGTAGAAACACACTAACCCCTAGGCCTGCTCAGGGGTCCCACAAGGACCCCCTGGGCAAAAAAGCATTTTTTTTTTTTTAAATCGGCAGGATGCGCTCAGGGTGCGCGAATCCTGCCGAGAAACAAAATCGAGCGCGGTCTCCCGCGTCGATAGTTAATTGGCCCCGGGTGGCCCAAGTCCCGGGGGCATGGTGGGGGATAATTTAATGGTGCCTGCCCCCGGGGACCGCCACCCCAGGGCTTTCAAAAGGTGCGGGGGGCCTCCGAGCCCCGGGAACCACCACCTCCCCGGGGCTTTTTTAAAATTAATTTAACAACCTGTGTGGGGGGGCTCTAGCCCCCCACACGCCCCGGGGACCGCCACCTCCCCAAGGCACTAACAAATTAAAATGGGGGTCCGTTTTGGACCCCCGAAGCCCAGGGGACCACCACCTCCCCGGGGCTGTGCTGATGTAGGGAGGGGGGCCTCGCGGCCCCCCTCCTGGAGCCCTTAATGGCCCTGGGGACCGCCACCCCCCAGGGCCGGCTCCTGCAGTGTCCCGGGTGCCTACCCCGGGACACTGCTGTTTGCAATGACAGGACGGGAGCCTCGCGGCTCCCGTCCTGTCATTGCAAACTGCTTTGGATATTGGAAGAGAGAGCAGGAAACCTGCTCTCTCTTCCAATATCCAAAGCACATTGCTTTTCCACATGGGGAGCAGCATGTCAGCAGCTCCCCATGTGGGAAAGCAATGCCGGCTCCCAAGCGGACGTGGGAGCCGGCGGGACTGTGGGGGGATTGGGGACCCCCACAGTCCCCAACGGAGAGGGCCAGCCCCGGGGGATGGGGTCCCCGGGGCAAGTAGTGGCTCAGGAGGGGCCACGCGGCCCCCTCCCCCAAAAAAGAAAAATTAAAAAATTAAAAAAAATGGAAAGGCCGGCCCCGGGGATGGGGTCCCCGGGGCCTTAAATGGCCAGAGGAGGGGGCCACGCAGCCCCCTCCAAAGAATAAAAATAAAAAGGCCATGCCCCGGGGGATGGGGTCCCCGGGGCCAATACAGGCCCAGGGAAGGGGGGCCACGCGGCCCCCTTCCCGTTTTTTTTTTTTTAAATTAAAAATTAAAAAAAGGGGTAAGGCCCTGGGGGATGGGGTCCCCAGGGCATAAAAACAGGAAAAAGGAAGGGGGGCCACACAGCCCCCCTTCAGGGGACAAAACATATATTTTTTTTTTTTAACGATCGGGCCCGCAGGCCCTGCCCCCTTCCTTCACCACTCTGCAAAGGCGCCCCCTGGCGCATTTGCAGAGGGGGAACGAATTCCCCTTGAATACTGGGGGTCCCTGGGGGCCAACTAGCCCACCAGGAACCTCCAATATGCGCCAGGGGGCTGCGTTGCAGAGACGTGTAGAGAGGCCACACCCTTTTTACACCTCTCTGCAACGCAGCTCTGTGGCGCTTTTGGAGGTATATGATGGGCTAGTTGGACTCCGGGGACCCTCAGGATTCAAGGGACTTAATCCCCCAACTTAAAACGCACCACGGGGCGCGTTTGCACAGTGGTGAAGATGGGGGCGGGGCTTCAGGTGACATGTGTGCAAACAGGCCCCATGGCGCGTTTTAAGATGGGAATTAAATCCCCTTCAATCCTGAGGGTCCCTGGGGCCAACTAGCCCAACAGGTACATCAGAAAGCGCCACAGAGCTGCGTTGCAGAGCGGTGTAAAAGGGGTGTGGCCTCTCTACACGTCTCTGCAACGCAGCCCCTGGCGCATATTGGAGGTTCCTGGTGGGCTAGTTGGCCCCTAGGGACCCTCAGGATTCAAGGGGACTTAATCCCCCAACTTAAAACGCGCCACGGGGCGCGTTTGCACAGATGTCACCTCAGGCCCCGCCCCTCCCTTCACCATTGTGCAAATATTCCTCTAAAATCAGCCGAAATACGAATTCCGATTTACTCACCTGTTATCAGGAGAGACCTCAGTGCTGTATCTTTCAGCCCAGTACTGGTCCTGAAAAGTAATTCTAACCATACTTACCAGTAACTTGAATTTCCTTCCATAGGCTAACATTGACTGGTTTCACTTGGAAATTCTTCTAAGTGTGGAGTTTTGGAACTTTAAAATATTCCTCTAAAATAAGCCGAAATACGAATTCCGATTTACTCACCTGTTATCAGGAGAGACCTCAGTGCTGCATATTTCAGCCCAGTACTGGTCCTGAAAAGTAATTTTAACCATACTTACCGGTAACTTGAATTTCCTTTATAGGCTAACATTGACTGGTTTCACTTGGAAATTCTTCTAAGTGTGGAGTTTTGGAACTTTAAAATATTCCTCTAAAATCAGCCGAAATACGAATTCCGATTTACTCACCTGTTATCAGGAGAGACCTCAGTGCTGCATCTTTCAGCCCAGTACTGATCCTCAAAAGTAATTTTAACCGTACTTACCAGTAACTTGAATTTCCTTCCATAGGATATCATTGCCTGCTTTTGCTGAAAAAGTTTCTAAGTGTTGATTTTTGAAACATACAAATATTCCTGTAAAATCAGCCGAAATACGAATTCCGATTTACTCACCTGTTATCAGGAGAGACCTCAGTGCTGTATCTTTCAGCCCAGTACTGGTCCTGAAAAGTAATTTTAACCGTACTTACCAGTAACTTGAATTTCCTTCCATAGGCTAACATTGACTGGTTTCAGTTGGAAATTCTTCTAAGTGTGGAGTTTTGGAACTTTAAAATATTCCTCTAAAATCAGCCGAAATACGAATTCCGATTTACTCACCTGTTATCAGGAGAGACCTCAGTGCTGCATCTTTCAGCCCAGTACTGGTCCTGAAAAGTAATTTTAACCGTACTTACCGGTAACTTGAATTTCCTTCATAGGCTAACATTGACTGGTTTCACTTGGAAATTCTTCTAAGTGTGGAGTTTTGGAACTTTAAAATATTCCTCTAAAATCAGCCGAAATACGAATTCCGATTTACTCACCTGTTATCAGGAGAGACCTCAGTGCTGCATCTTTCAGCCCAGTACTGATCCTGAAAAGTAATTTTAACCGTACTTACCGGTAACTTGAATTTCCTTCATAGGCTAACATTGACTGGTTTCACTTGGAAATTCTTCTAAGTGTGGAGTTTTGGAACTTTAAAATATTCCTCTAAAATCAGCCGAAATACGAATTCCGATTTACTCACCTGTTATCAGGAGAGACCTCAGTGCTGCATCTTTCAGCCCAGTACTGATCCTCAAAAGTAATTTTAACCGTACTTACCAGTAACTTGAATTTCCTTCCATAGGATATCATTGCCTGCTTTTTGCTGAAAAAGTTTCTAAGTGTTGATTTTTGAAACATACAAATATTCCTCTAAAATCAGCCGAAATCCGAATTCTGATTTACTCACCTGTTATCAGGAGAGACCTCAGTGCTGCATCTTTCAGCCCAGTACTGGTCCTGAAAAGTAATTTTAACCGTACTTACCAGTAACTTGAATTTCCTTCCATAGGCTAACATTGACTGGTTTCACTTGGAAATTCTTCTAAGTGTGGAGTTTTGGAACTTTAAAATATTCCTCTAAAATCAGCCGAAATACGAATTCCGATTTACTCACCTGTTATCAGGAGAGACCTCAGTGCTGCATCTTTCAGCCCAGTACTGATCCTCAAAAGTAATTTTAACCGTACTTACCGGTAACTTGAATTTCCTTCATAGGCTAAGATTGACTGGTTTTGAGCAAAAAGTTTCAAAGTGTTGATTTTCACAAACTACAAATATTCCTTAAAAATCGCCTGTATGACTTAAACGCATTCTTTCAATTGTTTACAGGAGATGCACCAGTGCTGGATCCAGGATCCAACACTGAGTAATAAAAAGTAACGATAACAGTTTTTACCTGCTAAGTGAATTTCCTTCCATAGGATAACATTGGTGATTCTATGAGAAAAAGTTTCTAAGTGTCAACTTTTAAAATACAATAATATTCCTTAAAAATCACGACTGTAACCAAAACGCTTTTACTCAACTGTTTACAGGAGATGTACCAGGACTGAATCTAGGATCCAGTCCTGTGGTTACAAAAGTAATCCATAAAGTAACTAATTGCATTTAACTAGAAATTCACATTGAGCTGAATGTTGCATTGTGTTTGAAAATGTGTTGCCCATTGCAACAACTGTAACTACTGTACTTAAAAGTCTATTGCCTATCTGCAAAGTATTTAAACTAAAGTAATTCATTCTGAGAAAGTATTTTTGTAATGTAATGTATAATGTAATTACAATGTAATTTAAAAAATAAAATATGTAAAAAAAATTGTTTCTAAAAATGTAGTAAATCAGTATGAAAAAAATTAATATAACAATTAATACATTTAAAAATTGTCATTTACAAAACCTTTGAAATTCACTGAAAAAAACGTAGGTTTCAGGCACGTTATAGTTAGAAATTAGCATTTAAAAACCTTTGAAATTCACTGAAAAAACCATAGGTTTCAGACACGTTATAGTTACAAATTAGCATTTAAAAACCTTTGAAATTCACTGAAAAACCATAGGTTTCAGACACGTTATAGTTACAAATTAGCATTTAAAAAACCTTTGAAATTCACTGAAAAAACCATAGGTTTTAGGGACAGTTATAGTTACTTGGACATTGCACTCGTACAAAACCCGTGAAATTCCCCCGTTATAGTTAGTTCAGCTAACTATAACTCGCGCCCCGCAATGCACTGCTGATGACGTCACATATTACATCACTCATGACATGGTCAGTGACATCACTGATGACATCACTGATGACATCTCAAATGACATCACTGATGACATCATCCACGTGATAATCTGATGCACCTCCTCACACCCTAATATAACCTTTGATACACCCACTCTAAATTACAGACTGCCATTCGCAAAACCATAGACACTCCAACACCAATAACTACATACCCACTCACTGATTCTTAGGTCTACACACACACATCCACTCACTCACCCGTACAGTCACTCATACTTACGGTCACTCAGTACAGGACTATCATATGCACTCTTACTCCTATATAGACACTCAAACAACGCCACTCATCCATAGAGATACTCACACACCTAGTCAGTCATGCAAATAATTAAACACACTGCCATTTACTCACCTATACAGTTATACACACACCAGCTCACTTACTCATACAAATAGTAGCACATTGTTACGCTCTTATACAATCACTGATACAAGCACACACTCATCCATACAGCCACTATCACAATCACTCCCTCTTGCTTATAGCTATTTATATACTCCAACACACATATATACTGCCTTTCACATATGTAGTTACTCACACATGTACCACTGGGATATACATTCACTCACTAACACACTCTTACACACACTTACCCACCCATACAGTCTATCACAGATGCACTCTTGAAACCATCCACCCAGTGAATCACCCACTCACACATCTATGCACAGAGTTGCACACACCCCTCCCACACAAACACTCAGGCACCCATACAGATACTCAGACAAGCATTCAATAACTCATATAGACACTCATGTAGCTATTCACAAACACATGCAGCCACTTACACAGCAACAGACAGACGGATACAGACATTCATCCAGTTTAGTCACTAACCCATGCATTCAGTAAGATACGTTAAATCACTCACTTATAGAGTCAGTCACGCACCTACTAAATCATCCATACAGACACTTACACACCCACTCATTCTTCAATACGTCTTTTCCTATATATATTAAAAATATTTAAACTTTACAGAAACACACAGTCACTGGATGATGTCATCAGCGATGTCATCAGTGATGTCATCAGTGATGTCATTTGAGATGTCATCAGTGATGTCATCAGTGATGTCACTGACCATGTCATGAGTGATGTAATATGTGACGTCATCAGCAGTGCATTGCGGGGCGCGAGTTATAGTTAGCTGAACTAACTATAACGGGGAATTTCACGGGTTTTGTACGAGTGCAATGTCCAAGTAACTATAACTGTCCCTAAAACCTATGGTTTTTTCAGTGAATTTCAAAGGTTTTTTAAATGCTAATTTGTAACTATAACTTGTCTGAAACCTATGGTTTTTTCAGTGAATATATATATATATATATATATATATATATATATATATATATATATATATATATATATATATAACCTACTGGCGGTCGCCAGTAGGTAGTTATAGTTAGGACCTATTATCCATACAAAAAGCGTTTTTTGATTTGCCAATATCTTTGGCGCCGGTTGACGAATCTTCGCGAAAGTTTTAAAACTAATGGGGCGCTCCGGTCAGCTCCTGTCTTGAAAGTTTCGGGGTGATTTGTCAAGCGGGGGCCGAGAAAAAAGGGGGGTCCCAAAACACGTTTTCTCCATGTTAATTGACATCATTATATTTAATAGACGGATGAGTTTCTAAAAAATATTCCTAATATTCTAAAATACTTTAAACTTTATAGTGATTGCAGTATTTATGTGATGGTAGATATTCCTGGACCATGAAATAATGAAAATAATTAACAAAATAATCTTTTTAATTATCTTATCTGCTGTAGTAACCAGTTTTTTAGAGATATACTTCAGTATAGTTTTTTTAGCAATATATGTATGTGATTTTAACGGTATTTACTATTAACATGTTTTTACTGTTATCAACATATTTGTAATTTGCACATATTACACTTAGCACTTTTAGAATTATGCTCCCGCGCTTCATTGTAGTTAAGCCCCCGGGTGGGCCAGGTCCCGGGGGTAATGCCTAATTAATTTGCGGGGTCCCACGGGGGCCCCTGCAGCCCGGGGACCGCCACCTCCCTGGGGCTTTATTATATTGGAGGCGGGGGGCCTCGCGGGCCCCCCAAGCCTTGGGGACCACCACCTCCCCGGGGCTATGTTAAATGTTGGGATGGGGGCTGCGTGGCCCCCCTCCTGGAGCCGTCGATGGCCCTGGGGACCGCCACCCCCTAGGGCCGGCTCCTGCAATGTCCCGGAGTGCCCATCCCCGGGACATTGCTATTTGCAATGACAGGGCGGGAGCCGTGCGGTTCCCGCACTGCCATAGCAAACACTGCTTTGCTTCGTTGAAGCGAGAGCAGGAAACCTGCTCTCGCTTCAACGAAGCAAAGCAGAATTGCTTTAGGGCAAGGGGAGCTGCATGTTAGCAGCTCCCCTTGTCCAAAAGCAATGCCGGCTCCCGCAGGTGTCGGGGAGCCGGCAGGGACAGTGGGGGCATTAGGGCTCCCCCCACGGTCGCCATCAAAGAGGCCAGGCCCAGAGGATGGGATCCCTGGGGCCACGAGTGGCCCATGAGGGGGCCCACATGGCCCCCCCTGTTTGAAAAAAAATCCTGGCTGGCCATGCCCCGGGGGATGGGGTCCCTGGGGCCATTTGTGGCCTGAGGAGGGGGGGCCACGCGGTCCCCCTCTTTATTTATTTTTTTTTTTTTTTTTTAAATGGTGGTAGGCCCTGGGTGATAGGGTCCCCGGGGCGAATACTGAATATTCGCAGTGGATTGACGTTTTTTTTTTTTTTCGAGTTTGGAGTCGCGACTCCAGTGCGGCTCTCAGCGCGGCCCCCCATGTAATCGCGATGGGTGCGCAAATCTACCTTAAATAAATAATTAAGTAGTATATAATGTAGAAGGTAGTGTTGTATTTGTGAAGTTGTTTTAAAGAGGTACTGTGATTGAAGTTAATGACAAGATTACAATTGATAGAGTTGTTAAAAATATATAAAATTAAAAATTAATAATTTAACTTGAAAAGTGTGTTGTGTTGTAGTACATTAAATTTGTGCTTTTGTTTTGTGAATTCACGATGGGTTTGAGAATCCCCCCAAAAATTATTTAAGTGTAAAAAAAAATTATAATCAGTATTATGTTATAGGGTGGCTCTAAAAAGAGCCCTTGTTTTCTTTGTGAGTTTGTTGTAGCTACATGGAAGTGCGGATGCAGAGCTTTAGGTTGTTGAGAAAGACTCTGTTTCCTTGATCTGTGAAGTGTACTCCATCACTTCTGAAGATGTCATCCATATCAAAACGTAGATTGTTGTTATATATGGAGCCCATCCTATGGTCTCTGAGGTAAGCAGAAACAGCTTTATTGACATTCTTTCTAGCTTTCTCAATCTGTGGACAGAATTGATTTGACCACTTCCATTTCTGTCTTTGTCATATGTTAGAGTATACAAAGACAGTTTGAGGCAAAAGCAACATCAATTGTGCAAAGGTGTCCTTCATTAGCATTTCCAGACCTACCCCAGTCAATGTGCCTATGTCATTGCCACCGCAGTGCACAATCATGAGGTCAGGGGGTTGGAGATGCAAAAAGGTTTTAACCAAAGGCATCAATTGGTACCACTTTAATCCTCTCTGTGCAATCCATTTAATATCCACATTTTGCAAACCTAGGTCTTTGTCAATAGCTCTGCGTTCAGCATACCTTTTGCACCAGAAAACATAGCTGTGTCCAACAATCCACACTGTAAGCATCTTGAAGGGTTGTCTGGAAGTATTGAAAAGATGTTTGTAGCTGAGGCAGTCAGTTGGTAGAATGAGAGGAATGAAAAATGGTGGACAAGATGCTGTTTTTTAAAAAGTAGAGAATTGATTGGCTGTTTAAGAACATTGTACACTCAAAAATAGGGTGCATTTTACTTTCTTTAAAAAGTATGTTTCTTATTGGTTAGTAAAACATGTTTGAAAGGTACAGTAGATAGGATAAGGTCATATTTTGGAAATGTCAATAACACCTGCTGTTTGCATTTGTGACATTGTGTGGTGAACTTGAAAATATGGTGAACTTGTGACCTGTGAGTTCAGTTGAATGTTCCATGAACTGTTACTATGGAAACTGGCATTAAGCAGAATGGGGAAGGGTTGAAACTTAACTGTGGACTTAAAATGTGAAATTGTAATTTATATATAAGTGAAATCTTATTAAAGTAAGATTTCCCAAGTCAGTAGTATCTTTAGAAGTGGTGTGTTTTAAAAAATAGTGGTATTTTTATTTGTAATATATTTTTGAACTCCCGTCTGGATTCGCGGCTCCCTCGGGTTGGTGCACGGTAGAGTCGCGACTCCAAAAAAATTCTAGAACCAGTTTGGGCACTTTTAGAAGTGAGTTGCTAAGGGTTAATATGTCTAGCCAATAGAAATGTGTTTTATAATTTGAAATAATGTAGGAAGGTATGTGATTTGTTACTTACATGTATTTGTGTGGAGAAAGAGAGGGAAACTTTGCCATTACTGGTTTTATCTTGCTGAGAGTGGTGCATTACATTGATTGTGTGCATAAGAAAATCATTAATGAGTTTGTGATATTTTAAATTCTACAAATTTATTTGGAAGGTGAGTTATAACTTTGTGAGGTGTATTATGTATTTGGTTTATTTTAAACTTAAAAATAATTCAAAAACTGTGATGTTTGAAATATATTATTAAATGTACAGATGTGTATTGTAGTTTGTTTAATTGTAGTTAAATGTTGTTTGAAATAGATTCTGTATAGTAATATGTGTATATTGGATGATGGATTAGTGATTAGGGTAGTTTGTTTTAGTGTGTGGATATGTACATTTGTAGTATACCGCATATTTATAGCTGTTGCTTTAAATTTGGAGGTGGAGTCTGCCAAGTTTTAAGGTGTGAATGGACTTCTGTCTCAAGTATGTTTCTACTTGTATATGTATTTTCATATGTCTTATACATTTGAAAGTGCATGATGTATAACATAGAGATGTTGTTGGTTTTTATGTGGTAGGCTCAAGACTGTGAGTACTATCAGAATGGTGAAGATGCTGCACAAAAGTGTGGTTTAAAAGATGCTGACTTAAGGTGCTATTGATTAGGCTTCTTTTTTTAAGTTTCTAGAGAGGTACAGTTGAAATATGCCACATAATTTTTGATGTTTGCTTGAACTTGAAAAATTGTTCTGGGATTTTTTAAGGTTTGGATAGTGTTATGGTACAGACATATTTATGTATGCTTTTAGTAAAATGGTGAGACTTTTACGAAAAATATGTGGAGGGTTCCTACTTTGTATTTGGGTAGGTGTAATATTATTAGTTGTAAAATGGTTAAGCAGCAGCCTGAAAGTGAGGAATGAGATGTTTGTAGAGATTTATTTACTAGAGTAATTTGTATGGTGTGAGGAAAGTTATATTCATATATACCGTATAATTTTCAGTGTCTGTTTGAAAATTGAAGTGTACTCTGTGAAGTTTTGAGCTGTGCATGGTGTTGTGACTGAGATATGTGTCTACTTGCTCATATATTATGGTATGTGTTATGTGTTTGAAGATGATAGATGTATGAAACACACATATACATTTGTCTGTTTTTTTCTTTTATATATGATGTTGGTAGGAAAAGGTATAGACATATGCATACATGGATTTAGAAATACGGGGAGGCTTTTATGAAAGATAAGTGAAGTGTTGCTTTGCTGTTATCTATGCTCTATACCTGTTTTTTGGTAGAATAGTGAAGTAGTAGTATTGGAAAAATGATGTTTATGATATGTTGGGAGAGGAATTATTTGTTATGGTACTTTATAAGAGTCTACTTATGTAATCACTCAGTCAGTAGTCATGCTGTTATGAAATCCCCCAGATGTTATCTATGTACTCCTTTAGTTCTCCAGACGTTACCCCTGTACTCATGTAATCACCAATGCATTAGGTATACAGTGCTTCATTCAACCAGTCACTATCTTTCGACTGTTTCAATCACGCAGGCACTACTCTTGTACTTATGTAATCACTCAGCCAGTACTCATGCACTTATAAAATCACCCAGGCACTACCTTTGCACTCCTGTAATCACTCACATAGTACCTTAGTACTTCTGTAATCACCCAGGCACTACTCATGGACTAATTAAATCACCCACTCACTTCTTATGTATTCCAGTAATCCCCAGATATTACCCCTGCAGTCATGTAATCACCCAGGCAGTAGATATGTACTACCCCTGTAGTCATGCAATCATGCAGGCTGTACCTATGCAGTTAAGAAATCATACAGGTACTACCTTTGCACTCCTTTATTCACTCAGGCAGTACCTCAGTAGTCCTGCAATCACCCAAGAAGTGCCCATGCACTTATAAAATAACCCAGTTTCTTCATATGTAGTGATATAAATCCACAGATATTACCCCTGTAGTCATGCAATCACCCAGACGCATTATATGTCTCAGTTTCTAGGTTTCACTTTATTCTCAAAAAATTGTATACATATTTCTTTTAGATATGATGATGATTTGAAAACGTAGAGACATATGTAAGCATGCTTCTGACAATATGGAGAGACTTGTAGTTGTGTCATGTAATAGTGTGCTGCTTTATATTTCACTAAGCTGAACACTCATGCACTTATAAAAACGCCCAAGTACTACCCATGCAGTCTTCTAATGATGTAGGCACTACATAGGCACTGCTGTAATCACTCAAGCATTACTGCTGCACTTATGCAACCACCAAGATATTACCCATGCAGTCTTTGAATCATTTATCCACTACTCATGCACTTATATAATCACCCAGGCACTACCCCTCCACTGATGCAATTACCCAGGCATTATCCCTGTAGTCATGGAATCACCTAGGCATTATCGCTGCAGTATACAATTAGACAGGCATTACCAAAGCACTTCTGAAATCATGCAGCTAGTATATATACACTTATGTAATGACCCAGGCAGTATCGTTGCATTCTTCAAATCACCCAGGCACTAGGCCTGTATTCTTTGAATCACCGAAGCAGTATCTATGCACTTATAAAATCACCCAGGTAGTACCACTACACTCATACAACCTCCCACACATTACTCCTGCATTCATGCAATCACCCACACTTTACTTATGCACTCCGCCAATCTCCTAGACATTACCCCTGCACTTATGCAATCACCCAGACATTATCCATGCAATCTTTCAATTACTTAGACAGTACCCATGGACTCTGTACCTCTGTTCATTTTTTCTGCACTTCTTTTGTGTGTTTCTGCAGCTTTCGCTTCTTTCTGCACCCCTTTTAGGTCTCTCTGCACCCCTGTTTCCTCTTTCTGCATCCCTGTTGCCTCTTTCTACACCTCTGTTCATTCTTTCTGCAGTTCTTTTGTTTTTTTCTGTACATCTCTTGCTTCTTTCTGCACCCTTGATGCCTGTTTCTGCACCCCTCTTCTCTGTTTTTGCACCCCTCTTGTCTCTTTCTGCACCTCTGTTGCTTCTTTCTGCACTCCTCTTGCTTCTTTGTACATCTCCGTTGCTTCTTTCTGCACCCCTCATGTGTCTTTTACACCCCTCTTTGCTTTTTCTGCACCCCGCTTGCCTCTTTCTGCACCTTTGTTCGTTTTTTCTGCTCTTCTTTTGTTTCTTTCTGCACCTCTCTTGTTTGTTTCTGTATCCCTTTTGTGTCTTTCTGCACCCCACTTCCCCCTTTTTGCATCTCTGTTATTTCTTTATGCAGTTCTCTTGCTTCTTTCTGCACCTCTCTTGCTTCTTTTTGCACCCCTCTTCCCTCTATGTCCACCCTTCTTCCCTCTTTCTGCATTTCTGTTACTTCTTTATGCACTTATCTTGCTTCTTTCTGCACCTTACTTGCCTTTTTCTGCACTTCTGTTGCCTCTTTCTGTAGTTCTCTTGCCTCCTTCTGTAGTTCACTTGCCTCTTTCTGTAACTCTCTTCTCTGTTTCTGCACCTCCCTTGCGTCTTTCAGTACCTCTGTTGCTTCTTTCTGCACTTCTTTTTGTTATTTCTGCACCCTTGTGCCTCTTTCTGCACCCTTTTTCCGTTATCCTGCACGTGTATTGGTTCTCTATGCACTGTTCTTCCCTCTTTGTGCACATCTCTTTCCTTCTTTTGTATCTCTATTGTTTCTAACTGCACTGTTCTTCCTTCTTTCTGCACCTCTGTTGCAGTCCATTTCCTTACATGCCTTAAACGTAACTTTTGTCCTGCTGCTTTACCATTCTAGTAATGCTGAGAGCGTTGGGCCTAATGCATTAGCTATACACTAATCGAATCACCCAGGCACTGCCCTTGCACTCCTCCAATCGCTCTGTCAGGATCTATACACTCCTCCAATCACTTAGGCAGTACCCATGCACTTATAAAATCACCCAGGCAGTTCCAATGTACTCCTGTAATCCCCCAGATATTACCCCTCAACTCATGCAATCACCCAGACATAACCTATGTAGTCCTCTAGTCACCCAGACATTACCTCTGCACTTATGCAATCACCAATGCATTAGCTATACACTACTTCAATCACCCAAGCACTACCCTTGCACTCCTGCAATGACTGTGTTGGGATCTATGCACTCCTCCAATCACTTTGCCAGTACTCATGCAGTTATTAAATCACTGAAGCACTACCTATGCACTTATGCAATCACCCAGGCAGTACCCTAGTACTCCTCCAATCATCCAGGCAGTACTTTTGTTCTCATGCAATCCCCTAGGGACTACAGAGTGCACTTCAATTTTGATTTGGATAGCAGAAGAGAAATATTTTAGTTGTGTTCTGTGGTTCTGTTGTATAGGTTGTGATGTCTACTAAATGTAGGAATTCTGCAGTGTCTGACATACCTTTGGAATGGAATTAAAAATACATTTTAATTTATATATGAGAATATTTGTATATAATTATTTTATTAATATTAAATGATTTAACGAAAGTATTTAAACTTTTCTTTCTTTTCAGATACTCACTATTATTAGTAATAAAGATTGAGTATGGCAAGAAAAGATCAAAAGAAAAGAAAAGAAAAAAACAGTACTATTTAAAGGAAAGAGAAAAGGAGAAATTAGATAAATTACAACATGTGACATTGAAGAAAAAGGCTTCTGGTAAGAGAACTAAAGAATTTGTTAAAAGAGTTTTGAAGAAGATTCCAAATTTTCAAAATGGAGAAAATAAAAATAAAAGTTGTACAACCATTCACAAGGAAATGAAAAAAGGACATATTAATAGAAAATCTGGTTATGTAAAAAAATCTATGTTGAAAGAAGGATGAAAGAATTTAAAGACATTTGAAAGAAAATGTATAAAAGTAGAGTACTACAAAATGTATTGAAAGATTGCAAAAAACATAGAAAAAGATCTGCATTTTACAAGAAAAAGCAACATATTGAAAGTGTAGTTGAAAACGCGTTTGAATTGAAAAGAAGATTGTTTATATTAGTATTAAAGAGAAGGAAACCATTGAATAAAACAATGAATTTTATGAAAGAGAAAAGTAAAAGAAAAAGACTTGTTAATAGAACGAACTTTTGCAAAAACTTTTTGGGTGAATGGAAGCACACTTCTAGTTCAGAACCTTTTTTAATGAAGAAAGCTATTTTCAACAAAATACATTAGTTCACGCAGTTGATACCAGTGGTCGTTCTTATGAAGTTAAAAATGGTTGTCCAATTGAAAAAGAAAAGATGGTAGTTAGAAATGTGGAAGAAGTAATAGCTTAAAAAGTTCAAGGGAGACGTTCACAAGCTCCTGTGTATAGGTGGGATTGTAGTAGTATTTGTGGTATACGACAGGAATCTATTGATATTTTACGAAATTTCTTACGAGAGTATAGTAAAAAAAAGTGTTAAATAGAAAATTAAGATGTTGCAAGGACTAGATCCTTGTAAAGTGAGAAAAAATACTGGCTTTCAGGGTCATTCCCTGGCTTGTCTTTCTAGAAAAGTGTGTCAAAGTACTTTTCATCATTTGAGAATGTTAGCAGTACATCACTCAGGAATGCGTAAGTTAGTAAGAAGATTGTACTGTGTAAAAAGTCCTGCATTATCTTTAAGTGAAATACACACTGCTCTTTTGCATGGTTCACTGTTGGATGTAAAAAAAAGTGTGTGATGATATACAGTTTCGTTTCTTTGGTACTGAAGAAGAGTGTAGAGAAAGTGAGAGTTTGATAAGTGTAGGTGTTGAAGAAGAGGTGGAAGATAGTACTACTGAGAAGTTTATAGAAGAAATTACAAAGTTTAAGGTAGTTTCTTGTGAGAAACCAAACTATGTTTGTATTTGTTGTCGACGTACTCACTATAGAAGTCAAACTAGGAATGTTGATGTGTATTTAAAAAGTGAAAAGGAAAACAATGATAAGTGGGAGCAATTTGGTGCTTATTTGTTGGTGGAAGGTCGTTTTGAGTTGGGTAGTGATCAACGTATTTGTAAATATTATTACAGCAAACTAGAAGAGAATAAAATGCCAGCTAGAACTGTACATAATAACCTAGAGTTGGTAGCTATTCCACCAGAACTGGTGGATTTAAATACATATGAGTCCATTCTAATTCAATCTGTGCACCCGTTTCAGGCTATAGTTTGTATGGAGCCTAAAACAGGTAAGCTACCTCCCACAGATTTACAAAGAGGTTTAAAAGGAAGAGTTGTGCATTTACCTTTAGATTTTAAGAAAAATATTGAAACTGTTGGTGTAGAGAGAGAAGAAGCTGAACCTGTAGTTATTCTAGTTAATGGTGTACCAACAAAGAGTCAGAAAATAAGGCAAGAGTTAGTAGATGTCACCAAAGTTCAAAAGGCTACGTTATATCTCATACAAAACAATATTTATTATAAAAATGTATATCTGGAAGAACAAGAAATATCTTTAGGAGATGATAGAGAAATTTCAACTGGCCAAATCGAAAAAGTGGACAAGTCTAGGAGTGAAGAAATTTATGAACATTATAGTATACATCCTTTACATTCAAAAGAAGTGATTGGAAATACTATTGAATTATTCCAAATGAAGAAAGCGAAGGGAACTCCCATGAGTGTTTGGGAAAGAAGTTTAGAAGCCCGTTGTTTTCCACAGCTGTTCCCCACTGCAAAAGGTGGACGATATGATGAACGAGCAGTACAGATTCCAGCGTCAGAACACCGTTCAGCAAGATTGTATTCAGAAGATCCAAGATTTCGACAGTGTGTTCCATATTTATTTCATCTTCTGTTTGAAAGTGACTTGTCTGGACTTTCATATGCAGTGAACCACATACTAAAAACAGGAGTTCATCTTACACATGTTTCTGCAAAGGAATTTTTGGACAAAGTTCAACAAAGAGACGATCATTTAGAATCTCAGTTAATTAATTTGATGGCATGTCAACGTGGTACTAATGAGTATTGGTATCATCCTAATGGAGAACTTAAATGTATGTTAAGGAACTTAGGAACCCCTACATGGTTTGTTACGCTTAGCTGTGCTGAATATGCATGGGATGATTTACTTGAATTTCTACGAGAAGCAAATTCAAATATTGAAAACATTCAATTGAAGACAGCTGGAGAACTGTGTTCCTTGGATCCTGTAAATGTGTGCAGATATTTTAATCATAGGTTTCAAGCTATGATGTCTTTTATCTGCAATAAAAATAATCCACCTCTTGGAGAAGTTATTGATTTCTTTTGGAGAAAGGAGTACCAAGCCAGAGGTGCTCCTCATATACACATGCTATTATGGAACAAGGATGCACCTAAATTTGGAACCAATTCTGATGAAACTGTTTTGTCTTTCATTGAAGACAATGTTACCTGTGCTATTCCAAAAACAGGAGGAGAAAATAGCTTATGACAACAAGTTTTATGGTTTCAAAGTCATCGATATGGGAACTATTGTCGCCGGAAATACAAGTCTAAGGGAAAATTTTATACGAAATGTTGTTTTGGATTCCCACGTCCAGTAATTTCGAAAGGAAGAGTCAACAGTTTCATGTCAGCAGTAAGGCATACTATAACTCGAAAATCTCTGAAAAATACTTACAATATAAAAAGAAGTGAAGATTCAAAGTACATTAATGACTACAATCCAGTGATTTTGACGATGTGGAATCCAAATATGGATATCCAATATGTTGCAGATAATTCAATTGCTGTTGCTCGCTATGTTACATCATATATAACCAAATCTGAAAAGACGGAGTTGAAAGAATTGTGGGAAGAAATTTCACAAGAGAAGACTCTTAGTAACAAATTGTACAGCTTTAGTTTGAAGATGCTTTCCCATTGAGAAATTGGATCCTACGAATGTTCGGATCGGTTGTCCTCTGCAAGTTTATATTCAAAGTCAAGAGGAATCATTTGGGTAAGTCTAGGTCTTGCTGCAACATGAAATCGAGTATTAAAATCTGTACAAGAAATTGAATACTTAGCTTTGAATGAGCCAGAAAGTACAGATATTGTAAAAACAAATATGTTGGATACATACTATCCCAAAAGGAGTCCACATCTGGAAAACATTTGTCTCTATGAAGTACTGCAACATTACAGCTTTAAGAGAAATGTTACAGAAAATATAAATGAAGAAAAATATGCAGTAATTGGATGTGATGGATGTTTGGTAAAACATGCCAAAGGAAATCTTATTAATCACAGGAAACTCAGTTGTGAAACTCCAGATAAAAGGGAATTTTTCTATTTAGTACTTCTGCAACTGTTTAAGCCTTGGTGTAGTGAAATGGAATTACTTGGAGATTTTGACTGCTATGAAGATTCTTTTAATGCATGTAAAGATAGCATTGAATGCACAGTTTTTCCAAAATATTTACAAATGTTGAATGAAGAGATTGAGCAAGCAACTAGTATTGCAGCTGAAATCGCTAGAGATAGTTCTCAAGATAGTCAATGTTCTGCTCCACTAAGTCAAGATCCACTAGGACAACCAATTCTTGAAAATGAAGCAACAATTGCTATGAATAAAGTAGAAACGGCAATGCAACAAGCACAACAGGAAATTATTGATTTGGGTAATTTGGAAGAACAACTAAATATTGAACAAAAAGAAATATATCAGCAAGTTACACAACAGATACAGAATGGTTTACTGCATGAAAAAAAAGAATGCCAATGTACATTATTTAAACCTATTCAAATGTATATAAGTGGACAAGCTGGAACAGGAAAAAGTTTCTTAATTAAAGTTTTGACCAGTTATCTACATATGACCACTCAATCACATTTATCTTGTGTTGTAACCGCTCCAACTGGGTTAGCAGCACATAACATTAAAGGGATTACATTACATCAATTACTCATGCTACCAGTTGAACATGAAAATAAGTTGGAATATCACAAGCTATCTGGAGAAGCTTGTTATGAAGTTTCAAGAGTACTAAAGAAAATGAAACTTCTGATTATTGATGAGGTGAGCATGGTCTCAAACTTAATGCTTGCCTTTGTACATTTAAGAATGCCACAGATTTTAAAAACAGATTATGATGTTTTATTTGGCGGAAAACATGTAATTTTATTCAGCGATCTATTACAACTTACTCCTGTGAAAGGACAACCAGTTTTTAAAACACTTGTCCATGAAGACACTAAAAATCTTTGGGAAGTATTGGAAATGTGAACATTTGGTCTCTTTTTGAATATAAAGAACTTATTAAGAATATGCGACAAGCAAGTGATGAACATTATGGGAACATTCTTCAAGATATTAGAATTGGTGTTTTGACAAAACATGGTAAAGAAGCTTTACAAAGTCGGCTACTAACAACCTTGTTTCCAAATGAAAATATTGTACCTGAAATAATGTACAAAAAAATTGGAGAAAATAAATCTATAGTTTGTCTAATGCCAACACTGCAAGAGTGTCCTACATTCAATTAAGAACTTTTGAAACTGGAGAAACAACCAATACTCAAAATGGAAGCCATTGATAAAATGGAACACAAAGGAGTTACTATTATTCTCTCAGAAAAATTAAAATCAAAATTGGATTCTTTGGAAAAGTCTACATCTAAGACCGCTGGTTTGGAAAAGACTTTATATGTATGTGTGAACTGTCGGGTAATATTATGGCGTAATTTAGATGTTGAAAAGGGTTTAGTAAATGGAGCAATGGGAAAAGTTGTTGATTTTGTTAATTATCAGAACAGAGATGGAATTGAATTTTTGAAGATTAAATTTGATCAGATTGAAGAGGTAAAACAGATTGGACATTGTGCTGTTTGTTTTTTGCTTGTAAAAGACTTGTATGTTCGTAGAAAACTGTTTCTTCTTTCTTTAGCATATGCGGTGACCATTCATAAATCTCAAGGTTTACGTGTAGACAGTGCTTTGGTAAATATTGGAAGTACAGTGTTTAAAGAGGGTATGGCATATGTTCCATTATCTCAAGTAAGAACGTTATCTGGTTTGTATTTGATTGATTTTGATGAGAAAAAAGTTAGTGCTGATGTAAATTGTGTAAAGGAGTATAATCGGTTAAGAAGAGTTTATGCTCCTAACTTAGGTGAATATCCCATATATGAAAAACATATACTATGTCCAAAATGGAAATATGACAAACAATCTAGTGAGATTGAAAAAAAGAAAATAAATCAAGAGAAGTATGAAGCTGCCAAGAAAATGAAAATGGACTCTGTTGATGATATTGTGGGATACCAGTTAGAAAATAGTTCAGGTATCAACTGCTATGCTAATGAAATTCTAAATGTTGTCTTTTATCTAGAAGATCTTTATCATAAAGTTATGGAAAATTGTGAAAAAAGATTCTGTTCTTTATTACATCATCTTTTTCAAAAGTTGGTAAGTGACAGAACTAAAATCCATAGTTCTTCTGGCATTCTGCATCTTTTGGATATATGTACTGGTTCATCGCAATTTACACTTAATATACAACAAGATGCACAAGAGTTTCTTATGTTTATGCTTGCAGTATTGGAAGAAGAAGGGATTCAAATTGAAAATTTGTTTGGACTAAGTTACAGATGGGTTCATAAATGTGAAGAGTGCTCATTTTCATCTACCACTGAAAGAGACACTGAACGATTCATATATTTGACAATACCAGATTGCAAATCAGTGTCTTTTAACAAATTAATAAAAACAGCTAATCAAGATATTAAATGCTCTCGTTGTAAATCAGAAATGTTGTCAACATTATTTATAGAAAGATTTGGACAATATGTCATTTTATGTCATTTATGTCATTTTAATGCTACAACGTTGTAGAGCAGATGGAAGAACATTGGAAACCAAAATTAAATTTTGTGGCAAGTCAAATATCAATTTCAGGAAGAACTTTTATAGCAGTTTTCCATGATGGACCTAGTACAACATCTGGACACTATACTGTGTATTTTAAGTACAATAAAGGATGGACACATTGTAATGATGCCCATTTGGAATTCAAATGTCGGTTGCCTTATGAATTACTAAATTCATATCTAATATTTTTGATGCCAAAGTTTTGAAAACATCATTCGGCCTATTGGGAAGATGTGAACACGAATTAATGAATTTATTTTGGATATTTTAAATGCAAATAGATTTACAAACATTATTCGGCCTATTGGGAAAATGTGGAGAATTACTGTTTGGATTATTGTTTGTGCTAATTCTTATTGCGTTTGCAAAATTGTGTTTGAAACAAGTAGTTTATATATTTGTTGTTTATATCATACGCAATGTAAATGAGAGTGTATATTTTAGAAAATGAATTTCAGAGAAATAGATCATTTAATGTAGTTGAAGAATGTAATTTAGAAACTGTAGATAGGTAAACAGATAGTTGAACTTGTAAATATTTTGAACACAGATTTTTTTTTTTACAATCTTATTGATTGTATTTTTCCCCGCTGTAATATGATGATCAACATTGAAATCACTGTGTATGGTGAAATTCAATAGAATCTGAAAACAGCAAAAAGGGAAACTGAATATGTTATGTAATTCTAAAATTATGTTGTGTTCTTAAAACTAAAATATTATATGCAATAACAGTTTTTTTCTTCTTTTTTACAGAAAGTAATACTAAAGTTTGAAAATATTTTAAATTTAGTTTACAATGAAACAACTGTAAAACAATTACAATGAGTTTGATATCTACTTCAATAAAGAAGGTAAGATGAAGTAATGTAATAACCAAAATAATATGAAGTAATGATCACAGTCAATTTTATTGTAGTCATTCATTTTTTCAAACTCTACCAACTCACTCCTCCAATCACCTCGGCACTACCCATGCCCTCCTTCAATCACTCAAGCATTACCCATGCACTTACAAACTCACCCAGTCATTACCAATACACTCCTCCAATCACCCAGGCACTACTGATCCACTCATACAATAACCCAGGCACTACTCATGTACTTATGCAATAACCCAGGCACTAGCCATGCACTAATCCAATCACTCGGGCACTACCGAAGCACTTCACCAATTACCCAGTTAGTACCCATGCACTCATGCAATCACTTAGCAACTACCTATGCACTTATAAAATCACCATACACTACCCTTGCACTCTTTCAATCACCCAGGCATTACCCATGCACTCTTCCAATCAGTCATACATTACCTCTGCACTCATGCAATCAGCAATGCATTAGGTATGCACTACTCCAATCATCCAGACACTACCCTTGCACTCCTCCATTCACCCAGGCACTATCAATGTATTCCCCCAATCACCCAGTCAGTACACATACACTCATGCAATTACCCGGGCATTACCCATGCACTCCTTCAATCCCTTAGCCAGTACCCATGCACTCCTCCAATCACCTACACATTACCGCTGCACCAGTCACGGTCCGTGTAGGAGTGCCGGCCGGGCGGTGACGTGGGGCAGGGGAGGGGCAGGGTGGGGGGTAGCAAAGTACGGATTACGGACCAATACAGGTAAGTAAACATTTAAATCAATAAAACGAATTTCGTTGTGAGCGCTGCATCGCCAAATGCGATGCAGTGCGCGCAACGAAATTCGTTTCATTACCTCTGCAATCATGAAATCACCCAGGCATTGTAGGAAGGTGGAATCTGACTATATGGTTGCCCCCACTTTTTCCTGGTGTTTTGCTGGTTTATGACTTAGTTGGACTGGGATCCTGCTATTCAGGGCCCCAGTCTATCTGCTTCCTCTATAAAATGGTTTCCATGTGCCTTAGGCACATCTCTGATTGGAATCTGGAGTACCCTTATAAGTCCCTAGTATATGGTATACTATGTACCCAGGGCATAGGTACCTCAGAGGCCTACCAGGGGCTGCAGCATGAATTGTGCCACCCTGGAAGGCCATCCAAAATGACACCACAGGTCTGCTACTACAGCCTGGGTAAGGTGGTGCATGCACCCCTTACAGTGGTATAGGCTACCTATATCACTACCATTGCACACACATATAAACCTATAAGTCACTCCTATGGCAGGCCTTACCAATCCTGAAGGCAGAGTGCTTGGTTTTTATGTGAGAGGGTGCCCCTGCATGAGCAGAGCCCCTCTACAGCGTTCGGAGTCCCTCCTCTGATGCTGTTTGTGGTACAGGCTGACCATATACTCTTAAGTGCATTATATCCTCGCGGTACAATGCTAACTTTGGACTGGCTGAATCCAAAACATGTCGTGTTTGGTGTCAAACATCTTGGAATACTACCCCCCCGCCAGTTCTGGCGGCGGGGGTAGCATTCCACCCTTCTAGAGGGAGAGACATGTACACACCGGGCTACCCGGTAACTTCTTTCCAGAACCCTGGCATCACAAAATGGATGCCGCTGCCACAGACACGGGTCTGGGCTCCTGCTGCTGACTGAAACTCTGGCAGGGGAGGCCTGGACAATAGGTTTCCTGTTGCAGGGAGGTGTAACCACCTCCCCAGACAGGATAGTGTGTATTGGGGCTGGGAGGGAGCACCCTCTGGTGCTCAGAAGTCCTGCACTGGGGGCACACTTGGTGTCCCTGTGCATATGCCAGTTCAAACCGGTTGCAGGGGCTACCTGCCCCTGCTCTGGCGTGAAACTGGACAAAGGGAATGGTGTAACCACCCCTCTTCCCTGACCCTCCCATAGGTGGGTCCCCAGAGTATGTCCAACCCCCTAACTTAGTATAAGTATGGGACCCCTGTCCTTAGGACTTTAGATTTACCTGGATGAAACTCTGATACAGAATCCTGGACCTTCGACGCTCTACTTTAAGATTAGAGGACTGAAGAATCTCCCTTGGGGTCAAGGAGTGACTCCCTGCTTGGCAGGCACCAAAGAAGCAATTGTCCGGTCTGCATCGCTGAAGCTCCTGCCGGACGCCGAAGTCTTTGCATCACCAGAGGTAAATTTCCAGACTTCCCCGAGGCTGCCCTGAGTCCCCAGCAAAGCTGAGGCCCGTAGCTGTCGTGGGTAACGTGGAACCGTGACCCCTGGACACCAAGAATTTTTGCAAGTGCATCCTCTTCCTGGGCTCCCACAAAGTTGTGCTTTGGGCTCCGAGTAGCCCCCGCCTCCCGAACCAACTGCACCAAAGATCACTGGCCTCCACTCCACGAGTGTCCTGTGAGCTAGCTCCAAGTGCCTTCAAGTCGAGGCTCCTTTGTGGTCGCTAGTCCGTTGGCTAGTGGGCCCTCCCGAAGGCAACTCTTCTTTTAATTGGGCTTCCCTGATTGCTCCAGATGTGCCCTGACTTATCCTTGCTGGGTGAGTCCCCCAGACCTTGCTGGTCTGCATCAACGTCCTTTTTCTATTTCCACAAGACTTGCCATTGCCAAGGCTTGTTGGGTCCAATCCGGTCGCCGACACCCCTGCAATCGACAAACATCGTGGTACAGCTTGAATCCAGCTCCTGGTTGTCGTCGACACCTCCTGGACCTCGTGGCTGAAGAGTCAAGACAACCGTCAACCTACCTGAAGCACCCGACATCGGTGGGCATCTGCTCATCGCCTTCCTGGTCACTGGCTAGTGACCCAGACTCTGTCCCCTCTGCTTTCAGGTTCTTCAGATCTTCGATCCACCTTTGGATCCACCCGAACACTTTCGACTTGGTCGCCAGCAGCACTTTGCAGCAGATCGCCATTGAAAACGACGAGCGAAACCCGACCCAGAAAGACACCTATGCACCCGGCTTCCTGGGTGAGGTAACTCGAGTACTCCGGTGCTCCCGTGGGTATAGACTCTAGAACAACCTAGTTCTAAAGGGGTTAGCTCCAAGTCCTCCTCTAAGTGTCCCTTTTCTTTAAAACTCCAACCGCGACATTCCCCATAGAAGTCAACGGCGGCTCGCGGCTGTGTTCTCACACTGCACGCGTCCCCCGTGGGTCCCCTGTGTCACTACCTTGGGTGGTTCCTTGAGGGCCAAGCACTTCTACAGGCTCTAGGCCTTGTGTCTAGCTCAGTCGTGGTTCTTATACCACTTTATTGGTATATGGTTTGGTACGCCCCTAGGGCTCAAACGTGTATTTGTGCTATTACTGTTGATAACTGACTTGTAACGTATGTACTTCAAACTCTAGCCTCATAAAGAGACTAGAGGGGTGTGTTTAAGACTAAATACATATATTTTAAATATATACCTGGTGTGGTCCTCTTTCATTTGGTCACTCAAGAGATTATAGACTGGTAAAACAAGCTGCTTTACATTCCTTCAAGACTTAGCCTGAAGGCTGCTCTCCATAGCTACCACTAGGATAGCTTTCAATAAAGGTTGTATTTAACCTATCTCCAATAAGGGGTTGTTTGGACTGGTGCAAGGTGCCCACTATAATTAGTGGACAGCATATACCAGGCCAACTTCTCACATTGGTGTGCAGCGTGTGAGATTCCAGCTTGCTATTGTTTTACCAGATAATCTCAATTGAATTGATCAACTGAAAACCACTAAGGGTACCTTAGGTACATATAAATCAAGCTTAGGATACAGTAAGTTCTACTGAACTTAGAGTTGTGTGTTAAGGGATAGCACACCCTTTCTACAACTCAAGAGAGTTTAGTAGGCCACACTAGAGTAGGTAGTGCATACACCGGGAAACAACCTTTAGAACGCATGCATTACATCGCATGCCATTAGATCGCGGTTTTTACAACGAAAGTCGTTACAACGACTTGCACTGGAGGGCGCTATAGGACAAGGAGTAGTTTAAATTACTATCCAACACCTTCCCTACTGTACGTAGGCTGGAGTTGGAATAGTAAATTAAACTACTCCTAAGTCCAGCGCCCTCCAACGCAAGTCGTTGTAACGACTTGCGTTGTTAAAACCGCAATCTAATGGCATGCGATGTAATGCATGCGTAGGATCGTCATACATCCGCATACACCACACCACACTAGTAATGTCTTTAGGGCCAGGAACCAGTGGGTCCCAGCCAGAAGCCAATGAGCTTCTTCCCTCCAAGTATGATAATCTCCCATTCTTGGAATTGAGAGCATTAAGCACTGCTAGGAAACTAAAGACAGGCAAAAGTGCCAACACCCAACGCCTCATAGAGGTACTCCTGCTGGATGATCTCAGAAGACTACCAGGGTCTGAAGGGGTAGGCAGACAGGGTGGGGCAGAAAGGTGAGGAAGGGGCCAGGGGTGAAATCACCCAGGACCCCCTCTGAAACTGGCCAGGAAGGTGAAAATGACCTTGACCTGGAAAACCCAGCTCCTCCTGTGGATGAGGAGGAGGATCAGAATGACCTCCCCTTTGTCCCCCAGGAAGAGTTGTGAGTGTGCCCAGAAGGCCTAGATCTCCTTCTTAGGAGTCTAACCACTCTGACACCTCAATAGGGACCTCTGTTTCCTCTCATAGGAGGGAATCCTCTCATGAAAGGAAAGAGAGACTGCTCAAGTATGGAGAAGCTCAGTTGAGACTCAGAAGAGAGCAGTTGGCTATAGACAGGGAGTCCCTAGAGCTTGAAAAGCAAAGAAAAAAGATGGGACTAGAGCCCCATGGTGGCAGCAATTTCCCCAGAGATAGGGAAAGGTCTTATGACCATAGAAACCTGAGCAAGATTGTCCCTCCCTACCAGAGTGGGGATGACATCCACAAATGGATAACTGCTCTAGAGAGGGCCTGTAAAGTACAGGGGGTCCCTCAGGAGCAGTGGGCAGCAATCTTGTGGCTCTCCTTTGCAGACAAAGGTAGAGATACGCTCCTCACTGTTAGAGAGGAGGATGCTGACAATTACAAAGTCTTGAAGAGTGCTCTGATTGATGGGTTTGGCCTAACCACTGAACAGTATAGGTTGAAGTTCAGAGATACCCAAAAGACTCAGACTCAAGACTGGGTTGACTTTGTTGATTGTTCTGCTAAGGCTCTGGAAGGTTGGATACATGGCAGCAAAGTGCATGACTTTATTGGATTGTACAATTTGATTATGAGGGAGCAGATCCTTAATAATTGTCAAAACCAGCTTTTACACCAGTACCTGGTGGACTCTGATCTGACCTCTCCCCAAGAATTGGGAAAGAAGGCAGACAAATGGGTCAGAACCAGGGTAAGGCCTAAGAATCAGGGTGGTGACCAGAAGAAAGATTCTACCAAGTCCCAAGAGAAAGGTGGGGATAAATCTAAAGATAAATCCACTACAGGGCCCCAAAAGTCATTTTCTGGGGGTAGGTCCCCAACTCCTTCCTCTCCTGAAAAGAAACCCTATTGCCATGTCTGTAAAAAGCCTGGACACTGGAAAACAGATCCCAGTTGCCCCAGGATTGGCAATAAAGAAAATGTTCCTCCAACAACTACTACCACCCCTCCTGGTACTACCAGTAGTAATCCTCCAGTTGGGAGTAGTGCACCCAAAAAGTTAGGTGCTTTTGCAAGAGGAACAGAGGTGGGCCCTAGTTTAGACAGGATCCCATCAACAGACTCCTCTGACTCTGATGGTGGTATAGGATTTGCCACCTTTACCATGGGCCCCAATGCATTGGGCAGGTACAGACTGGAGCCAATAATTAATGGTCAGAAAGCTGTGGCATTTAGGGACACAGGGGCTAGTGTCACCATGGTGGCAGGGAAACTAGTCCCCCCTCACCAGCTTTTACCTGAGTTTAAATACCAGGTAACCAACATTGATGGTGTCAGAACAGATCACCCCATGGCCATAGTCAATCTCAGCTGGGAAGGGGTCACAGGCCCAAAAAGAGTGGCAAGGTCCCCAACCTTGCCTGTAGATTGCCTGATGGGCAATGATCTGGAAATTTCAGCCTGGGCTGAAGTTGAACACCAAACCCATCTGAGAATGCTGGGCGTCCCTGTAAAAGTTAGTGGGGCTGTGATGGACACAGCCCAAGCCCAGGGAAATTTTGGAGAGATGGAGCCTGGAAGAATGGCTCACGCTCCCCCAAAAGAGAGCACAAGGGTTGAAGAAAAGTCTTCTTCCTCCAGACAGTAGGTAAGGGTCAGCCTCCTCAGGGAACTGACCCTACCCTAGTGAAGGAACTGCCCCAGAGGTAGTCAGGCCTGGCCTGGCCGCACCCCTGATGGCAGAGGACCCTTCCAAGGTGGTACCCAGTCTGAAGCAGGTAACCTGCCCCTCTCTACCCTGCCTCAGTCAGCCCAGGGCTGCAGAGGTCAGTGGACCCCCAGGGCCGCCTGTCCAGAGGAAACCCCCATCAGCAGATTAGGGGCACCCAGTCTAGTAGCCCTAGCCAGGTGAAAATTCCTCAACACACTGAGGGATCCCCCATACCTTTGTGTAGGGACCTCCCCCAGAAGGACTCTGTTAGGCAAGGGCAAACCTGGGACCAAAAGTTTCCAAACCTGCCATGTCGCTCCAGTGGTCCATCCAAAGGGACCCAACCCCCAGCTGTAGGCAGCCAAAGGTTGACCCTTAGAGCAAAATGCAACTCAGTCATGGAAAGACAGGCATACATGGTGACCAGTGATCTGAGGAAGCTGAGACCAACCTTCCTAGGGCCTCACTTCCCTACTCAGACCCCTCACCAGCCTTGTACTTTACCAAAGCACACCACAGGTAGTAATTCCCCATGGTGGAGGCCCTTTCATACCCTTAGGGTGAGGGATTGCTTAGTGGACCATAAGACAGGGGGCAACCATGCTAGTGCAGGTGCTTCCTTATATGGCCACTTAGTCAATAAAGGCTCAACTGGCCAAGGTTAGCCTTATCTCCTTTCGTTTGGGGGGTTATGTAGGAAGGTGGAATCTGACTATATGGTTGCCCCCACTTTTTTCCTGGTGTTTTGCTGGTTTATGACTTAGTTGGACTGGGATCCTGCTATTCAGGGCCCCAGTCTATCTGCTTCCTCTATAAAATGGTTTCCATGTGCCTTAGGCACATCTCTGATTGGAATCTGGAGTACCCTTATAAGTCCCTAGTATATGGTATACTATGTACCCAGGGCATAGGTACCTCAGAGGCCTACCAGGGGCTGCAGCATGTATTGTGCCACCCCTGGAAGGCCATCCAAAATGACACCACAGGTCTGCTACTGCAGCCTGGGTAAGGTGGTGCATGCACCCCTTACAGTGATATAGGCTACCTATATCACTACCATTGCACACACATATAAACCTATAAGTCACTCCTATGGCAGGCCTTACCAATCCTGAAGGCAGAGTGCTTGGTTTTTATGTGAGAGGGTGCCCCTGCATGAGCAGAGCCCCTCTACAGCGTTCGGAGTCCCTCCTCTGATGCTGTTTGTGGTACAGGCTGACCATATACTCTTAAGTGCATTATATCCTCGCGGTACAATGCTAACTTTGGACTGGCTGCACCAAAACATGTCGTGTTTGGTGTCAAACATCTTGGAATACTACCCCCCCCACCAGTTCTGGCGGCGGGGGTAGCATTCCACCCTTCTAGAGGGAGAGACATGTACACACCGGGCTACCCAGTAACTTCTTTCCAGAACCCTGGCATCACAAAATGGATGCCGCTGCCACAGACACGGGTCTGGCCTCCTGCTGCTGACTGAAACTCCAGCAGGGGAGGCCTGGACAATAGGTTTCCTGTTGCAGGGAGGTGTAACCACCTCCCCAGACAGGATAGTGTTGATTGGGGCTGGGCGGGAGCACCCTCTGGTGCTCAGAAGTCCTGCACTGGGGGCACACTTGGTGTCCCTGTGCATATGCCAGTTCAAACCGGTTGCAGGGGCTACCTGCCCCTGCTCTGGCGCGAAACTGGACAAAGGGAATGGGTGTAACCACCCTCTTCCCTGACCCTCCCATAGGTGGGTCCCCAGAGTATGTCCAACCCCCTAACTTAGTATAAGTATGGGACCCCTGTCCTTAGGACTTTAGATTTACCTGGACGAAACTCTGATACAGAATCCTGGACCTTCGACGCTCTACTTTAAGATTAGAGGACTGAAGAATCTCCCTTGGGGTCAAGGAGTGACTCCCCTGCTTGGCAGGCACCGAAGAAGCAATTGTCTGGTCTGCTTCACTGAAGCTCCTGCTGGACGCCGAAGTCTTTGCATCACCAGAGGTGGATTTCCAGACTTCCCCGAGGCTTCCCTGAGTCCCCAGCAAAGCTGAGGCCCGTAGCTGTTGTGGGTATTGTGGAACCATGACCCCTGGACACCAAGAACTTTTGCAAGTGCATCCTCTTCCTGGGCTCCCATGAAGTTGTGCTTTGGGCTCTTAGTAGCTCCCACCTCCAGCACCAACTGCACCGAAGATCACTGGCCTCCACTCCACGAGTGTCCTGTGAGCCAGCTCCAAGTGTGTCCACTCAAGGCTCCTTTGCGGTTGCTAGTCTGTTGGCTAGTGGGCCCTCCCGAAGGCAACTATTCTTTTAATTGGGCTTCTCTGGTTGCTCCAGACGTGCCCTGACTTATCCTCACTGGGTGAGTCCCCCAGACCTTTCTGGTCTGCATCAACGTCCTTTTTCTATTTCCACGAGACTTGCCATTGCCAAGGCTTGTTGGGTCCAATCCGGTCACCGACACCTCTGCAATCGACAGACATCATGGGACAGCTCGAATGGAGCTCCTGGTTGTCGTCGACGCCTCCTGGACCTCGTGGCTGAAGAGTCAAGATGTCCGTCAACCTACCTGAAGCACCCGACATCGGTGGGCATCTGCTCATCGCCTTCCTGGTCACTGGCTAGTGACCCAGACTCTGTCCCATCTTCTTTCAGGTTCTTCAGATCTTCGATCCACCTTTGGATCCACCTGAACACTTTCGACTTGGTCGCCAGCAGCACTTTGCAGCAGATCGCCATTGAAACGACGAGCGAAACCCGACCCGAAAGACACCTATGCACCCGGGTTCCTGGGTGAGGTAACTCGAGTACTCCGGTGCTCCCGTGGGTATAGACTCTAGAACAACCTAGTTCTAAAGGGGTTTGCTCCAAGTCCTCCTCTAAGTGTCCCTTTTCTTTAAAACTCCAACCGCGACATTCCCCATAGAAGACAACGGCAGCTCGCGGCTGTGTTCTCACACTGCACTCGTCCCCGTGGGTCCCCTGTGTCACTACCTTGGGTGGTTCCTTGAGGGCCAAGCACTTCTACAGGCTCTAGGCCTTGTGTCTAGCTCAGTCATGGTTCTTATACCACTTTATTGGTATATGGTTTGGTACGCCCCTAGGGCTCAAACGTGTATTTGTGCTATTACTGTTGATAACTGACTTGTAACGTATGTACTTCAAACTCTAGCCTCATAAACAGACTAGAGGGGTGTGTTTAAGACTAAATACATATATTTTAAATATATACCTGGTGTGGTCCTCTTTCATTTGGTCACTCAAGAGATTATAGACTGGTAAAACAAGCTGCTTTACATTCCTTCAAGACTTAGCCTGAAGGATGCTCTCCATAGCTACCACTAGGATAGCTTTCAATAAAGGTTGTCTTTAACCTATCTCCAATAAGGGGTTGTTTGGACTGGTGCAAGGTGCCCACTATAATTAGTGGACAGCATATACCAGGCCAACTTCTCACAGGCATTACACATGCACTCCTTCAATCGCTCAGGCAGTGCCCTTGCACTCCTTCAATCGCTCAGGCAGTGCCATTGTACTCATACATGCACTCAGGAAGTTCTGTGGCACTGATGCAATCACCCAAGCACTACCCATGCAGTCTTCCGATCATCCAGGCACTACTGCTGCACTCATGCAATCACCCAGGTACTTCTCATGCACTTCTCCAATCACCCAGGAACTACCCATACAGTCCTACATGCACCCAGGCACTACCCATGCACTCTTCCAAGCACCCAGGCATTACCCATGCACTCCTTCAATCACCTAGGCATTACCCGTGCACTCATGCACTCACACAGGCATTACCCATGCACTCCTTCAATTGCCTAGGCATTACCTGTGCACTCATGCAATCACACAGGCATTACCCATGCACCCCTCCAATCACCCAGACACTACCCATGCACTTATAAAATCACCCAGGCACCACCTATGCACCCGTCTAATGACACAGGCACTACCCATGCACTCCTCCAGTCATCCAGACATTAACCCTGCAGTCATACAATCACCCAGGCATTACTCATGCACTCCTTCAATCGCTCAGCAAGTGCCCATGTAGTCAGGCAATCACCCGGCAACTACCTATACACTTATTCAATCACCCAGGCACTACTATTGCACTTATGTATTCACTCAAACACTAGCCTTACACTCATCCATGCATTCAGACGCTACCCATGCACTCTTCCAATCACCCTGGCACTACATCTGCAGTTATACAATCAGCCATGCAGTGCTGATGCAGACATTCAATCACTCATGTACTACTATTGCACTCATTCTTTCACTCAAGTACTAGCCATGCATTCATCCATGCCTTCAGACACTATCGTTGCACTCCTCCAATTGCTCAGGCACTACTTCTACACTCATGCAAACACTCAGGATTTTGTTCATTTTTAACCAGTTTATGTGGTTCCGTAAGAACCGTTTGTTTTTTTTTAAACAATTTTGGATTTTTGGGGATTTTTAAACAAATTTTTTTTTTGGGGGGTGTTTTTGACTTTTAAAATTTAACAGTGCAACATCACTAGTTGAACAAAAACAGGAAAAACAAGATTGTGAATTAAATAAAAAATTAATGAACACTTGTGTGTTTTTATTGCATCAACAACGTCAATGCATTGTTCTCCAACACACAGTTTTGCATCACATTTGCGGCAATTGATTGAAGCATCCACCAGTTCTGGTATAATATGCGTCCGAGGTGATGGTGGAACCGCAGCACCTGATGTTGATGGTGCATTAGGATCGGGTTGCGCAGCTTCCTCATTTTGCTGATGCCGCATGACTTCTCTGGCCAAACGAGTGGGATGGATGGTCTCTAGATGTTTTTTCATCAACGAGGTGCCGCATGAATACTTTTTGTCCGACCGTCACGAAAGTACTCTTTGGCACAGAGTGCAAGTCACTTTCCTTGCATTAACTTTCTTTTCCCCCTCAGGCACTGTAAAAAAAAGCTGATACGATGCTTTCTTTCCTTTTTTTTTTACAGGGTCCTCAACTTCCTCAGGGTCCTCCAGCAGATCTTCCTCAGGATGACTGGATGCCATTTCACAGAAAAAAAGACAACACACCTAAAAAAAAAAGAATTGTAAGAGCCTACAAAAATAGGTCTTCACAAGAAGGCACACCCAAAATAAGAGGAATATAACAGGTGTTGGATCCTCCCTCTTACAGAATGAAAAGCTTTTAAACCAATCAAAAGCTTTCTTTTCAAGTCACATGATTCGCGTAGGGTGCACGCACCCATCGTGCGCAAGTCGCGCACCCGTAAAATTGCGTATACATAATTATAAAGTATAAATAAATATTTATAACATATTTAAAATAGTATATTAGTGAAAGTGTTTATACAAAACTGATATTTTAACTTTCTACACTGATACTTCACACTTTGAAAATTACGCCGAAGTCTCGACTCCTGCGCGACCCCGGGAATACGTGCCGGCAAGGATCACGCACCCTACACGCATGCGTCGCGCACCCGTAAAATTTCATACACTTAATTATTAAGTATAAATTCCTGTTTATAAATTGTTTTCTAAATTATAATAGTGAAACTCTTCAACCAAAACTGATATTTATAATTTCTTCAATGATATTTCATACTTTTCAAATCACGCCGAAGTCGCGACCCCAAATGCCACTCTGAACATGCAGAAGGTGAGACCGCGCATTTAGAATTCACGCACCCATCGTGTAGGTATGCGTAGGGTGCGCGACTTCTTTGTAAAAATTTAAAAAGAAAGCATAACAATACAATAAAACAACTTTTACAGTACTAAAATCATTATTTCCAGTAAATATAAATGTAAGTTGTAGAGATAAACAGCACAGTATATTTTTAGTACTGTATGATATATATATTTTAAAATAGTGATTTTAATTTTTGAAGAAGATTGTAGAGAAACTAAGTATAATTTAAAAAAGAAAAGTTCAAAAATATATTTCCGAACATTTTGAAATAAAAGGAATTCTATAAAACACTTACAAATATCGTAAAAAAGGTAAGATTAAAATAATTTTATACTTAAAATTTAGCATTTGAAAAACCTTTGAAATTCACTGAAAAAACCACAGGTTTCAGGGACGTTATAGTTAGTTGGACATTTCACTCGTACAAAACCAGAGAAATTCGGCCGTTATAGTTAGTTCAGCTAACTATAACTCGCGCGCCTGCAATGCACTGCTGATGACGTCACATATTACATCATTCATGACCTGGTCAGTGACATCACTGATGACAACACTGATGACATCAGTGATGACATCACTGATGACATCATCCACGCGATAATCTGACATACAACCTCACCCCCTAATATAACCTTTGATACACCCACTCTAAAATACAGACTACCATTTTCGAAACCATAGACACACCAATACCACTTACTACATACCCACTCACTGATTCCTAGGTCTACACATACATCCACTCATTCACCCATACATGCAGTCACTCATCAATACACCACTATCATATGCACTCATACACCTATACAGACACTCACACACCACCACTCATCCAGAGTTACGCACACACTTAGTCAGTCATGCAAACAATCAATTACATTCCCATTTACTCACCTATACAGTTATACACACACCACCTCACTTATTCATACAGATACTAACACATACTTACTCTCTGATACAATCACTGATACAAGTACACACTCATTCATACAGCCACTCTCACAATCACTCACTCTCACATATAGTCATTTCTATACTCCAAAACTCACATATACTGCCTTTCACATATGTAGTTACTCACACATGTACAACTGACACATCCATTCACTCACCAACACACCCAAACACACACCCACCCATACAGCCCTTCACAGATGCACTCTTGAACCCATACACCCAGTAAATCACCCACTCACATATCTATGCACAGAGTCACACACCCCCCACCCACCCACACAAACACTCATGCACCCATACAAATACTCAGACAACCAATCAATAACCCATATAGACACTGATGTAGATACTCACCAACCCATGCAGCCGCTTACACACCAACTGACAGACTGATACAGACATTCACACAGTTTAGTCACTAACCCATGCATTTAGTAAGACACGTTTAATCACTTACTTATACAGTCAGTCACACACCTACTAAATCATCCATTCAGACACTTATACACCCACTCATTCTTCAATACACCTTGGCATATATATATATAAAACATCTTTAAACTTTACAGAAACACACAGTCACTGGATGATGTCATCAGTGATGTCATCAGTGATATCATTTGAGATGTCATCAGTGATGTCATCAGTGATGTCACTGACCATGTCATGAATGATGTAATATGTGACGTCATCAGCAGTGCATTGCGGGGGCGCGAGTTATAGTTAGCTCAACTAACTATAATGGCCGAATTTCTCTGATTTTGTACGAGTGAAATGTCCAACTAACGATAACGTCCCTAAAACCTGTGTTTTTTCAGTGAATTTCTAAGGTTTTTTAAATGCTAATTTCTAATTATAACGTCTCTGAAACCTGTGTTTTTTTCAGTGAATATATATATATTATCTACTGGCGGTCGCCAGTAGATAGTTATAGGTGAGGACCTATTTTCCATAGGAAATTCACAACATTCTATTTCCAATAACTTTGGCGCCGGTTGATGAATCTTCGCGAAATTTTCAAAACTCGTGGGCGCTCCGGTCTGCTCCTATCCTGAAAGATTTGGGGTGATTCAGCAAGCGGGGCTGAGAAAAAGGGGGTCCCAAAACGTGTTTTCTCCATGTTAATTCCCATAGGAAATTTTAGACACAGCTACAGCCCGAACTGCTGAACGGAATTACACCAAATTTGGCAAATAGGTAGCGCTTGGTTCAGAAAGCGACCTTTTTTCTAAATGGTGTAAATCCGTTCAGTAGTTGTGGAGAAATTCAAAAATAAGAGTCAAAAAATCAATTTCCCATAGGAAACTTTATGCAAGGCTACAGCCCGAACTGCTGAACGGAATTACACCAAATTTGGCAAAGAGGTAGTTCTTGGTTCAGAAAGAACCCTTTTTGTTAAATGGTGTAAATCCGTTCAGTAGTTCCTGAGAAAATCAAAAGTAAAAACACATATATATCTGGGCGGAGCCTAACCACACATGTCATCGTGAGATCTGATTTGCTGTCAGCACTTCATCCTTGAATTGCTGGCAGCCATCTTGGGACCAATATAAATGATAGTACCCCATTGAAATGCATTGTAGTGAATCAAAGATTTTGAGGGTTACCAAAAGGAGAACTATAAAGGGTGATAACAGACTTTAGTTACATTAGAATTCATTTGTTGATGGTACCATACTAATTTCAGGAATTGTGGTGTGTTCTAAGGTGATTTTACCCTGTTAAAAACCTTCTGCTGGGATATCATGAATCATGTTTGAGAGAAAACTATTTTCACATGCTTGTCCCATACAGTTTTGGAAGGTGCTCCAGAAGCTAAAATGAGAGCATATTTTCTGTAAATTCACGTTATCTTTCTCAGTCATGTGAGCATGAAGTCTGACATTCTCAGTAAAACATGTACATCCAACAAGGGCAGAGACTGTCCATTGATTCCTTTGTGTTCTACTGCAGCTTCCCAGAGTGTTCTAAAGAACAACTAGAGTGCTAACAGCCTTACTTATGACAAAAGTATGGCACACCTGAAGCCATCTTGATTGGAATAAACTGGTAACACTTAAAACATTTAATTTAAAAAGGAACAAAATGATGGGGTTCATTTTGTCATAGAAATTATGGTTAGTGCTGTAGAAAGAAAAATTAGGACATGTTTCAAGTGTGATCTCAAATATCTTCCTGTTATATTTCAACAGGAGCAGCCTGTCAGTTGATGTCTTTGTGTTCTACTGCAGCTTCCCAGAGTGTTCTAAAAAACAACTAGAGCGCTAACAGTCTTACTTATGACAAAATTATGGCACACCTGAAGCCATCTTGATTGGAATAAACTGGTAACTCTTAAAACATTTAATTTAAAAAGGAACAAAATGAGGGGTTCATTTTGTCATAGAAATTATGGTTAGTGCTGTAGAAAGAAAAATTAGGACATGTTTTAAGTGAGATCTCAAATATCTTCCTGTTATATTTGAACAGGAGCAGCCTGTCAGTTGATGCCTTTGTGTTCTACTGCAGATTCCCAGAGTGTTCTAAAGAACAACTATAGTGCTAACAGTCTTACTTATGACAAAAGTATGGCACACCTGAAGCCATCTTGATTGAAATAAACTGGTAACACTTAAAACATTTAATTTAAAAGGAACAAAATGAGGGGGTTCATTTTGCCATAGAAATTATGGTTAGTGCTGCAGAAAGAAAATTTAGGGCATGTTTTAAGTGAGATCTCAAATCCTCTTCTATTTCATTAGAAAATTCTGACATGCAGACTGAAACAATCACTTTCAATACCAGCAGTAGACTTCCAGTTAACTCCCTGGTGAGCAGTAGCTTTACTACAGTGATCTAATGAACAACTAGAGTGCTAACATTCTGAATTTATGGCAAATGTGTGACACATCTGAATGCCTTCTTGATGGAATCAAAGTAAAAACTGAAAGCATTTCCTACTGAGGAGACTGCAGTAAATGACGAAATTAGGACACTTCATAACAAATAAGTCTCCCAAGATGGCCACCAGAGAAAAAAGAGCCCAAATGTAGCACAAATATCACCCAGATGTAGCCCACATATAGCCCAATGACAGAAGTGTGCAAAACACTTTTTATTTTTAGTTTTTCTGCAGTTTTATATAGTGCAAACTGGTCAGGTATTGGAGCGTTACATCTTACTTGGACCCCTTATTGCGTATTTTGCACAAAGTACATGAGATTGATCTTGCAAAACATTGACCTTTACGATTCTGTTAACCTGAAGTTGCTCTGAACCGGGCTTTGTAACACCCGTTTTTACCTACTGGTTTTAATTAATTCTCACTGTATTGTATTAGGAAAGAGGATTTACTGTTTTTATGTACACTTTTATGATCTATGTTTCTAAATCAGATCAAATAAAGTTTAATGAATTCTATGGCAGGACGGAGGTGAGGATTATGCATATCTTTCCTCACTTTATTTGCATAGCAGTTCAAAGAAAACGTAACACAACAATCATTAAACAAAAGACTACACAACCCATGAACCATTAGGGGGTAGTCTCCAAGGCAACTATAGTCCAATCATATCACAGTCCATCGTATATAATATCGTGACGTCCCTTCCGCTTCCTCTTTCTTCACTGCTCGTCAGTTAAGTGCATTCCTTACATTCTTGGCTTAATCTGACGTTGTTGCTGTTTGTATAGCGGTTTCTTGTGCACGTTATTAGCATTATTGCCTTGGTATTGTTTCATATTCCCTGCGCAGCAGGCTCTTGCCCGAGCGCATTCTCCCCCTCGCAGTTTCTCCCGCTGTGTGTTCTGCGTGCGGTGAGATCCTGTCAGGCGCGTCTGGTCCGAGCGAGGCAGCTCCGTCGAGCGCTCCCGCTGGTCTTTACGCGCTTTTGGGAATCCGGTCACTCTTTTAGTGTCCGCTTGATTCCCGACCAACCCTCGCCTAATTTTGACACCGCTACACGGTGATTTCCCCACACGGCTACCTGGTGGTGGTAATTGGTATTGCGCCTCAGTCTATTCTTATAACAGCTTCGGGGAAAGCCCAGCTGTTGGAGCACCGGCGAGGGGGCTGCCTTAAGGATTTTAAGGGCATTTGTTCTGTGCTCACACCCTCTGCTATCATGTCTTCTCCAGAAGACCATTTTTACTCCTCCTACCAGGAAGTGGAGGAGGAATGGCCCCCCAACTTCTCCCTCCAACAGTGGACCAAGCCCTCTCTCTGGCTATTTCTAGGGCGCTGGCTCCTCTTAGGTATCAGGTTGATAAGAAGGCGAAAAGCATCCCTGGGGTGTTCAGTGACCGAGATCTGGTGGTGGCGGGTCCCAGTAGCTCCCACATGGGGAATAAAAGGGCCGTTAAGCATAACGTAGGGCACTTAGAAGGATTTGCTAAACTTACAGAGACCTTCCTCAAGAGTGCGCGAACACTAGAACATGCACCCTGCCGGGAGGAGGAGGGGCCCGGAGAAAATTGCGACACTGTCACCACTATTGTAGACCCCGATGGCGGGTTTCCCATAGAGGGAGAGGGTGTATCGGAGGACGATTTCTCCTCCGATGAGGATAAGGACTCGGGGCGTCCCTGACGTCCAGAGTCCCACTCCTCTCAGTCCCCGGTTGGGGACGGGGTCCACTCGGACATGTTCGAGCCTACCTAAATTTACCATCCTAGGTCAGCGGAGTGGACACCTGACACCAAAGTGGCAGAGTATGTGGTGGGGAAAATCCATCAACCCCTTGAAAGGGAGGTCAGGAATAGGATGAGGGAGAATGCCCCAGGCCCTCACTGAAGGGGAAGGTGGCACACACGCCTGAAATTGATGAGAAACTATGTACTTTTTTCTCCAAGTATATGAGGGATCCCAAGAAAGGAATTGATAGGTCTTGGACGTGGTAGGGCCCTTGACACAAATTATTCAATTGACGGAGCGTTCCAAAGAGTCAGGATCCCCTTTGTCCACGGATATTGTGGCTGGTTGGGCGCACTACCCTAAACCCTAAAACACTACCCCCAGCACGACACCCTGCACTACCCAAACATAACTGCACTACCCTAAACCCTAAAACACTATCACCAGCACGACTCCCTACACTACCCAAACACCACTGCACTACCCTAAACCCTAAATCTACCCACAGCACAACCCCCTACACTACACAAACACCACTGCACTACCCTAAACCCTAAAACACTACCCCCAGCATGACCCCTTCACTACACAAACACCACTGCACTGCCTTAAACCCTAAAACACTACCCCCAGCATGACCCCCTACACTACACAAACACCACTGCACTACCCTAAACCCTAAATCTACCCCCAGCATGACCCCCTACACTACACAAACACCACTGCACTACCCTAAACCCTAAAACACTACCACCAGCATGACCCCTTCACTACCTAAACACAACTGCACTACCCTAAACCCTAAAACACTACCCCCAGCACGACCCCTTCACTACCCAAACACAACTGCACTACCCTAAACTCAAAAACACTACCCCCAGCACGACCCCCTACACTACCCAAACACCACTGCACGACCCTAAACCCTAAAACACGACCCCCTACACTACACAAACACCACTGCACTACCCTAAACCCTAAAACACTAGAACCCAGCACGACCCCTACAGTACACAAACACCACTGCACTACCCTAAACCCTAAAACACTACCCCTACACTACACAAACACCACTGCACTACCCTAAACCCTAAAACACTACCCCCAGCATGACCCCCTACACTACACAAACACCACTGCACTACCGTAAACCTAAAACACTACCCCAGCACTTCCCCTACACTACACAAACACCACTGCACTATCCTAAACCCTAAAACACTACCCCCAGCACGACCCCGTACACTACCCAAACACCACTGCACTACCCTAAACCCTAAAACACTACCCCCAGCATGACTCCCTACACTACACAAACACCACTGGACTACCCTAAACCCTAAAACACTACCCCAGCACGACTCCCTACACTACCCAAACACCACTGCACTACACTAAACCCTAAATCTACCCCCAGCATGACCTCCCACACTACACAAACACCACTGCACTACCCTAAACCCTAAAACACTACCCCCAGCATGACCCCTACACTACCCAAACACCACTGCACTACCCTATGCCCTAAAACACGACCCCTACACTACAAAAACACAACTGCACTACCCTAAACCATAAAACACTACCCCCAGCATGACCCCCTATACTACACAAACACCACTGCACTACCCTAAACCCTAAAACACTACCCCCTACACTACACAAACACCACTGCACTACCCTAAACCCTAAAACACTACCACCAGCATGACCCCCTACACTACACAAACACCACTGCACTACCCTAAACCCCCTATACTATACAAACACCACTGCATTACTCTAAACCCTAAAACACTACCCCCAGCAGGACCCCCTCACAACACAAACACCACTGCACTACCCTAAACCCTAAATCGACCCCCAGCACGACCCCTACACTACCCAAACACCACTGCCATACCCTAAACCCTAAAACACTACCCCCAGCATGAACCCCTACACTACCCAAACACCACTGCACTACCCTAAACCCTAAAACACTACCCCCAGCACTACCCCTACACTACACAAACACAACTGCACTACCCTACACCATAAAACACTACCCCAGCACTACCCCCTACACTACCCAAACACCACTGCACTAACATAAACCCTAAAACACTACCCCCAGCACAACCCCTACACTACACAAACACCACTGCACTTCCCTAAATCCTAAAACACTACCCCCAGCATGACTCCCTACACTACCCAAATACAACTGCACTACCCTAAACCCTAAATCTACCCCCAGCATGACCCCCTACACTACCCAAACACCACTGCACTACCCTAAACCATAAAACACTACCCCCAGCATGACCCCCTACACTACACAAACACCACTGCACTACCCTAAACCCTAAAACACTACCACCAGCATGACCCCCTACACTACTCAAACACCACTGCACTACCATAAACCCTAAAACACTACCCCAGCCACGACCCCCTACACTACCCATACACCACTGCACTACCCTAAACCCTAAAACACTACCCCCAGCACGACCCCCTACACTACTGCACTACCCTAAACCCTAAAACACTACCCCCAGCACGACCCCTACACTACCCAAACACCACTGCACTACCCTAAACCCTAAAACACTACCCTCAGCACGACCCCTACACCACCCAAACACCACTGCACTACCCTAAACCCTAGAAAAGAAACCCCACCCCATGCCCAATCCCCCTTACCTCTCACTCCTAGTGGTTCCTCTCTCCTCGTGGTTCCTGCTTCACGTCGTCTCTGAGGGGCGGTGCACGTCGTTGTGAGGAAACGGAACAGCCTCTGTTTCCTTACAACGACATGGATCGTCTACATGTTTTAGAACGCATGATCATTTACCATACATACCTTTACAACAAAATTTGTTGTAAAGGCATGCGTGGTAAATGACCATGCGTTCTAAAAAATGCGTAGTAATGACTTCGTGATGTACAACGCATGCGTGGTAATGCATGCGTTGTAATGGTATCGTAAAGTAAAAAGTCATTGTAACGGCTGTTTACCGATCGAAGCTGGCCCCTGTTCTTCAGTGAGACGTTTATTTGATTAATTAGGAGGAAGGAATGTGGTTTTTCACCGAAAAGTGCATTCCCGGCTGTTGTATTGTGAAAGTGTCCACGTGGCCTGGTTTCACTTCCGGTGAGAGAGTGGAAGAGTCTGTTTGGATCTAAAGGAGTTCTGTTGTTGGACGGGGCCGGCGCGACATGTCATCAAAAAACATAGCTAATGGAAAGCGTCCTCCCTGAAGTGTGGAGCAGTGCCATGAGAGGTCAACGAGTGTGCGTCCCACCGCAGTATGACCGTACCGCGTGACCCATGTGCCACCTCCAGGGTACGGGAGGCAGAAGCGGCATCGCAGGTCCTCTTGAAGACCGTTGTAGCACTAATTCTACATTTTGGTACTAGGGCATTTTAACTTCGTTGTTCCTGCCAGATACAAAGAGAAGATCCTGTGTTATTTAGTGCCCTTGTTACCTTTTTTGTGGGTTGTGGTGCTTGTCACTTCGCTGCCCCGCAGGTGCACACGACTGGGCACCCAACCTCGTGTGCCATCTGCAGGGCCTCTGCCCTCTGATCACTGGTTTTGGTTTCTGGAGTGGCAACATAAACAGTTGCTCCCAAAGGACTAGCCTGAACACTTAGGTGAATATCCCCTGCACCAGCATTCCACGGAAATTCTTTCCTAGCTCTCCCACGTCAAGGAGGATGTCATAATAGCACGGCTCCGCTCGCGACACCGTATGACGTCATCGGAGCCATAAGAGGACCTCGTCGGCGTGCTGACGTCAGTTCCACCCATTTTTTCCGTGCCACCGAGGCAAACAGGCGGACCGAGACATTTTCACATGTATACATAGTATAATAAATATATATATATTCACTGAAAAAACCATAGGTTTCAGGCACGTTATAGTTTGAAATTAGCATTTAAAAATCTTAGAAATTCACTGAAAAAACCATAGGTTTCAGGCACGTTATAGTTAGAAATTAGCATTTAAAAAACCTTAGAAATTCACTGAAAAAACCATAGGTTTCAGGGGCGTTATAGTTAGTTGGACATTTCACTCGTACAAAACCATAGAAATTCCCCGTTATAGTTAGTTCAGCTAACTATAACTCGTGCGCCCGCAATGCACTGCTGATGACGTCACATATTACATCATTCATGACATGGTCAGTGACATCACTGATGACATCATTGATGACATCTCAAATGACATCACTGATGACATCACTGATGACATCATCCAGTGACTGTGTTTTTCATTAAAGTTTAAATATGTGTTATATATATGCCAAGGTTTTTCGAAGAATGAGTAGGTGTATAAGTGTCAGGATGGAGGATTTAGTAGGTGCGTGACTGACTGTATAAGTGAGTGATTAAATGTGTCTTACTGAATGCATGGGTTAGTGACTAAACTGTGTGAATGTCTGTATCAGTCTGTCTGTTGTTGTGTAAGCTGCTGCATGCATTGGTCAGTAGCTACATGAGTGTCTATATGGGTTATGGATTGGTTGCCTGAGTATTTGTATGGGTGCCTGAGTGTGTGGGTGGGTGGGAGGTGTGTGACTGTGCATAGATGTGTGAGTGGTTGATTCACTGGGTGTATGGGTTCAAGAGTGAATGTGCAAACAGCTGTATGGGTGGGTGAGTGTGTGTTTGGGTGTGCTGGTGAGAGAATGGATGTCTCAGTGGTACATGTCCAAGTAACTTCATATGTAAAAGGCAGTGTATGTGAGAGTTGGAGTATATAAATGACTATACGTGAGAGTCAGTGATTGTGAGAGTGGCTGTATGGATGAGTGTGAGCTTGTATCAGTGATTGTATAAGAGAGTAAGTATGTGTATGTTTCTGTATGAATAAGTGATGTGGTGTGTGTATAACTGTATACGTGAGTAAATGGAAGTGTGATTGATTCTTTGCATGACTGACTAGGTGTGTGAGTAACTCTGGATGAGGGTGGTATGTAGAGTGTCTGTATAGGTGTATGAGTGCATATGATATTGTTGTATTGATGAGTGACTGCATGTATGTGTAATTGTATGGGTGAATGAGTGCATGTGTGTGTATGATCGTAGGAATCAGTGAGTGCGTATGTAGTAACTGGTGTTGGTGTGTCTATGGTTTTGAAAATGGTAGTCTGTATTTTACAGTGGGTGTACTAAAGGTTATATTAGGGTGTGAGGAGTTGCATCAGATTTTCACGTGGATGATGTCATCAGTGATGCCATCAGTGATGTCATTTGAGATGTCATCAGTGATGTCATCAGTGATGTCACTGACCATGTCATGAAGCGATGTAATATGTGACGTCATCAGCAGTGCATTGCGGAGTGCGCGAGTTATAGTTAGCTGAACTAACTATAACGGGGGAATTTCTATGGTTTTGTAACGAGAGAAATGTCCAACTAACTATAACGTCCCTAAAACCTATGGTTTTTTCAGTGAATTTCTAAGGTTTTTTAAATGCTAATTTCTAACTATAACGTGCCTGAAACCTATGGTTTTTTCAGTGAATATATATATATATATATATATATACCCACGGAGTTGGCGGCAGTTCTAAGGAGTCGGAGGACGCCGAGGAGCCGGTCGGGCTCTGGAGGGGTAAGCCGGTTTAGCTCTAACTACATAGATATCAAGGAGACAGTTGCGGGTGAAAGTGATAGTGCTGGAAGAAGTGGCGTGCCTGTGAAATATATTCTACACAGAGGGCACGAAGAGTGCAGACTGTAAAAATTGCAATCAGCTCAACATGTCAACTTCAGCAGACGCGCTACGGGCTCGAGAGGCCGTGGCAAATGCATTATTCTCAAATTTATCGGAAATAAACAATGTGCAAACAGGGCAAAGTACAAACACAAGCAGCAACAACGATATAAAAACTTTGTTGAAGAGCCTGGAAAAGTTGCTCCGGACGGAGTTAACTAAATGGTGGGAAAAGAAAAGTTTAGAAAAATATAAGGAAGTCGGAAGAGTGCCTCGGGGGCTCAGAGTGCTCATTGCTCCGTCATTTGAAAAGCCAAACCCACTCATGCTGAAAGAGTGGGCAACAGACAATTTAGAAGCCTCCATGAATATGGTGTCTATTCTTATAAAATATGCTGAAATCGACAGATTGGAAATTGTCAAAGAAATCGACAAAATAAATGTGCTATTAGATGCTTATGAACAGAAGGAGCATGTTAAGAAAGGTCGTGAGGATATTGACATCAGATTGAAGAAACACGAAGAAACAATCAAGGCCCGTAAAATATGGAAATTTGCTCGTGATAAAAAAGATTACGAGACTGGTAGAGTGTTTACTTTTCTAGAAAATTCGACACTGCTAAGAGACAGGCTTTAGTCTCTAAAACACCTGACAGCAATGTACCAGTACAGTTGAGCAATGAATCATCCAATACGGAGGCCAGCTCTGGAAGTAGCGATTATGAGTCCGATGATAGCAGTACCAACAACCAACTAACTAAATTACCCACTGATTATACACCTTCAGAGGAACTGGGTTTTCTCATAGAGGACCGCCGTCAAACTCTTCGTTCTCACAACCCAATGAAGAAAAACGGCGACGGCGCAACAACCGCAGAAAACAAAGGCGGAAAATTCGGAGGCAGAGGGGGCAGGGGCAAGAAGTGGCCCAAACAGTGAATGGGATCAATGAATCGGATAAAACAGTGATAAACCTATCTGATGTTGAACTATCGGTCGCTGAAATCCAACTGCTCTCTTTAGGCTTATCATTGTGTCCTGTAAATAGCTTTAAATATGCACAGACTCGTGTTGATGTGTTCAAGTTCATTCGTAAACTGAAACTTTTAAAGCATTTTAAGTTGAACAAAAGCAATGAAACTGCCAAGACAAATATACCCATAACTACATCAGGCAGTAATCTGCAGGTAGCGGATATTCATGTATTGAGATCTATGCATGCTTTAGCTCAAGATGATGACAACAGTGCCAGTTCTACTCAAGATGACCTTTCTGAACTCGGAATACAAGGTAACCAAATGAGCTCAACTCCCTTTCGGCTGCCGTCTACGTTTATACCATTGATGCCTAAAGATACTATTGATATCTTTAGTGATTGTGTTGTAGAAGATCTCAAACAATTAAATCGAAATGTATTGCGCAAGGACAAACAAAGAAAGTTTATAGAAAAGCAATACTCTACACTTATGCGCAAACTTCAGAACAATGGTAATATCATTATAAATAAGTCGGACAAAGGGGAAATATTGTGCTCTGGCCCCGTGATTTATATATGCAAGAAGCAGAAAGGCACCTAAATGACAATGCATGTTATAGAAAAGCCACTTTTAATGACCTCAAACACATCAAGGATTCCATATTTAAAGAACTATCGCAATGGAAAAGAATGGGACTCATAAGCAAAAATGAATTTGTTTTTTTTTTAAATGATCACCCTATTACCCCGGTGTTGTATTTCATCCCGAAGGTGCATAAAAACACAACACCTGTACCTGGCAGACCGATTATATCTGCTCAAAAAGGATTACTCGAACCAATGTCCAAATATGTGGACTATTTTCTACATGAATTCGTGGAAAATGTACCTTCGTATATTCGAGACACAGGGCATTTTTGTCTAAGATCCAAGGGGTTGAGTGGAAACAGGATTATGTTCTTATTGTTATGGACATATGTTCATTATATACCAGCATCCACCACACTGATGGGTTAACAGCGGTTAAACATTTTTTATCTAAACGTAATATTGAATGTTACCATCATAATGAAATGCTTTTGAGTATGATTAATATATGTCTTACCAACAACTATTTCATTTTTAACAAAGAGGTTCATCAACAGCTACGTGGGGTGGCGATGGGGGCGTGCTTTTCTCCCAGCTATGCGTGTCTTCACGTTGGCTGGTGGGAGGAGCACGTCCTCAGAACCACCCACAGGGAGCTGTATGATGCGCATGTTAAACAGTGGTGGCGCTTCATAGATGATGTGTGCATTATCTGGGAAGGATCTATTGAATCTGCTTTTAATTTTGTCAATGACATCAACAAGAATGATCTAAATTTGAATTTTTCAGCCCAGGTTAGCAATGAAAGTGTACAATTTCTGGACGTCGAGGTATATATTAAACATGATAACTTACATACTAAACTATACAGAAAAAGTACTGCAGGAAATGCAGTATTGCATGCCAGCAGTTCCCACCCGAATCACCTCATTAAAAGTATCCCCTACGGGGAATTTTTAAGAATAAGGCGAATCTGTGACTCAGATCAGGACCTTAAACTCTGTCAAAATGAGGCATTCCAGAGGTTTAAGGCTCGAGGATATAAGGATAAGGATCTTAATTTGGCCATGATTAAAGCTAATAGTCACACCAGAGATGATTGTCTACATAGTGCTAAAACTGACACCACATCCATGAGTAGCAACAATATAACCGACCAATCAGGACCTAAGGATACAGTGAGACTTATTACTACCTACAGTTGCCAGGAGAGACAATTCAGGAAAATTATTTATAAAAACTGGCCCATTGTAAAAACAGATTTAACAATGTCACAATTGGTGCCTGAGTTACCTGGCGCTAACTTTTAGACGTGCACCCTCTATGAGGGATGCACTGGTGAAAACCAGTCCAGAGGTAACGAGTTCATCTAATTGGTTGTCTAAAAGAACTGGTTTTTATAAATGCAGTTCGTGTCGAGCATGCAAATTCGGGAAAAATACTTGTGAGTTCTCTACAGCATTTGAACTTAAACCTATGAGAATCAAGAGTCTGTTAACTTGTCGTACAGATTTTGCAGTCTACGTCTTAGAATGCTCATGTAAATTAAAATACGTAGGCAGTACTAAATTACCAGTATTTAACCGCATATTGCAACACTTACGGGCTATAATAAACTCTGATCCTAGTTACCCGGTGGCTCGACATTTCAAACATGTGCATAACAACGATCTCAAAAACCTGAGCTACTTTGTGATTGACTCTGTGCCCAGATCACTCAGAGGAGGTAACAGAGAGAAAAACTTAGACAGTTAGAGTCTCATTATATTTTAATACTTGATACTAAGATGCCCAACGGTCTTAACACGGGGGAGGACCTACATAACTTTTTATAATTAATTGGGCTAGACTCTACTGCATTGTATTGGATTTTCAGTTATGACTTAAGGTTAATTTGTCTCCTCTTGAGGTGGTCCATTTTATTTCTGGGTTTTAGCTTTGTTTTAACCTGGTTTTACCTCTGGTTTTACTTGGGTTTCCTGGTTTTACCTCTGGTTTTATTGGATTATTACATGGCTGTGCCTGGCGTTTTAATGGTCACTTTGGAGATTTTACCTTTAACTTCTTTTAGCCATACTGATTTTAGGTTGTATTCCTTATCCCTATCAGGTTGTACTGTATGTTGTTAAAACAATGCATTAGCACTTTATATTCACATTGATGTGTATAGGTATAATTGGTTAAACATGCCTACTAGAATGGGAAAATATTGTTGACCAATGTTTACAGGACTAAGCCCATGTTGCACATTTGTATTTGTTTACAATGCACTTGCAATTTATATTTATGATGAATTTTAGCATTTACCGGCCATTCTCACATATTAATGGCAGTTATGACTTTAATAACTGGATTTTAGATGATGACATTATTTTAATATAAATTATATGCACTTGCACTTTATCACTATGTCATGCACGGAAAGTTTCCCGTTTAAGCAATTATTGGACATTTTAGGTTACTTTAACAATTAGACCAATGCGGCTGTATTTGGATTGTTGAAGTTTGTTTATTAGTTTCATGCTTATAGAAAAGGGCGGGCTTTCTTTCACCAGTTTTTTTCACTATTGCAGTCACTATTTATTGCTCATTGGCCCATGGTTCATCATGTGATCAAGACAGTGTTCCACTGTCGAAACGCGTAATGCTGGGCACTTGCCACGATGTATGGTAGCTGATTTTTCTGCAATAAACGCACTTTAAGAAATCCATAAGCACGTTGTGGTCCGTACCTGATGTTTGCCGAGACGGTGGCGATACAGGAGTGTGGATTCTTTCATATATATATATATATATTCAATGAAAAAACCATAGGTTTCAGGCACGTTATAGTTAGAAATTAGCATTTAAAAAACCTTAGAAATTCACAGAAAAAACCATAGGTTTCAGGGGCGTTATAGTTAGTTGGACATTTCCCTCGTACAAAACCATAGAAATTCCCCCGTTATAGTTATATATATATATATATATATTCACTGAAAAAACCATAGGTTTCAGGCACGTTATAGTTAGAAATTAGCATTTAAAAAACCTTAGAAATTCTAGAGAAAAACCATAGGTTTCAGGGGCGTTATAGTTAGTTGGACATTTCACTCGTACAAAACCATAGAAATTCCCCGTTATAGTTAGTTCAGATAACTATAACTCGCGCCCGCAATGCACTGCTGATGACGTCACATATTACATCACTCATGACATGGTCAGTGACATCACTCATGACATCACTGATGACATCTCAAATGACATCACTGATGACATCACTGATGACATCATCCAGTGAATGTGTGTTTTTCTGAAAATTAAATATGTTTTATATATGTATATCTCAAGGTCGATGGAAGAATAAATGGGTATATAAGTGCCTAAATGGATGATTTTTTTGTAAAATTGATTGTATAACTGACTGATTAAGTGTATCTTAGTGAATACATGGGTTAGTGAGTAATGTTTAAATATGAAAATATCTGTATCAGTCTCTCACTTTGTCTATAAGTGGCTGCATGGGTTGGTGAGTAGCTACATGAGTGTCTTTATGGGTTATTAGTTGGTTTTTTGAGTATCAGTATGAGTGTCTGAGTGTCTGTATGGTTCGGTGGGGGTATTACTTAGTGCATAGATGCATGAATGAGTGACTCACTGTTTGTATGTGTTGAAGACAGCATGTGTGCAGGACTGTATAGGTGGATGAGTGTGTGTATGGGTGTGTTAGTGAGTGAATGACTGTCTCAATAGTGTCTTTATGAGTAACTACATATGTTTTAAACTAGTATATGTGAGTATTGGTGTATATAAGTGAGTATATGTGAGAGTGAGAGATTGGAAGAGTTCCTGTACAAATAAGTAGGTGTTTCTATAAGTGATTGTTTAAGAGAGTAAGTATGTGTAAGTTTCTGTAGAAGTAAGTGTGGTAGTATGTATATAACTGTATATGCAAGTAAATGGATGTTTGATACTTTGTTTGCATGTGTGACTATGTGTGTGAGTAACTCTAAGGATGAGTGGCGGTGTGTAACAGGATGTATAGGTGTATGAGTACATATGATAAGTGAGTACATGTATGAGTGACTGTATAGGGACTGTTGGTGAATGAGTGGATGTGTGTGTGTAGATCTTGGAATTACTGAATAGGTGTGTTGTAACTGGTATTGGTATGTCCATTGTTTTGAATATGTCAGTTTGTATTTTTGAGTGTGTGTATCAAAGGTTATATTAGGGTGAGAGGAGGTCTGCCACTCTATCACAAGGATGATGTCATCAGTGATGTCATTTGAGATGTCATGAGTGATGTCATGAGTGATGTCACTGACCATGTCATGAGTGATGTAATATGTGACGTCATCAGCAGTGCATTGCGGGCACGCGAGTTATAGTTAGTTGAACTAACTATAACGGGGAATTTCTATGGTTTTGTACGAGTGAAATGTCCAACTAACTATAACGCCCCTGAAACCTATGGTTTTTTCAGTGAATTTCTAAGGTTTTTAAATGCTAATTTCTAACTATAACGTGCCTGAAACCTATGGTTTTTTCAGTGAATTTCTAAGGTTTTTTAAATGCTAATTTCAAACTATAACGTGCCTGAAACCTATGGTTTTTTCAGTGAATATATATATATTTATTATACTATGTATACATGTGAAAATGTCTCGGTCCACCTGTTTGCCTCGGTGGCACGGAAAAAATGGGTGGAACTGACGTCAGCACGCCGACGAGGTCCTCTTATGGCTCCGATGACGTCATACGTGTCGCGAGCAGAGCCGTGCTATTATGACATCCTCCTTGACGTGGGAGAGCTAGGAAAGAATTTCCGTGGAATGCTGGTGCAGGGGATATTCACCTAAGTGTTCAGGCTAGTCCTTTGGGAGCAACTGTTTATGTTGCCACTCCAGAAACCAAAACCAGTGATCAGAGGGCAGAGGCCCTGCAGATGGCACACGAGGTGGGGTGCCCAGTCGTGTGCACCAGCGGGGCAGCGAGTGACAAGCACCACAACCCACAAAAGGTAACAAGGGCACTAAATAACACAGGATCTTCTCTTTGTATCTGGCAGGAACAACGAAGTTAAAATGCCCTAGTACCAAAATGTAGAATTAGTGCTACAACGGTCTTCAAGAGGACCTGCGATGCCGCTTCTGCCTCCCGTACCCTGAGGCGGCACATGGGTCACGCGGTACAGTCATACTGCGGTGGGACGCACACTCGTTGACCTCTCATGGCACTGCTCCACACTTCAGGGAGGATGTTTTCCATTAGCTATGTTTTCTGATGACGTTTCGCGCCGGTCCCGTCCAACAACAGAACTCCTTTAGATCCAAACAGACTCTTTCACTCTCTCACCGGAAGTGAAACCAGGCCACGCGGACACTTTCACAATACAACAGCCGGGAATGCACTTTTCGGAATAAAAACCACATTCCTTCCTCCTAATTAATCAAATAAACGTCTCACTGAAGAACAGGGGCCAGCTTCGATCGGTAAGCAGCCGTTACAACGACTTTTTTACTTCGTGATACCATTACAACGCATGCATTACCACGCATGCGTTGTACATCGCGAAGTCATTACTACGCATTTTTTTAGAACGCATGGTCAGTTACCACGCATGCCTTTACAACGAATTTTGTTGTAAAGGTATGTATGGTAAATGACCATGAGTTCTAAAAAACATGTAGATGATCCACGTCGTTGTAAGGAAACAGACGCTGTTCCGTTTCCTCACAACGACGTGCACCGCCCCTCAGAGACGACATGAAGCAGGAACCACGAGGAGAGAGGAACCACGAGGAGTGAACAGTAAGGGGGATTGGGCAATGGGTTGGGGGTTTCTTTTCTAGGGTTTAGGGTAGTGCAGTGGTGTTTGGGTGGGGTAGGGGGTCGTGCTGGGGGTAGTGTTTTAGGGTTTAGGGTAGTGCAGTGGTGGTTGGGTAGAGTAGGGGGTCGTGCTGGGGGTAGTGTTTTAGGGTTTATGGTAGTGCAGTAGTGTAGGGGTTCATGCTGGGGGTAGTGTTTTAGGGTTTAGGGTAGTGCAGTGGTGCATGGGTAGTGTAGGGGGTCGTGCTGGGGTAGTGTTTTAGGGTTTAGGGTAGTGCAGTGGTGTTTGAGTAGTGTAGGGGGTCATGCTGGTGGTAGTGTTTTAGGGTTTAGGGTAGTGCAGTGGTGTTTTTGTAGTGTAGGGGGTCATGCTGGGGGTAGTGTTTTATGGTTTAGGGTAGTGCAGTGGTGTTTGGGTAGTGTAGGGGGTCGTGCTGGGGTAGATTTAGGGTTTAGGGTAGTGCAGTGGTGTTTGGGTAGTGTAGGGAGTCGTGCTGGGGGTAGTGTTTTAGGGTTGTGCAGTGGTGTTTGTGTAGTGTAGGGGGTTGTGCTGGGGTAGTGTTTTAGGGTTTATGTTAGTGCAGTGGTGTTTGGGTAGTGTAGGGGGTAGTGCTGGGGTGGTGTTTTAGGGTCTAGGGTAGTGCAATGGTGTTTGTGTAGTGTAGGGGTTAGTGCTGGGGTAGTGTTTTAGGGTTTAGGGTAGTGCAGTGGTGTTTGGGTAGTGTAGGGGTTCATGCTGGGGGTAGTGTTTTAGGGTTTAGGGTATGGCAGTGGTGTTTGGGTAGTGTAGGGGGTCGTGCTGGGGTAGATTTAGGGTTTAGGGTAGTGCAGTGGTGTTTGTGTTGTGAGGAGGTCATGCTGGGGGTAGTGTTTTAGGGTTTAGAGTAGAGCAGTGGTGTTTGTATAGTGTAGCGGGGTTTAGGGTAGTGCAGTGGTATTTGTGTAGTGTAGGGGGTCATGCTGGGGGTAGTGTTTTAGGGTTTAGGGTAGTGCAGTGGTGTTTGTGTACTGTAGGGGGTAGTGTTTTAGGGTTTAGGGTAGTGCAGTGGTGTTTTTGCAGTGAAGGGGGTCATGCTATGGGTAGTGTTTTAGGGTTTAGGGTAGTGCAGTCGTGTTTGTGTAGTGTAGGGGCTCATGTTTTAGGGTATAGGGTAGTGCAGTGGTGTTTGGGTAGTGTAGGGGGTCATGCTGGGGTTAGTGAAATGGGTTTAGGGTAGTGCAGTGGTGTTTGGGTAGTGTAGGGGGTCGTGCTGGGGGTAGTGTTTTAGGGGTTGGGGTAGTGCAGTGGTGTTTGTGTAGTGTGGGAGGTCATGCTGGGGGTAGATTTAGGGTTTAGTGTAGTGCAGTGGTGTTTGGGTAGTGTAGGGAGTCATGCTGGGGGTATTGTTTTAGGGTTTAGGGTAGTCCAGTGGTGTTTGTGTAGTGTAGGGAGTCGTGCTGGGGGTAGTGTTTTAGGGTTTAGGGTAGTGCAGTGGTGTTTGGGTAGTGTAGGGGGTCATGCTGGGGGTAGTGTTTTAGAGTTTAGGGTAGTGCAGTGGTGTTTTTGTAGTGTAGGGGGTCATGCTGGGGGTAGTGTTTTAGGGTTTAGGGTAGTGCAGTGGTGTTTGGGTAGTATAGGGGGTAGTGCTGGGGTAGTGTTTTGGGTTTACGGTAGTGCAGTGGTGTTTGTGTAGTGTAGGGGGTAGTGTTTTAGGGTTTAGGGTAGTGCAGTGGTGTTGGTGTACTGTAGGGGGTCGTGCTGGGTTCTAGTGTTTTAGGGTTTAGGGTAGTGCAGTGGTGTTTGCGTAGTGTAGGGGGTTGTGTTTTAGGGTTTAGGGTCGTGCAGTGGTGTTTGGGTAGTGTAGGGGGTCGTGCTGGGGGTAGTGTTTTTGGGTTTAGGGTAGTGCAGTGGTGTTTGGGTGGTGTAGGGGATCGTGCTGGGGTAGTGTTTTAGGGTTTAGGGTAGTGCAGTGGTGTTTGAGTAGTGTAGGCGGTCATGCTGGTGGTAGTGTTTTAGGGTTTAGGGTAGTGCAGTGGTGTTTGTGTAGTGTAGGGGGTCATGCTGGGGGTTGTGTTTTATGGTTTATGGTAGTGCAGTTGTGTTTGGGTAGTGTAGGGGGTCATGCTGGGGGTAGATTTAGGGTTTAGGGTAGTGCAGTGGTGTTTGGGTAGTGTAGGGAGTCATGCTGGGGGTAGTGTTTTAGGGTTTAGGGTAGTGCAGTGGTGTTTGTGTAGTGTAGGGGTTGTGCTGGGGGTAGTGTTTTAGGGTTTACGTTAGTGCAGTGGTGTTTGGGTGGTGTAGGAGGTAGTGCTGGGGTAGTGTTTTAGGGTTTAGGGTAGTGCAGTGGTGTTTGTGTAGTGTAGGGTGTAGTGCTGGGGTAGTGTTTTAGGGTTTAGGGTAGTGCAGTGGTGTTTGGGTAGTGTAGGGGTTCATGCTGGGGGTAGTGTTTTAGGGTTTAGGGTATGGCAGTGGTGTTTGGGTAGTGTAGGGGGTCGTGCTGGGGGTAGTGTTTTATGGTTTAGGGTAGTGCAGTGGTGTTTGGGTAGTATAGGGGGTCGTGCTGGGGGTAGTGTTTTAGGGTTTATGTTAGTGCAGTCGTGTTTGTGTAGTGTATGGGGTCGTGCTGGAGGTAGTGTTTTAGGGTTTAGGGTAGTGCAGTTGTGTTTAGGTAGTGAAGGGGGTCGTGCTGGGGGTAGTGTTTTAGGGTTTAGGGTAGTGCAGTGGTGCTTGTGTAGTGTAGGGGGTCGTGCTGGGAATGTTGTTCATTTCTATGGCAAAATGAATCCCCTCATTTTGTTCCTTTTTAAATTAAATGTTTTAAGTGTTACCAGTTTATTCCAATCAAGATGGCTTCAGGTGTGCCATAATTTTGTCATAAGTAAGGCTGTTAGCACTCTAGTTGTTCTTTAGAACACTCTGGGAAGCTGCAGTAGAACACAAAGGCATCAACTGACAGGCTGCTCCTGTTGAAATATAACAGGAAGATATTTGAGATCACACTTGAAACATGTCCTAATTTTTCTTTCTACAGCACTAACCATAATTTCTATGACAAAATGAACCCCATCATTTTGTTCCTTTTTAAATTAAATGTTTTAAGTGTTACCAGTTTATTCCAATCAAGATGGCTTCAGGTGTGCCATACTTTTGTCATAAGTAAGGCTGTTAGCGCTCTAGTTGTTCTTTGGAACACTCTGGGAAGCTGCAGTAGAACACAAAGGAATCAACTGGCAGGCTGCTCCTGTTGAAATGTAACAGGAAGATAGTTGAGATCTCACTTAAAACATGTCCTAATTTTTCTTTCTACAGCACTAACCATAATTTCTATGACAAAATGAACCCTCTCATTTTGTTCCTTTTTAAATTAAATGTTTTAAGAGTTACCAGTTTATTCCAATCAAGATGGCTTCAGGTGTGCCATAATTTTGTCATAAGTAAGGCTGTTAGCACTCTAGTTGTTCTTTAGAACACTCTGGGAAGCTGCAGTAGAACACAAAGGAATCAACTGACAGTCTCTGCCCTTGTTGGATGTACATGTTTTACTGAGAATGTCAGACTTCATTCTCACATGACTGAGAAAGATAATGTGAATTTACAGAAAATATGCTCTCATTTTAGCTTCTGGAGCACCTTCCAAAACTCTATGGGACAAGCATGTGAAAATAGTTTTCTCTCAAACATGATTCATGATATCCCAGCAGAAGGTTTTTCACAGGGTAAAATCACCTTAGAACACACCACAATTCCTGAAATTAGTATGGTACCATCAACAAATGAATTCTAATGTAACTAAAGTCTGTTATCACCCTTTATAGTTCTCCTTTTGGTAATCCTCAAAATCTTCGATTCACTACAATGCATTTCAATGGGGTACTATCATGTATATTGGCCCCAAGATGGCTGCCAGCAATTCCAGGATGAAGTGCTGACAGCCAATCAGATCTCACGATGACATGTGTGGTTAGGCTCCGCCCAGATATATATGTGATTTTACTTTTGATTTTCTCAGGAACTACTGAACGGATTTACACCATTTAACAAAAAGGGTTCTTTCTGAACCAAGAACTACCTCTTTGCCAAATTTGGTGTAATTCCGTTCAGCAGTTCGGGCTGTAGCCGTGTCTAAAGTTTCCTATGGAAAATTGCATGGGGAAAACATGTTTTGGGACCCCCCTTTTTTCTTGGCCCCGACTTGACGAATCACCCCGAGACTTTCTGGATAGGAGAAAACCGGAGCGGGCCATAAGTTTTGAAAATTTCGCGAAGATTCGTCGACCGGCGCCAAGGTTATTGGAAATAGAATGTTGTGAATTTCCTATGGAAAATAGTTCCTAACTATAACTATCTACTGGCGACCGCCAGTAGATAATATATATATATATATATATATTCACTGAAAAAACCATAGGTTTTAGGGGCGTTATAGTTAGAAATTAGCATTTAAAAAACCTTTGAAATTCACTGAAAAAACCATAGGTTTCAGGCACGTTATAGTTAGAAATTAGCATTTAAAAACCTTTGAAATTCATTGAAAAAACCATAGGTTTCAGACACGTTATAGTTAGAAATTAGCATTTAAAAAACCTTTGAAATTCACTGAAAAAACCATAGGTTTTAGGGACAGTTATAGTTAGTTGGACATTTTACTCATACAAAACCTGTGAAATTCCCCCGTTATAGTTAGTTCAGCTAACTATAACTCGCGCCCCCGCAATGCACTGCTGATGACGTCACATATTACATCACTCATGACATGGTCAGTGACATCACTGATGACATCACTGATGACATCTCAAATGACATCACTGATGACATCATCCAGTGACTGTGTGTTTCTGTAAAGTTTAAATATTTTTATATATATAGGGAAAGGTGTATTGAAGAATGAGTGGGTGTATAAGTGTCTGTATGGATGATTTAGTAGGTGCGTGACTAACTCTATAAGTGAGTGATTAGACGTATCTTACTGAATGCATGTGTTAGTGACTAAACTGGGTGAATGTCTGTATCCGTCTATCTGTTGCTGTGTAAGTGGCTGCATGGGTTTGTGAATAGCTACATGAGTGTCTATATGAGTTATTGTTGGTTCTCTGAGTATCTGTATGGGTGCCTGAGTGTTTGTGTGGGTGGGGTGTGTGCGACTCTGTGCATAGATGTGTGAGTGGGTGATTCACTGGGTGGATGGTTTCGAGAGTGCATCTGTGATAGACTGTATGGGTGGGTAAGTGTGTGTAAAAGTGTGTTAGTGAGTGAATGTATGTCCCAGTGGTACATGTGTGAGTAACTACATATGTGAAAGGCAGTATATATGTGTGTTGGAGTATATAAATAGCTATAAGCGAGAGTGTGTGATTGTGAGAGTGACTGTATGGATGAGTGTGTGCTTGTATCAGTGATTGTATAAGAGCGTAAGAATGTGCTAGTATTTGTATGAATAAGTGAGCTGGTGTGTGTATAACTGTATAGGTGAGTAAATGGCAGTGTGTTTAATTATTTTCATGACTGACTAGGTGTGTGAGTACCTCTATGGATGAGTGGCGGTGTTTGAGTGTCTATATAGGAGTATGAGTGCATATGATAGTCCTGTACTGAGTGACCGTAAGTATGAGTGACTGTATGGGTGAGTGAGTGGATGTGTGTGTGTAGACCTAAGAATCAGTGAGTGGGTATGTAGTTATTGGTGTTGGAGTGTCTATGGTTTTGCGAATGGCAGTCTGTAATTTAGAGTGGGTGTATCAAAGGTTATATTAGGGTGTGAGGAGGTGCATCAGATTATCACGTGGATGATGTCATCAGTGATGTCATCAGTGATGTCATTTGAGATGTCATCAGTGATGTCACTGACCATGTCATGAGTGATGTAATATGTGACGTCATCAGCAGTGCATTGCGGGTAGCGCGAGTTATAGTTAGCTGAACTAACTATAACAGGGGAATTTCACGGGTTTTGTACGAGTGAAATGTCCAACTAACTATAACTGTCCCTAAAACCTATGGTTTTTTCAGTGAATTTCAAAGGTTTTTTAAATGCTAATTTCTAACTATAACGTGTCTGAAACCTATGGTTTTTTCAGTGAATTTCAAAGGTTTTTTAAATGCTAATTTCTAACTATAACGTGTCTGAAACCTATGGTTTTTTCAGTGAATTTCAAAGGTTTTGTAAATGACAATTTTTAAATGTATTAATTGTTATATTTCTTTTTTTGATACTGATTTACAAAATTTTTTAAAACTATTTATTTTTAGATATTTTATTTTTTAAATTACATTGTAATTACATTATACATTACATTACAAAATATACTTTCTCAGAATGAATTACTTTAGTTTAAATACTTTGCAAATAGGGAATAGACTTTTAAGTACAGTAGTTACAGTTGTTGCAATGGGCAACACAATTTCAAACACAATGCAACATTGAGCTCAATGTGAATTTCTAGTTAAATGCAATTAGTTACTTTATCGATTACTTTTCTAACCACAGGACTGGATCCTACATTCAGTCCTGGGACATCTCCTGTAAACAGTTGAGTAAAAGCGTTTTGGTTACAGTAGTGATTTTTAAGGAATGTTATTGTATTTTAAAAGTTGACACTTAGAAACTTTTTCACATAGAATCACCAATGTTATCCTATGGGAGGAAATTCACTTAGCAGGTAAGTAGTGTTTTCGTTACGTTTTCTTACTCAGTGGTGGATCCTGGATCCTGCACTCGTGCATCTCCTGTAAACAGTTGAAAGAATGCGTTTAAGTCATACAGGCGATTTTTAAGGAATATTTGTAGTTTGTGAAAATCGACACTTTGAAACTTTTCTGCTGAAAACCAGACAATGGATTCCTATGGAAGGAAATACAAGTTACTGGTAAGTATGGTTAGAATTACTTTTCTGGGTCAGTGCTTGGCTAAAAGATGCAGCACTGGGTTCTCTCCTGATAACAGGTGAGTAAATTGGAATTCGTAGTTCAGCTGATTTTAGAGGAATATTATAAAGTTCCAAAACTCAACACTTAGAAGAATTTCCAAGTGAAACCAGTCAATGTTAGCCTATGGAAGGAAATTCAAGTTACTGTTAAGTACAGTTAGAATTACTTTTCAGGATCTGTACTGGGCTCAAAGATGCAGCACTGAGGTCTCTCCTGATAACAGGTGAGTAAATCGGAATTCGTAGTTCGGCTGATTTTAGAGGAATATTTGTATGTTTCAAAAATCGACACTCGAAACTTTTTCAGCAAAAGCAGGCAATGATATCCTATGGAAGGAAATTCAAGTTACTGGTAAGTACGGTTAAAATTACTTTTCAGGATTAGTACTGGGCTCAAAGATGCAGCACTGTGGTCTCTCCTGATAACAGGTGAGTAAATCGGAATTCGTGGTTCGGCTGATTTTAGAGGAATATTATAAAGTTCCAAAACTCCACACTTAGAAGAATTTCCAAGTGAAACCAGTCAATGTTAGCCTATGGAAGGAAATTCAAGTTAGTGGTAAGTACGGTTAAAATTACTTTTCAGGATCAGTACTGGGCTGAAAGATGCAGCACTGAGGTCTCTCCTGATAACAGGTGAGTAAATTGGAATTCGTAGTTCAGCTGATTTTAGAGGAATATTATAAAGTTCCAAAACTCAACACTTAGAAGAATTTCCAAGTGAAACCAGTCAATGTTAGCCTATGGAAGGAAATTCAAGTTACTGTTAAGTACAGTTAGAATTACTTTTCAGGATCTGTACTGGGCTCAAAGATGCAGCACTGAGGTCTCTCCTGATAACAGGTGAGTAAATCGGAATTCGTAGTTCGGCTGATTTTCGAGGAATATTTGTATGTTTCAAAAATCGACACCGAAACTTTTTCAGCAAAAGCAGGCAATGATATCCTATGGAAGGAAATTCAAGTTACTGGTAAGTACGGTTAAAATTACTTTTCAGGAATAGTACTGGGCTCAAAGATGCAGCACTGTGGTCTCTCCTGATAACAGGTGAGTAAATCGGAATTCGTAGTTCGGCTGATTTTAGAGGAATATTATAAAGTTCCAAAACTCCACACTTAGAAGAATTTCCAAGTGAAACCAGTCAATGTTAGCCTATGGAAGGAAATTCAAGTTACTGGTAAGTACGGTTAAAATTACTTTTCAGGATCAGTACTGGGCTCAAAGATGCAGCACTGAGGTCTCTCCTGATAACAGGTGAGTAAATCGGAATTCGTAGTTCGGCTGATTTTAGAGGAATATTTGCACAATGGTGAAGGAAGGGGTGGGGCCTGAGGTGACATGTCTGCAAACACGCCCTGTGGCGCGTTTTAAGTTGGAGAATTAATTCCTCCTCAATCCCGAGGTTCCCTAGGGGCCAACTAGCCCACCAGATACCTCCAGTATGCGCCAGAGAGCTGCGTTGTAGAGTGGTGTTCAGGGGCCACGCCCCTTTTTACAATACTCTGCAACGCAGCTCCGTGGCGCTTACTGGAGGTACCTGGTGGTCTAGTTGGCCCCCAGGGACCCTCAGGATTGAAGAGGATTTAATTCCCCATCTTAAAACGCACCACGGGGCCTGTTTGCACACATGTCACCTGAAGCCCCGCCCCTCCCTTCACCACTGTGCAAACGCGCCCGTGGCACGTTTTAAGTTGGGGATTAAGTCCCTTGAATCCTGAGGGTCCCTGGGGTCCAACTAGCCCACCAGGTACCTCCAGTAAGCGCCACAGAGCTGCGTTGCAGAGAGGTGTAAAAGGGGAGTGGCCTCTGTACACCTCTCTGCAACGCAGCCCCTGGCGCATACTGGAAGGTTCCTGGTGGGCTAGTTGGCCCCTTGGACCCTCAGTATTCAAGGGGAATTCGTTCCCATCTGCAAACGCGCCAGGGGCGCGTTTGCAGAGTGCTGAAAGAGGGGCGTGGCCTCCGGCCGATGCCGGTCTTTTTCTTTTTTTTTTTATAAGAAGGGGGCTGTGTGGCCCCTTCTTTTTCTAATTTATTGGCCCTGGGGACCCCATCCCCCAGGGCCTGCCCCCTAATATTTTTTTTTTTTAAATAAAAAATTTGGAAGGGAGCCGTGGGCCCCTCCCAGGCCTTAATCGGCCCCGGGACCCCATCCCCCGGGGCTTGGCCTTTTTTTTTTTAAATGATGGAGGGGCCTGCGTTGCCCCCTCCTCAGGCCACTTATGGCCCCGGGGACCCCATCCCCGGGGCCGGCCTTTATTTTTTTAAATGTAATTATTTTTGGAGAGGGGGCCGCGTGGCCCCCCTCCCGGGCCACTACTTGCCCCGGGGACCCCATCCCCGGGGCTGGCCCTATCCTTTGGGGTCAATGGGGGACCCCAACTCCCCACGGACCCTGCCGGCTCCCTGCCTCCTGCGGGAGCCGGCATTGCTTTCCACATGGGGAGCTGCTAACATGCAGCTCCCCATGTTGAAAGCAATGTGCTTTGGATATTGGAAGAGAGAGCAGGTTTCCTGCTCTCTCTTCCAATATCCAAAGCAGTTTGCAATGACAGGACGGGAGCCGCGAGGCTCCCGTCCTGTCATTGCAAACTACAGTGTCCAGGGGTAGGCTCCCCGGGACACTGCAGGAGCCGGCCCTGGGGGTGGCGGTCCCCAGGGCCATCAAGGGCTCCAGGAGGGGGCCGCGCGGCCCCCTCCCTTCACATGCACAGCCCCCGGGAGGTGGTGGTCCCGGGGGCCCGTTCTGGACCCCCAAATTAGCATTTTTTTTTTAGTGCCCCGGGGAGGTGGCAGTCCCTGGGGCGTGTGGGGGGGCTCGAGCCCCCCCACACAGGTGTATTATTTTTTAAAAAAGAAGCCCCGGGGGGTGGCGGTCCCCGGGGCTGCGGGAGGGCCGAGAGCCCTCCCGCACCATTATTGTTTTAAAGCCCCGGGGGGTGGCGGTCCCCGGGGCTTGGGGAGCCTTAGAGGCCCCCCATATTATTAAATAAATCCGCCATGCCCCCGGGACTTGGCCCACCCGGGGGCCAATTAACTACGAAGCGCGGGAGACCGCGCTTTGTTTGTTTTTTTTCTTGGCGGGATCCGCACACCCTAAGCGCATCCCGCTGATTTTTTTTTTAAAAAACATTTTTTTTTGTGGCCCTGGGGGTCCTTATAGGACCCCCTGAGCAGGCCTAGGGGGTCAGGGTGTTTCTACCCTGCCCCCTTTTTGCGTTTTACGCAGTTGTTTTAATGGTTTCTTGTTCCTCGGTTCTACCGAGGAACAAGATGGCTGTCAACACTTCCTGGTTTGGAGTGTTGACAGCCAATTAGCATGCAGCTCGTGATCGGGAGGGTGCGCGGATCCACCGCGGCCATAGATATCGAAACTTTTATTTTGGATTTTCTCAGCAACTACTGAACGGATTTACACCATTTTTAAAAAGAGTGCTTTCTGAACCAAGCGCTACCTTTTTGCCAAATTTGGTGTAATTCCGTTGAGCAGTTTTGGCTGTAGCCTTGCATAAAATTTCCTATGGGAAATTGATTTTTTTACTCTTATTTTTTTAATTTCTCCGCAACTACTGAACGGATTTACACCATTTAAAAAAAGGTAGCTTTCTGAACCAAGCGCTACCTTTTTGCAGAATTTGGTGTAATTCCGTTCAGCAGTTCGGGATGTAGCCGTGGCTAAAATTTCCTATGGGAATTAACAGGGAGAAAACACGTTTTGGGACCCCCCTTTTTTCTCGGCCCCCGCTTGATGAATCACCCCGAAACTTTCAAGACAGGAGCGGACCGGAGCGCCCCACTAGTTTTGAAAATTTCGCGATGATTCGTCAAACGACGCCAAACTTATTGGGAATAGAATGTTGCGGATTTCCTATGGATAAAGGTCCTAACTATAACTATCTACTGGCGACCGCCAGTAGATAATATATATATATATATATATATATATATATATATATATATATATATATATATATATATATATATATACTTGAAGATGAAGGATCACAAGAAAACAACAGCCAGCCAGGGCAAAAATCTGGATCCCAAAGGATACAATGAGTCACAAAGAAATAAAATATCCAAGAAAGAAGTGACTCAAACAGATAAATTCACCAAAGAACAAAAATATATTTTGTTCTTTGGTGAGTTATCTGTTTGAGTCACTTCTTTCTTGGATATATATATATATATATATATATATATATATATATATATATATATAGATAGATAGATAGATAGATAGATAGGTAGATATAGGTATCTATATTATCTACTGGCGGTCGCCAGTAGATAGTTATAGTTACAACCTATTATCCATAGGAAATCCGCGACATTCTATTTGAAATAACTCTCTTGCCGGTTGACGTATCTTCGCAAAATTTTCAAACTTTGTGGGCCGCTCCGGTCCGCTCCTACCCTGAAAGTCTCGGGGGATTCGTCAAGCGGGGGCCGAGAAAAAGGGGGGTCCCAAAACGCGTTTTCCCCATTCAATTTTCCATAGGAAACTTTAGACACGGCTACAGCCCGAACTGCTGAACGGAATTACACCAAATTTGGCAAAGAGGTAGTTCTTGGTTCAGAAAGAACCCTTTTTGTTAAATGGTGTAAATCCGTTCAGTAGTTGCTGAGAAAATGAAAAGTAAAAAAGATAGATATATCTAGGGCCGCGGATCCTCCCGAGCACGAGCTTTATGTTAATTGGCTGTCAACACTCCAAATCAGGAAGTGTTGGCAGCCATTTTGTCCCTCGGTAGAACCGAGGGACAGAAACAAGTGCGCAAAGCGCACAAAGGGGGCAGGGTAGAAACACCCTGACCCCCTAGGTCTGCTCAGGGGGTCCCACAAGGACCCACTGGGCAAAAAAAAATTTTTTTTTTTTTTTAAAAATCGGCAGGATGCGCTTAGGGAGCGCGAACCCTGCCGGAAAAAAAAAAAATCGAAGCACGGTCTCCCGCGCTTCGATGTTAATTGGCCCCCGGGTGGGCCAAGTCCCGGGGGCATGCTGGGGGGGTTAATTTTATGTGTGGGGGCCTCTAAGGGCCCCCAAGCCCCGGGACCACCACCCCCGGGGCTTTATGTAGAATGGTGCGGGAGGGCTCTGAGCCCTCCCGCAGCCCCGGGGACCACCACCTCCCCGGGGCTTCTTTTTTTTAATTAAAAACCTGTGTGGGGGCTCCAGCCCCCACACGCCCCGGGGACCACCACCTCCCCGGGGCACTAAGAAAAATTACAATGGGGGTCCGTTTTGGACCCCCAGAGCCCCGGGGACCACCACCTCCCCGGGGCTGTGCACTGAATGGGAGGGGGCCGCGCGGCCCCCTCCTGGAGCCCTTGATGGCCCTGGGGACCACCACCCCCCAGGGCCGGCTCCTGCAGTGTCCCGGGGTGCCTACCCCCGGGACACTGCTGTTTGCAATGACAGGACGGGAGCCTCGCGGCTCCCGTCCTGTCATTGCAAACTGCTTTGGATATTGGAAGAGAGAGCAGGAAACCTGCTCTCTCTTCCAATATCCAAAGCCGATTAGCTTCCACATGGGGAGCAGCATGTTAGCTGCTCCCCATGTGTAAAGCAATGCCGGCTCCCGTAGGACACGGGGAGCCGGCGGGACTGTGGGGGGATTGGGGACCCCCCCACAGTCCCCAACGAGAGGGCCAGCCCCGGGGGATGGGGTCCCCGGGGCAAGTAGTGGCCCGGGAGGGGGGCCACGCGGCCCCCCTCCCCAAAAAAAAAAAAAAAACGATCGGGCCCGCAGGCCCCGCCCCCTTCCTTCACCACTCTGCAAACGCGCCCCTGGCGCGTTTGCAGAGGGGGAACGAATTCCCCTTGAATACTGGGGGTCCCTGGGGCCAACTAGCCCACCAGGAACCTCCAGTATGCGCCAGGGAGCTGCCTTGCAGAGAGGTGTACAGAGGCCACGCCCCTTTTACACCTCTCTGCAACGCAGCTCTATGGCGCTTTTTGGAGGTATATGGTGGGCTAGTTGCACCCCAGGGACCCTCAGGATTCAAGGGGAGTTAATCCCCCAACTTAAAACGCGCCACCGGGCGCGTTTGCACAGTGGTGAAGGGAGGGGGCGGGGCTTCAGGTGACATGTGTGCAAACTGGCCCCGTGGCGCGTTTTAAGATGGGGAATTAAATCCTCTTCAATCCTGCGGGTCCCTGGGGGCCAACTAGCCCAACAGGTACGTCCAGAAAGCGCCACAGAGCTGCGTTGCAGAGAGGTGTAAAAAGGGGTGTGGCCTCTGTACATGTCTCTGCAACGCAGCCCCTGGCGCATACTGGAGGTTCCTGGTGGGCTAGTTGGCCCGTAGGGACCCTCATGATTCAAGGGGACTTAATCCCCCAACTTAAAACGCACCACGGGGCGCGTTTGCACAGATGTCACCTCAGGCCCCGCCCCTCCCTTCACCATTGTGCAAATATTCCTCTAAAATCAGCCGAAATCCGAATTCCGATTTACTCACCTGTTATCAGGAGAGACCTCAGTGCTGCATCTTTCAGCCCAGTACTGATCCTCAAAAGTAATTTTAACCGTACTTACCGGTAACTTGAATTTCCTTCATAGGCTAACATTGACTGGTTTCACTTGGAAATTCTTCTAAGTGTGGAGTTTTGGAACTTTAAAATATTCCTCTAAAATCAGCCGAAATACGAATTCCGATTTACTCACCTGTTATCAGGAGAGACCTCAGTGCTGCATCTTTCAGCCCAGTACTGATCCTCAAAAGTAATTTTAACCGTACTTACCAGTAACTTGAATTTCCTTCCATAGGATATCATTGACTGCTTTTTGCTGAAAAAGTTTCTAAGTGTTGATTTTTGAAACATACAAATATTCCTCTAAAATCAGCCGAAATCCGAATTCAGATTTACTCACCTGTTATCAGGAGAGACCTCAGTGCTGCATCTTTCAGCCCAGTACTGGTCCTGAAAAGTAATTTTAACCGTACTTACCAGTAACTTGAATTTCCTTACATAGGCTAACATTGACTGGTTTCACTTGGAAATTCTTCTAAGTGTGGAGTTTTGGAACTTTAAAATATTCCTCTAAAATCAGCCGAAATACGAATTCCGATTTACTCACCTGTTATCAGGAGAGACCTCAGTGCTGCATCTTTCAGCCCAGTACTGATCCTCAAAAGTAATTTTAACCGTACTTACCAGTAACTTGAATTTCCTTCCATAGGATATCATTGACTGCTTTTGCTGAAAAGTTTCTAAGTGTTGATTTTTGAAACATACAAATATTCCTCTAAAATCAGCCGAAATCCGAATTCAGATTTACTCACCTGTTATCAGGAGAGACCTCAGTGCTGCATCTTTCAGCCCAGTACTGGTCCTGAAAAGTAATTTTAACCGTACTTACCAGTAACTTGAATTTCCTTACATAGGCTAACATTGACTGGTTTCACTTGGAAATTCTTCTAAGTGTGGAGTTTTGGAACTTTAAAATATTCCTCTAAAATCAGCCGAAATACGAATTCCGATTTACTCACCTGTTATCAGGAGAGACCTCAGTGCTGCATCTTTCAGCCCAGTACTGATCCTCAAAAGTAATTTTAACCGTACTTACCGGTAACTTGAATTTCCTTCATAGGCTAACATTGACTGGTTTCACTTGGAAATTCTTCTAAGTGTGGAGTTTTGGAACTTTAAAATATTCCTCTAAAATCAGCCGAAATACGAATTCCGATTTACTCACCTGTTATCAGGAGAGACCTCAGTGCTGCATCTTTCAGCCCAGTACTGATCCTCAAAAGTAATTTTAACCGTACTTACCAGTAACTTGAATTTCCTTCCATAGGATATCATTGCCTGCTTTTGCTGAAAAGTTTCTAAGTGTTGATTTTTGAAACATACAAATATTCCTCTAAAATCAGCCGAAATCCGAATTCTGATTTACTCACCTGTTATCAGGAGAGACCTCAGTGCTGCATCTTTCAGCCCAGTACTGGTCCTGAAAAGTAATTTTAACCGTACTTACCAGTAACTTGAATTTCCTTCCATAGGCTAACATTGACTGGTTTCACTTGGAAATTCTTCTAAGTGTGGAGTTTTGGAACTTTAAAATATTCATCTAAAATCAGCCGAAATACGAATTCCGATTTACTCATCTGTTATCAGGAGAGACCTCAGTGCTGCATCTTTCAGCCCAGTACTGATCCTCAAAAGTAATTTTAACCGTACTTACCAGTAACTTGAATTTCCTTCCATAGGATATCATTGCCTGCTTTTTGCTGAAAAAGTTTCTAAGTGTTGATTTTTGAAACATACAAATATTCCTCTAAAATCAGCCGAAATACGAATTCCGATTTACTCACCTGTTATAAGGAGAGACCTCAGTGCTGTATCTTTCAGCCCAGTACTGGTCCTGAAAAGTAATTTTAACCGTACTTACCAGTAACTTATATTTTCTTCCATAGGAATCCATTGTCTGGTTTTCAGCAGAAAAGTTTCAAAGTGTCGATTTTCACAAACTACAAATATTCCTTAAAAATCGCCTGTATGACTTAAACGCATTCTTTCAACTGTTTACAGGAGATGCACCAGTGCTGGATCCAGGATCCAACACTGAGTAAGAAAAAGTAACGATAACAGTTTTTACCTGCTAAGTGAATTTCCTTCCATAGGATAACATTGGTGATTCTATGAGAAAAAGTTTCTAAGTGTCAACTTTTAAAATACAATAATATTCCTTAAAAATCACGACTGTAACCAAAACGCTTTTACTCAACTGTTTACAGGAGATGTACCAGGACTGAATCTAGGATCCAGTCCTGTGGTTAGAAAAGTAATCCATAAAGTAACTAATTGCATTTAACTAGAAATTCACATTGAGCTGAATGTTGCATTGTGTTTGAAAATGTGTTGCCCATTGCAACAACTGTAACTACTGTACTTAAAAGTCTATTGCCTATGTGCAAAGTATTTAAACTAAAGTAATTCATTCTGAGAAAGTATTTTTTGTAATGTAATGTATAATGTAATTACAATGTAATTTAAAAAATAAAATATGTAAAAGAAATTGTTTCTAAAAATGTAGTAAATCAGTATGAAAAAAATTAATATAAAAATTAATACATTTAAAAATTGTCATTTAAAAAACCTTTGAAATTCACTGAAAAAACCGTAGGTTTCAGGCACGTTATAGTTACAAATTAGCATTTTAAAAACCTTTGAAATTCACTGAAAAAACCATAGGTTTCAGACACGTTATAGTTAGAAATTAGCATTTAAAAAACCTTTGAAATTCACTGAAAAAACCAGAGGTTTTAGGGACAGTTATAGTTAGTTGGACATTGCACTCGTACAAAACCCGTGAAATTCCCCCGTTATAGTTAGTTCAGCTAACTATAACTCGCGCCCTGCAATGCACTGCTGATGACGTCACATATTACATCACTCATGACATGGTCAGTGACATCACTGATGACATCACTGATGACATCTCAAATGACATCACTGATGACATCATCCACGTGATAATCTGATGCAGCTCCTCACACCCTAATATAACCTTTGATACACCCAATCTAAATTACAGAGTGCCATTCGCAAAACCATAGACACTCCAACACCAATAACTACATACCCACTCACTGATTCTTAGGTCTACACACACACATCCACTCACTCACCCGTACAGTCACTCATACTTATGGTCACTCAGTACAGGACTATCATATGCACTCTTACTCCTATATAGACACTCAAACACCGCCACTCATCCATAGAGGTACTCACACACCTAGTCAGTCATGCAAATAATTAAACACACTGCCATTTACTCACCTATACAGTTATACACACACCAGCTCACTTAATCATACAAATACTAGCACATTGTTACGCTCTTATACAATCACTGATACAAGCACACACTCATCCATACAGCCACTATCACAATCACTCACTCTCGCTTATAGCTATTTATATACTCCAATACACATATATACTGCCTTTCACATATTTAGTTACTCACACATGTACCACTGGGACATACATTCACTCACTAACACACTCTTACACACACTTACCCACCCATACAGTCTATCACAGATGCACTCTTGAAACCATCCACCCAGTGAATCACCCACTCACACATCTATGCACAGTCGCACACACCCCATCCACACAAACACTCAGGCACCCATACAGATACTCATAGAACCAATAAATAACCCATATAGACACTCATGTAGCTATTCGCAAATCCATGCATCCACTTACACACCAACAGACGGATACAGACATTCACACAGTTTAGTCACTAACCCATGCATTCAGTAAGATAAATTTAATCACTCACTTGTAGAGTCAGTCACGCACGTACTAAATCATCCATTCAGACACTTATACACCCACTCATTCTTCAATACGCCTTTCCCTATATATATTAAACATATTTAAACTTTACAGAAACACACAGTCACTGGATGATGTCATCAGTGATGTCATTTGAGATGTCATCAGTGATGTCATCAGTGATGTCACTGACCATGTCATGAGTGATGTAATATGTGACGTCATCAGCAGTGCATTGCGGGGGCGCGAGTTATAGTTAGCTGAACTAACTATAACGGGGGAATTTCACGGGTTTTGTACGAGTGCAATGTCCAACTAACTATAACTGTCCCTAAAACCTCTGGTTTTTTCAGTGAATATATATATATCTAGATAATATTATCTACTGGCGGTCGCCAGTAGATAGTTATAGTTAGGACCTATTAAAAATCGGCAAAAAACGTGCTGGGTGCGCGGATCCTGCCGATAAAAAAAAAAAACGAAGCGCGGGCTCCCGGGTGGGCCAAGTCCCGGGGGCATGCGGGGGATCATTAATAATTATATGGGGGGGCCTCTAAGGCCCCCCCAAGCCCCGGGGACCATCACCCCCGGGGCTTTAAACAAAATGGTGCGGGAGGGCTCTGAGCCCTCCCACAGCCCCGGGGACCGCCACCCCCGGGGCTTCTTTTTTAAAAATTATAATAAGTTGTGTGGGGGGCTCCAGCCCCCCCACATGCCCCGGGGACCGCCACCTCCCCGGGGCACTAAATCGTTAAATATGGGTGTCCGTTACGGACCCCCAGAGCCCCGGGGATCACCACCTCCCCGGGGCTTTCAACCTGTTGGGAGGAGGGACGCGCGGGCCCCCTCCTGGAGCCCATGATGGACCTGGGGACCACCACCCTCCAGGGCCGGCTCCTGCAGTGTCCCGGGGTGCCTACCCCCGGGACACTGTAGTTTGCTATGGCAGGGCGGGAGCCTCGCGGCTCCCGTCCTGTCATAGCAAACTGCTTTGAATTTTGGAAGAGAGAGCAGGAAACCTGCTCTCTCTTCCAAAATTCAAAGCAAATTGCTTTTCCACACGGGGAGCTGCATCTTAGCAGCCCCCCATGTGGAAAAGCAATGCCGGCTCCTGCAGGATGCGGGGAGCCGGCGGGACCATGGGGTAATTGGGGTCCCCCCACGGTCCCCAAAGGATAGGGCCAGCCATGGGGGATGGGGTCCCCGGGGCAAGTAGTGGCCCAGGAGGGGAGCCATGCAGCCCCCCTCCCCCCCAAAAAAAAATTACATAAAAAAAAAAGGGCAAGGCCGGCCCCGGGGGATGGGGTCCCCGGGGCCTTAAATGAAAAAAGAGAGCATGCCCCCGGGGATGGGGTCCCCGGGGCCAATAGAGGCCCAGGGAAGGGGGGCCACACGGCCCCCTTCCCGTTTTAAAATTTAAAAAAAGAAAATGCTCAGGCCCCGGGGGATGGGGTCCCCGGGGCCAAAAGTGGCCGAGGGAAGGGGGGCCACGCAGCCCCCCTACCATACAAAAAAAAGTTAAAAAAGACCGGCATCGTGCCGGAGGCCCCGCCCCCTCGCAGCAGCAGTCTGCAAACGCGCCCCCTGGCGCGTTTGCAGATGGGGAACGAACTCCCCTTGAATACTGGGGGTCCCTGGGGGCCAACTAGCCCACCAGGAACCTCCAGTATGCGCCAGGGGGCTGCGTTGCAGAGAAGTGTACAGAGGCCACGCCCCTTTTTACACCTCTCTGCAACGCAGCTCTGTGGCGCTTTTTGGAGGTACATGGTGGGCTAGTTGGACTCCAGGGACCCTCAGGATTCAAGGGGAGTTAATCCCCCAACTTAAAACGCGCCACGGGGCGCGTTTGCTCAGTTGTGAAGGGAGGGGGCGGGGCTTCAGGTGACATGTGTGCAAACAGGCCCCGTGGCGCGTTTTAAGATGGGGAATTAAATCCCCTTCAATCCTGAGGGTCCCTGGGGGCCAACTAGCCCACCAGGTACGTCCAGAAAGCGCCACAGAGCTGCGTTGCAGAGAGGTGTAAAAAGGGACGTGGCCTCTGAACACCTCTCTGCAGCGCAGCTCTCTGGCGCATACTGGAGGTACCTGGTGGGCTAGTTGGCCCCTAGGGACCCTCGGGATTGAGGAGGAATTAATTCTCCAACTTAAAACGCGCCACAGGGCGTGTTTGCAGACATGTCACCTCAGGCCCCACCCCCTTCCTTCACCATTGTGCAAATATTCCTCTAAAATCAGCCGAACTACGAATTCCGATTTACTCACCTGTTATCAGGAGAGACCTCAGTGATGCATCTTTGAGCCCAGTACTGATCCTGAAAAGTAATTTTAACCGTACTTAACAGTAACTTGAATTTCCTTCCATAGGCTAACATTGACTGGTTTCACTTGAAAATTCTTCTAAGTGTGGAGTTTTGGAACTTTATAATATTCCTCTAAAATCAGCCGAACTACGAATTCCGATTTACTCACCTGTTATCAGGAGAGACCACAGTGCTGCATCTTTGAGCCCAGTACTAATCCTGAAAAGTAATTTTAACCGTACTTACCAGTAACTTGAATTTCCTTCCATAGGATATCATTGCCTGCTTTTTGCTGAAAAAGTTTCTAAGTGTCGATTTTGAAACTTACAAATATTCCTCTAAAATCAGCAGAACTACGAATTCCGATTTACTCACCTGTTATCAGGAGAGACCTCAGTGCTGCATCTTTGAGCCCAGTACTGATCCTGAAAAGTAATTCTAACTGTACTTAACAGTAACTTGAATTTCCTTCCATAAGCTAACATTGACTGGTTTCACTTGGAAATTCTTCTAAGTGTTGAGTTTTGGAACTTTATAATATTCCTCTAAAATCAGCTGAACTACGAATTCCAATTTACTCACCTGTTATCAGGAGAGACCTCAGTGCTGCATCTTTCAGCCCAGTACAGATCCTGAAAAGTAATTCTAACCGTACTTACCAGTAACTTGAATTTCCTTCCGTAGGCTAACATTGACTGGTTTCACTTGGAAATTCTTCTAAGTGTGGAGTTTTGGAACTTTATAATAGTCCTCTAAAATCAGCCGAACTACGAATTCCGATTTACTCACCTGTTATCAGGAGAGAACCCAGTGCTGCATCTTTTAGCCCAGCACTGACCCTGAAAAGTAATTCTAACCGTACTTACCAGTAACTTGTATTTCCTTCCATAGGAATCCATTGTCTGGTTTTCAGCAGAAAAGTTTCAAAGTCTCGATTTTCACAAACTACAAATATTCCTTAAAAATCGCCTGTATGACTTAAACGCATTCTTTCAACTGTTTACAGGAGATGCACCAGTGCTGGATCCAGGATCCACCACTGAGTAAGAAAAAGTAACGATAACACTACTTACTTGCTAAGTGAATTTCCTCCCATAGGATAACATTGGTGATTCTATGTGAAAAAGTTTCAAGTGTCAACTTTTAAAATACAATAATATTCCTTAAAAATCACTACAGTAACCAAAACGCTTTTACTCAACTGTTTACAGGAGATTTCCCAGGACTGAATCTAGGATCCAGTCCTGTGGTTAGAAAAAGTAATCCATAAAGTAACTAATTGCATTTAACTTGAAATTCACATTGAGCTCAATGTTGCATTGTGTTTGAAATTGTGTTGCCCATTGCAACAACTGTAACTACTGTACTTAAAAGTCTATTGCCTATTTGCAAAGTATTTAAACTAAAGTAATTCATTCTGAGAAAGTATATTTTGTAATGTAATGTATAATGTAATTACAATGTAATTTAAAAAATAAAATATCTAAAAATAAATAGTTTTAAAAATGTAGTAAATCAGTATCAAAAAATTAAATATAACAATTAATACATTTAAAAATTGTCATTTACAAAACCTTTGAAATTCACTGAAAAACCATAGGTTTTAGGGGCGTTATAGTTAGATATTAGCATTTAAAAACCTTTGAAATTCACTGAAAAAACCATACGTTTCAGGCACGTTATAGTTAGAAATTAGCATTTAAAAAACCTTTGAAATTCACTGAAAAAACCATAGGTTTCAGACACGTTATAGTTTGAAATTAGCATTTAAAAAACCTTTGAAATTCACTGAAAAAACCATAGGTTTTAGGGACAGTTATAGTTAGTTGGACATTTCACTCGTACAAAACCCATGAAATTCCCCCGTTATAGTTAGTTCAGCTAACTATAACTCGCGCCCCGCAATGCACTGCTGATGACGTCACATATTACATCACTCATGACATGGTCAGTGACATCACTGATGACATCACTGATGACATCTCAAATGACATCACTGATGACATCATCCACATGATAATCTGATGCACCTCCTCACACCCTAATATAACCTTTGATACACCCACTCTAAATTACAGACTGCCATTTGCAAAACCATAGACACTCCAACACCAATAACTATATACCCACTCACTGATTCTTAGGTCTACACACACATCCACTCACTCACCCGTACAGTCACTCATACTTACGGTCACTCAGTACAGGACTATCATATGCACTCATACTCCTATATAGACACTCAAACACCGCCACTCATCCATAGAGGTACTCACACACCTAGTCAGTCATGCAAATAATTAAACACACTGCCATTTACTCACCTATACAGTTATACACACACCAGCTCACTTACTCATACAAATACTAGCACATTCTTACGCTCTTAGACAATCACTGATACAAGCACACACTCATCCATATAGTCACTCTCACAATCACACACTCTCGCTTATAGCTATTTATATACTCCAACACACATATATACTGCCTTTCACATATATAGTTACTCACACATGTACCACTGGGACATACATTCACTCACTAACACACTCTTACACACACTTACCCACCCATACAGTCTATCACAGATGCACTCTTGAAACCATCCACCCAGTGAATCGCCCACTCAAGCATCTATGCACAGAGTCACACACACCCCACCCACACAAACACTCAGGCACCCATACAGATACTCAGACAACCAATCAATAACTCATATAGACACTCATGAAGCTATTCACAAACCCATGCAGCCACTTACACAGCAACAGACAGACGGATTCAGACATTCACCCAGTTTAGTCACTAACCCATGCATTCAGTAAGATACGTTTAATCACTCACTTATAGAGTTAGTCACGCACCTACTAAATCATCCATACAGACACTTATACACCCACTCATTCTTCAATACGCCTTTCCCTATATATATTAAAAATATTTAAACTTTACAGAAACACACAGTCACTGCATGATGTCATCAGTGATGTCATTTGAGATGTCATCAGTGATGTCATCAGTGATGTCACTGACCATGTCATGAGTGATGTAATATGTGACATCATCAGCAGTGCATTGCGGGGCGCGAGTTATAGTTAGCTGAACTAACTATAACGGGGGAATTTCACGGGTTTTGTACGAGTGAAATGTCCAACTAACTATAACTGTCCCTAAAACCTATGGTTTTTTCAGTGAATATATATATATATATATACAGATATATATTTTACATGGGTTTATTTTTTATTTTTGTTAGATGTAGTTCAATATTAACTTTATTTGATCATCACAATAACCATAAAAGTACATTTGTAGAACCCTAATAACAATACAGATATACCATTTAATCTTACGCAACTACCAAACCATTAAAAAGGGGAAACAATAAATACCAATTCTTCATACAAAGATCACAGAACACATTAAAATTCACCTTGTGATTAATGACCCTGGCTACCCTTCAAATTAAAAAAGCAACAATTTCTACAGCTTAAGGTGAGTTTTAAAAAGTAGCTAATACCAAAAAAGACCTCTGGGGAGTTAAGTAATAATAAAAACATCAATGCGGGTCTTCTAATACAGCTTTCATTCTGCTAACTATTGGGATGAAAGGTTTCCTAATAAATTGAGGATAACATTTGGAAAAAACATTAAATGAAGCAGACTCTGTGGGGACATCTCATCACGGGGCAGACAAGAATGGAATTGGGGTCATACTGACTAAGGTGAAAGCATAAATATGATCTAATAGTGCCCATCCTAAATCTAGTCAAAAGTATTAAGCCCCATGTGTGCCACACCCAATCAAGGTACGGCTCCAAGCCACCTTTGGTCTGAATCAAGACATATTCACTGACTTGAGGTCTGGGTAACTCCAACACATCCCTCTCACACTGCTTATAGTCTAGAAAAGACTTTCTTAGATAGGATCTGTCAACTTTAGTTAGCTCTCGTGGCTTAGAAAAAAAAGTGGTTCTATTCAGAATTTGACACATTCTATTAACATAATGGAGCCATGGGATCTGCATGCCCCAATTGCAAGTTAAGCAATCATCTATGATATCTTGGTTGAAAGTGGCATTAAGATTAGCCCATAATCAACACCACAAATGTAGAGGAGCCAAATTGATTAGATTTCCCATATAACCCAGGCCCAACTCCTGTTGCACCATGTACTTTGGACTGTTCGGCGGCAGACCAACCAGCTGCCTGCAAACTTTCTTTCCTCAACTTGTGGGCCATTTTATAACCCCATAAGCCAGAGCTGCATGTTAAAATGGCAGACATCTCCTTTTACAGATTTTTCAAAGAGGGGCAATAGGTCTCCTACCTATTGTTGATGTCAGATTAAAAATAAGACCAACAGAGTTTGTGAAACTTTGTCTTTTCCTCACAAGACAAAGAGTCCACATACTGTGGGAGTCAAATATTACTCCTGGGTACGGGTACTTGTGGGTTCTACCAAAAGGTTTGCCCAAAAGCATCAAACAGCAAGATTTTAAGTTCCTAGGGCTGGAGGCAGTGGTAAAGGTTTTAGATAAATTGGTGTCAAAATTCAGCGAACCCAGAAAGTGGCTGAAGGTGTCCAATATAATTTGAAGATGACAGCTGGGCATTGTAGATAATAGAACAGCATCGTCCACGTACAGTAGCATGTGGACGGGTCTCTTCTTGACAACAGGAATATAACAACCTTTGGAAACTAAAGCAGCTTCAAGCCCCTTAATATATAATAAAAAAAAGAATTGGGCAAGAACACATCCCTACCCAAATCCTAGACCAAATGTCTCAGTACTTTCTCAGTTGGGAACATATCTGACTGAAGCAGCAAGATTATAATGAAGAACCAGCAGAAAATTCACAAGGCCCTTCTCAAAACCCATTGACTACAGCAGGGACCAGAGCTTAGACCTAATCACACCGCCAAAGGCACTTGACAGTACCATAAAGTCTAGGTAGATGGAACTCTGTTCAGCAGCAGTGTATTTACCGACCAGAAGATTGAGATTAACACATTGTCCATCATCCCCAATCCAGACCAGAATCCATACTGTACCTTTGAAAGAATGCCAATTTCCATAAACCAAAGAGTTAGGCATTATAACATGAGCCTGCTTATGATCTTCACTGTATTGTCTAGTAGGGAGATCAGGTGACTCCCTATTTAAACATTGGGACAATAACCCTAGTCCTCCAAGTCAAGAGAAAAACAGTTCTTAGGCAAGATTGATACAATTTGTGGGGACCACAGTTCTGGTTAGACTTATATGAATCCATTGGTACCCCATCAGGCCCAGGCCCCTTACGTGACGGTATAAGTAGAATGGCCTCAATCACTTCTTCCAACGAAAACTCAAAGTCAATGGGGAAACTTGGCAAAACCTGCTCTTGGGTTTCCTGTGCAATATTTGCAGGAAAATATATTTGCCGAAAGTGGGTCACCAATATCTCAGGCACTATATTCCTGGCCTGCCTATCAACAGGGCAGATATTGGGTTTGTTGTTCTTAGCAATGTTCCAGTGCAGAATGGTATTTTTGGTGTAACAGAAGCAAACCCACTTATTAGAGGTATTTTTTGCAAGTCCCATTTCCTCTTCCTCAAAGCCAATCTATGCACGCTCTTCTATAGTTGACAACGAGTGATCTGTTACTAGGGTTCTCTGGCAAAGCAGCACAGAATTAGGTGTTTGTTTTTCTGCAGGTGCCACAAAATCAAGAATGCAGAGAATCTTAAGCCTGCAGCATTTTAGTGAGATAGGCCTTGACAACATCACCCATCTCCACCAAATTCCTGGTCACAGTCTGGGAGGTCGCATCATTAGATTAACAGCCAATAAATAGTGAATGATAGTGTGGACATAGGAAATGATGAATGTCTTCCATGTTAGAATTTCTTTGTGCAAGCTCCATGGCCGTTTCCTTTAACTGCAAGCACCGTATTATCAGCCACAGACTGCTGGGGACTCCAATTCGGGAGTTCCAATGAAATTTAGAGGGGGGGTATGATAACTATGGATACTGGGTTGAATAGCCCCGTCAACAAGCTGGTTTATCAGGAACGTGAATACAAAAATACAATCAGTTAGGGACTGACAATATCCCCGTGACATAAGTGGCAGTAGACGGATAACCAGGATCTTGGTCGAAAGCATTTAAAAAAGTGAAAGTCAACAGATAAGAATACAGATGACAACCTCTGGGATCTCACCCTAGAGTGAGATCCATCGAATCACTAGCCTCAAACATGCTGCTGTTACTGAAGGTTCCTCAAACAGGATGCTGTTGTTGAATGTTGATTATTTCCCTAATTTAGTATTAAAATCCCCAGCAAGGACTAAATTAATCCCCTTATCCTTCATGCATACTTTGCAACAATAATCTATTATGAGTGGGAATAGGTGTAGGCATAGGTAGGTGAGAAATATAGATTTGATTGCCCCCAAAACCCTCCATCGGGTCCTCAAGGGTATATAAGCCCAATGGAAAAACCTTGAATGTATTATGACATATTAGGCCAGTGTATGAGGACTGAATCTGGGGACCGTAGACATGCGGATTCCTGAAGATGTCAATTACACAATCACCTCTATATTTTTTTCCATGGGATGAGCAACAAAATCTCATTGAACACCTTCCCCCTATATTTGATGTTCCCATTTAGGCCTTTTGTTTAAGAGTGGGCACAATAGCCAAGACAAAGATGTAAGGACAAGCTGCAGGTGGTATATTACACACAAAGGTCATAACAAAACATTTGGTCAAGATGCAAAATGATTCTTGGTTGGTTAATTGTCCATGTATCTCCCCCATATTCTCCACAGGTACACTAACTGCTAAGTCAAGATGTGCATTTTTACTTGGTTGGGCCCCCATTAGAGTATCCTTCCTCATTGACCCATCCTTGAACCTATCTGTCTGCGTGGAACTCAAAATACTTGCCACAAAATTAGAGCGGGCATTAGCGAAGAATCCTCTAGGGATCTTTATGGAAAGTGATTTTCAGTTACGCTGATATGTTCAAATAGGGGCGAAGACAAACATCCAATACACTTTTAAGGTTATCACCGATGAACAAGATTAATTAATTTTTAAAAAAGCCCAGCATAACGTTATCAGTACTTTGATGGTGGGTTGATTCTCCAAGATGCTCTGTGGCCTACCATAAGACCCTCATTTTTTTGGTTTCAGCACAAGGGCAATGTCTTGTTTGAGGGAAGTAGCAGGAATCAGTCATTCATTTAAGGATGAAGGGCCAGAAACATCTAGAGTGCAAGCAATGTAAGTCCCATCTCTGTAGCACAAGCGGCAACAGGGGAGTTGTGTTTACCTCCAGCTACGAAGGAAAGTTCTAGCATGTCAATGGTGAGTAAGAGACGTCCCTGAACTAGCTGGATCTCCTTTTCTATAATCCCACATCTAGCTTGATAAAAGTATCCTGGGTGGAGTTTTTGAACCCGGTGGAAGCCTTCCTGTGAGCTTATTTACATTTCCCATATTATTTCTGAAACATATTAGTCACAATACAGGACAAATACTATTGCAGGTGAGTCTGCCCCAAGTTGTTAATTCAATTTACTGATGATGTTATGAAGGGCTTACAGACAACAAGCAGCAGTTCCTTATCAGAAGCAGAAAAACTGGATAACGGAACCATGACGGGGGCCCAGCCTCAGACAGGGATGACGGGCAAAGATGGGCCCACCCTTGGCCAGGGCTTTGTTCGGGTGCATTCCGTGGAGCAGGAGCAATGAAGCACTTAAGCAGCACAGACTGATGACACCCTTTCTCCCGATGGCTTCTGGGAGCTGAAGTTCTTCTCCCAGCGCATCACCTCCAGACCTTCAAAGACCATGTCCTGCACAGTGGGAGCAATGAAGCCCTTAAGTTGTGCAGACTGATAACACCCCTTCACCCGATGGCTCCTGGGAGGTGGAAGATCTTCTACCAGCATGTTACCTCCAGACCTCCAAACTGCGTGTTCTGCACAGAGGGAGAAATCAAGCACTTAGTTAGCACAGACTGATTACATCCCCTTGCCAGATGGCTTCTGGGGGCTGAAGTTCTTCTCCCAGCACGTGACTTCCAGACCTACAAACAGTGTGTGAGTTATTTTAAGCTCACTTCTCTTCTCTATTTTTGAAGGCATCAATGTGTTTTGGCACTCATAGTGTGAGTTGCCTTGTTCCATTGGTCTGTTGCAGGTCCCTCTGGCCCCACCTTCATCCCAGCCCGACACCTGCACTGAGCTGCCTCAGCCGCAAATGTAGATGTAGTTATATTGTGTTTGTTGCAAACTATATTTGAGAAACATAAATAGAAATGCGCTTTCCTATGGGTGCTGCACCAGGATGTAATTGTCTCTGTGAGATATAGGGAAGAGGAGAATACATAAAATCTTTTAAACTTGACCTACATGTTTGCCAAAGTTGTATCGTACCATCTACTTTATTTTTACTGTATGTTAGCAATTTACATTCTATTTTGGTTGAACACTGTCAGGTCATGCCCCTGGTTAAATCCAAACCTATTCTAGCCCTTTTACATGCAGATAACAAAGTTCTCATGTCTCAAACCCGAATGGCTTAAACAACTGGGGCCGTATTACAGAGAGTGCCCCGGGGCGCAACAGGCGTTTGCGCCCCCTTTGTGCGCACCCAGGGCACTTTGGTATTACAGAAGCGGCCACAGACGCTTGTTTGGCCCCTTCTGTAATACCGATAGAGCTGGCGCACATAAAGAACCAGCACTATCTGCAGGAGGAGTTTCCTCATTTGCATGGGGGCATGCCCCATGCAAATGAGGGAATCCCTTTGTCTCTGCGTGCGCTCAGTATTACAGAGGCAAAGAAGCTCTCAGGAGGTGCACAGACAGAGCTATACCTAAAAGGTGGTGCACTGTCAGTGCACCCCCTGAGAGCAGCCCTCTGCAGGGGGTAAAGGGGGTCCTATGGACCCCTCAGACATCCCCTTGCAGGCGGGTGCAATCACTGACTGCACTTGCCTGCAAGGGGATATCTAATCCCCCTTCAAAGTGCAGTCAGGTTGCCGCCTGCACAGTGAAACACGGAGCAGCTGCTTCAAAGCCGCTCTGTATTTCACTTGAATGCGCTGCCCTGGTGGCAGCGCATTCTATGTAATGGGGCGCACTTACTCTGGTTGCGCCAGGATCACCTATTTTAAGGTGTGCCAGGCGCAAACAGGGAAGTTGCGCCAAAATACATAATATGTAGTAAAGTAAACAAGGGTACCCCAATATTAGAACCTGGGGTGATATAATGTTTTTAGAGGACAATGGTTACTATGTGGCCAAAAATGGTCCAAGAAAATACGCAAGAGTTGCGTTAGAATTTAGAACAATAGGTCTAAATCAGGATAGGCAATTAATGCCAGAAGGAGCAAGGAAATATGTTACCAGGGAAACGTTCCAATCACAATAACATATATTATTTATTTTTAACAATATGCAAAAATAGTTCAGGTGCTCACATAAAAAAGTGACAGTAAGCGTGATGTGATAAGTGAGGGTGACTTTAAAATATATACATTGCATTGACAACACACAAGAGAACTCCTCATGAACAAATTATAAAAAATGCATGGAGTTCTTGTTGTAGGGGGTCGTCGGTGTTTCGATCTCAGTGACTTGAGATCATCTTCAGGACAGAGCATATGTGAGCAAGCAGAATTCTGAAAACCGGACGAAGCCGGTGAGAATGCAGAAGGATTGCAAGGGGGATGCAATAAAGGCATCAGGCGGTGATCAGTTGAAGAACAATAAGTGTTGAACACTGGGTATGGCGACTACCGATCAGCAGCTTTTACCCAGGTGAATTGGAAGTAATCAGAGCAAGTGGACAAGGCAGTGCCTAATGTTTAGACATGAGTAGGAGTGCTTAGTATGGCTCCAACCGGTCCAATTCCAAGATATGATTAGCTAATTAATTAACTTGGTGGCCGATATAGTAGAGGTGCAGCATGGCGGTGTTGATTACGGAGGAGAATTAATGGGTTCCTTCTGTTGGTATTGCTTAAGTAGCAGAACGCATGAGTCAGTCTGTTCTAGAAGAGCGGGCTGCGTCTCCGGCTTCGAACACTTGGCGCGCTGAGTTAAGGCCACATAGTAACCATTGTCCTCTAAAAACATAATACATAATATGGCCCCTGATTGGCAACTTTTTGCTCTTTATGGTCAATTTAGATCAGACTAACTTGACAAAAACATTTTGCATGCCGTGCGTCCCCAAGGATTTGTAAACAAGAGCTAAACAGATTAAATTGTCGCCAATTTACCACTTTAGCTCCTGGTCTCCTTGCCTTTCCCTTAGGTGACAGAGAGTCAGTCAGTTCGCATTTTGTTCCGTTTCATTTTAAACTAGTAAGCCAGTTCCAACATTATTGGTAATGTATAGAAGGAAGTACTGGCCTATGCTAACATCCAGGGTTAGCATTTGGAGTCACTGCTGTGCATCTAAATTATAAGTCGAGGAAAATCACTTTTGCAGGTGTGTCCTTTGCAAACCTCTGAGTAGTCCACAGCTCTTTGTCCATGGAGAACTGGGACTCAGTTATGTTGAGGATTATATAAACAAGCCACACTGCTTTTATGAATGCCAGTCTGACCAATTAAGTGGTAAGTTTAAACAGACAAATTATTGAGGACTGCCTAGCACATGACTCTGGTCATAAACTTCCATGCCTACACTATATTAAAGTGGCTGCTAAAGACCTGGGCAGACCAGTGTTATTTGAGAAACTCTATTTGATTACACCCAGAGGCAAAATGTGGGCTAAAAACTCATTTGGGTGGTACAGGAGCTCATTAAGGCAATTTGTAATTTTGTAATCAGCATTTTATCTTTAGTTGACCATCTTTGTGGAAGACCCCTGATAACTAGATTCATATTGGGCGTTATCCGTAAGTCATCTCTGTTTTCTTTTAAGACAATATGATTCGGTTTCTAATATTATTTGCCCTTGAGATGAATCTTTTTGCTTTTTCCTGTAAATGTTACCAATCACACAAGCTCTGTTTTTTTGACTGGCTATGTTGAAGAGATATAGAGTTGCTGAGTGTTGACCAGCCCTTTCCTTTCTCCAAATGTTATCTAACATGGAAGTCTGTAACTCGGCAAGATGATTGTTAAACTGCAGTGTGATTAAGTAACTCGTATTTTAATTTATATGAATTTCGTATAATATTTGGACTTTTTATGATTATTTTTAATTATTGAATAAACATGACTGATTAATTGACTTTCAGTGTTATTTAGCTGTAAATAATTTACTTTATTTTACTTACTTTGGAAAAATCAGTTTCATTTCGTTGAAGGTGGCTTTTTTATTTCTACTATGTCATCAATCCAGTAGAGTCTCGCTTTCTTGCAATTTGAGGGGGAGGGCTGTTACTGTAATTTCTTGCATGTTTTGTGGCATTTTATGCTCTATTGTAAATTAATAATATGTTTGCATTAATAAGTTTCGAGTTTAATTTCATTGGTTGTTTTGTTTGGTGTTTGAATTTTTTCAGGTTTAGTCCTCATTTGGTCAATGCTAATTAGTAATGTAGTTATTTATAATGTTTAAATAACTATTTTTTTATCGTTGTGTTATTGTAATTTTAGAACATTATTTTAGTAATAGTTTAATGTTATTTATTGTGCATTTATTTTAATAATTTTTTGGTACATTTTAAAAAATACTTGAAAATGTTTTTATATCGTGTTTGGCTTTTAAAATAATTGCTATTACATAGTTTAAAGTTTTGTTTATATTTTATGTTTTTAAAACTGTTAATGTATTATACTTGAATTAATATTGTACTTTTTTATTTAATACTAATGATATTTAGGTCATTGATAACTTAGTTTTTGATGTTTGTGTAATGATGTTTATGTTAAACTTGGTAATTATATTTCGTGCATCTATGTTTTCATTTTTGTTATGTAGGTATTTTCTATATTTTTTATGTCAGGATTTTTTTTGTTGATATTTGTCTATTTCTCGTTTAAGCATTGTTATATTCCATATAGGTACTAACCCTGGGCGAAGTACTACGCTACGCTCGCGTAGTTTGCGAAGTTTGCGCTACTTCGCACTATGCAAATTGCACGTAGCACAGTGCAAACACGCGTAGCGTAGCGGTCATTTTTTGCTTGCTCGCGGTCCTCAACGTCAAGTTGGCAACCGCGAGCAAGCAAAATGACATCCCGGCGAGACTTTTTCCTCGTTCACTTTCAGCAACATCAAGTTGCCGATCGCGAGCGTGGAAAATAAACCTCCCGGCAAGATTCTCAACGCGGGGAGGTCAGGTTTCTCATTGCGAGTGGTCGCGTATGCTCGCGACCGCTCACGATGAGAAACTACCAGTCCGCGTTGAGAGCTGCCGCTCGAGTAGAAATCTACTCGAGCGGCAGCAAACTGATCCGCTTGCACTGTGCATGATGCGGTTTGCACTGATTGCACAGTGCGGACAAGCATCCGGCACTGTGCAATCAGTGCGAACAGCATTTTGCACAGTGCACTACGCAGTTCGCGTAGCTACACGTAGCTCGCGTAGTGCAAAGTGCACTTCGCGTAGCTACGCGTAGCGCTACTACGCGAACTACGCCCAGGGTTAATAGGTACCCTATATAGGTGCAGGTAACATCGCAACCTTTCACCTACATCCGTCCCTACATTACATACATAACGGTTCTTAGGCACTGACCTTTTACCTAGATATGACACTGCATTCAGAACGCGGGTTTTTCTCTGGTTCGATTCTCATACATTATGCATGAGGCTTCTTGGAAGCACAGCAGGACTAACAGTAGGATTACCATCTCCTGTATAATATCTCTTTATAAAGTTCAGGCCCAACGTCATCCTTTAGGCCGACACAGTAACACAGCAAGGTAGGACCCCTGGGGAGACCTATGGGTATATATACAACACATCTTGCTTAGGAAGATAGAGGAGACCGTGACTTCCCGGCTGACACACTGACCAGAGACGCTGAGGTTCCTGCATGCAGACGCTCCAGCTAGCAGCGGTCTAACATCCCTCTTGGGGTGTCCAACTCGAGACCAGGACGGGGTCCCATATTCTCTAAACTCTCAGGTAATGGGGTGGACTAGATCCTAGAGTGATTCTTGGCAAAACACCTACACAGATGCTAGGTACATTTAGGTACATCTAGTTAGGGAGGCATCGTAGGAGTACGCACTTTTATCATGTGTTTTATGTACATGTATATCTTCATGATTTCTGCAAGATAGTAGAACTTACCATCCTTTTACTTTCATAGTACTGCTAATCATATATCTCTGCTACTGTCTAATGGTTGTTGCAGCTCATCTATTATACACTGGAATAACAACTGTTCAATAAATACTTATTGAAACGCCCAGACTGTTTATTCTGTGTAACTCTCTGAGACAAACTAAGTGAGCACGAGTGACTGAGCGAAAGGTAGTATATTGTTTCCACGATCCTGGGGGATCAGGGTTGTCATGTTCTGAGGTTTCCAGAATCTATTCTCTCAATGATAAGAGGAGATTATAGTGACACTGTGAGCTAGCTAATACAGATAGGCTAACGTATCCGTTGGGGGTGCACGGAATCCGTCCGCCACCAATCCCACAGTTTATGTTTTCCAAACGCGCAGATCCTGTATAGGTAATATAGGAACTACACGACATGGTGCTGCCAACGTTGATTGGGCACTTGTTTAACAGTAGAATCTGAGTAGTTCAGTCGTGCTTTTCTCAGAGACCCCTACTCACAAAACACCAGAGACGTCTGGAGTGGGTGGGCACAAACTCCGCCACAGCTGAGTAGGCGAGAAATCCTATTTATTGGCTGTTGGTTAATCAAGCTTGAAGGACACATTGTTCCTAAATTGTGCAAAAACACCTTATCTTAGTTCTCTTGAAAAACTTCTTCTTTACAAAATGACTGAGGACAGAAATAACGAAGAATTTCACCGACTGCAACAGAATCTGCCCCTCACAGATGAGGACGATGCAGACGCAATACAAATTGCACCAAACTTTAGAAATACAGTCACCCTGAAACTACTTGCGCATGGTTTATCAGCTAGGGGTGGCATAGTAGTTTTCGTGATTGAGGCACACGAATCAAACAAAACAGAGGTATTTTATTCGTGGGTTACATTCCCAGCAGCAAATGCAAGAACAAAAACATTTCACTCCTACACGGATGGAGATGCACCAGAGGAATATTATCCGTTCGAGGATACAGAGGTTCCGCTCACGTACCAGGAACATTTATACTGGTTTAAAGGTGCCCTACCCCACATAAGAAGAAGAGTAAGACTCGGCCCACTCGGAAGAGAACGGGCAACATGGCAAATATTAGCGGCCTACACACCACATCCTGACATTGACACAATGCCACCAGGAGACTTACTCATACAACATAAAGATTTAATTAAAATCTATAGGAACTTGACGCAATTCGTCATGAGGACACTTACAGTCCAACCAGCAATAGTTGCAACAAATGGAACTCAAATTCAGGGTACAGCAACTAAAATTACGCCACAAACATTACACGCAGTGATGGGTAAAATGCCCACAAAATGTGAACAAATACCATTCTGGGTAGCTCAGAAAATAACGCAGCTAGAGGCAGTTTTCCCGAATACTACCTAGTATGAAAAACACAGAATGCTAACAATCTGCTTGCCCATGGGGATAACACCACAATTAGAGGATTGTACCACTTGGGGTACAGTCTTTGCTGCCATTTATACCAGAACTCATGGTATCCCGTCATTAGCAGTAGTACCTGATGTATTGAGACAAATACAAAATGAGTACGGAGCAGAACCTGCCCTAAACTTAGGGATGAATTTACTAGGTAACTATGCCCAGGTATCAGCCATCATACTAGCTAATATTAAGGGGGAAGCAGCTTCAGTGGCCATCCGCCAATGCCTGAGGGAGTTCGATCCTATAGAACAGGAACATGAACTGCCCAAAATAATTGAACCTGCATATGCAGAATTAGGCAGAGACAGTTTGGGTGGGAAAGCATTAAAACCACAACTGATGGGCAGTCCTGAAAAAGACACTTCCAAGCAGACACCTGCTTCAACTAAGAAGAAGTGGGACAATAAAAAACAAAACTTTAAAGGAAATAGATCTCAATCCCAAGGTAGATCTCCTCCACAGGAGCCCTCCGAAAAGAGGTACAACCTTAGGTATAGGGATAACATTAGGAAACCTGACAGGTATCAGGATACTGATACACGTTCCTCTCGTTTCTTTCAGGGTTCATTGAAAAACTCCGAGAGGGAAGGACGGTCAGACAGACAAGAAGAGCGTACAAAGTCCAGAGACAAGCAGCACGCTCAAGATTACACTTCTAAAAAACAAGAAAAACCAAAGCAAAAGCCACAGTTCAAAAAGAAGAAAGTTGCAGGTCTAAAGATCAGACATGCCCAGAATTCTGAGGACTCGACTACTGAAAGGGGAATGGGCTCTGACGATGCTAGACAGTGCGGCAAAAATAACAATAGCTCGCCAGAACCTGATGGAATTTCTGGTGACAGCGGACTTGAATGATTATATCATGGTGGAAACACCTGATACTAGGGTAAGTGTCCGACATAAAGTATATGAAATAACGCTCCAAATGGAGGGGGACAAATGTAGAACAGTGAGAGGTCTCTTTAGGGAGAACCTGACGTTTGGCTGTGATATTTTATTAGCTGAACAAGATTGGCCGCCAGCATTCGTCATGGATTGCCCTAAAGGAGAAACGGTAATTCTTCCGGCCTTCTCAGACCATATTCCCAGGCACTTGCAACACACATATGCGCAGGAGTAGGCGGTAGCCCAGGCTCCGGCATTATACAAAAACCATGTTGGATGGGATGAGGATTCAACCCACCACATTATTCCTTTAAAAATACCCCAACTGCACAGAGGCAGTATCCACTAAAGCAAGAAGCTAAAAAACAGGTCAGGGAGATCTTAGATCAACTTGAATACCAGGGGGTGATTGAAACTTGCACCTCACCAATGAACAATCCTTTGTTTCCTGTCATGAAACCTGACAATTCATATTGTCTAGCTTTAGATTACAGACATTTAAACACTTGCACTAAGACATTTGCAGTCCAAAATGCACACAGTGCCGCATTAATGAATAACATTGTGCGGAAAAAATATAAAACAACACTTGATTTCTCAAATTGATTTTTCTGCCAAAATATAGCGCCTGAAAGCAGGCATTTAACAGCCTTCTCAGCGCTAGGGACTCAGCGTCAATTTTGTCGACTCCCCCAGGGGTATAAGAACAGCCTGGGGTTGTTTTCGGCCAGAGTAACTGAGTTACTTCAAAATTTGGACGAAGAGGCATTGTCCTATGTGGATGATATTTATCTAATGGACGATGACCTAGAGGAACACTTGAACAGAGTGAATACCATAATTTTGGGATTTGCATCTGAGGGTTACAAATTCAACTTTAAAAAATCAAAAATTGCCCACCTCAGTGTCCTGTTTTTAGGATATGAACTTTCAAGTGAAGGGAAAAGCCTGGCAGCCAATTTTTTAGAGAAAAAATGCTGCTCCAACCTCCAAAATCATTAAAAAATTTACAATCAATCCTGGGATTCCTAAAGTTTGGTCGAAGTTACATTTTGGATTACGCAGAAAGAGTAAAACCTTTCTACGATTTAATAAAACCTGATTTTTCAGTAAAACAATGGACACAGGAACATACAGATACACTTCATTCCTTACAAGCTGACATGATAGCTTCCAAACACTTACAGACACGCGTAAACGTACGCAACCTGGTGATCCGTATAGTTGCGGGTCAATCTGGGTACACCTATCTAACATATAATGAAGGTGAGACAGTACCAATTGCATACAAATCACATTTGTATACAAATGCTGAGATGCGCTTCGCATCTACAGAAAAAATTCTAACAGCAGTACAGACGGCTGTAGTGAGAGAAAGAGCACTGGCTCAGGGGAAACGAATAATAGTAGTATCTCCGGTTCCAGCCTTAGAGGCTGCGACAAAGGCAAGCGTTCCTAATGCTAAAGCTTTACATCCGAGTTGGATACAATGGGCTAATTCTCTTACTGCAACAGATGTAGAATACAGGTACGACCCAAATTTAAAGACACAAGCATTCCTGCAATACGAACAAGAATATCCTCTTCCAAACTAAATAATGCCTCTAGATCAGTATGAATATATAATTTACACTGACGGATCTGCTCAACCGGCCATAGGGAGTAAGCAACAATATAGCGCAGCATGTGCAATCGTTAAAGGTCGCATGCGGGATGGAAAGTTTCATCCAAGTTGCACAAAAGCGCAGTCTCTAGGAGACTGCACGGCACAGTTGGCAGAGTTAAAAGCGCTGATACTAGCACTGGCAAATACGGATCGAGAATTCCCCACACTAATTGTGTGCGATTCCTTTTACTGTGTGCAGTCTTACAATGAATATTTGCAGTACTGGGTTCAAAACGGGTTCAAAGATGCAAAAGGTGGCACAATTAAGAATAAAATGCTATGGGAACAGGTAGTGGAGTTGAAAACCGAACTACCAAGGGCTCACGTGATACATACACTGTGTCATCAGCGTGATGGCGTTCACGTTGAAGGGAATTCATTGGCTGATGAAGCCGCAAAGGGGGCTGTACGCACGGCTTCCGTAGCTGCAATCACTCGTTCTCAACGAGAATAGATGGTGAGATTATGGTAGCTATTAATGCAACCCGCAAAAACAGTGGAGCAGTACCAAAAAGGTTTCCACTCAAGTACTCCTACAAGTTAGATGCCAATAACATTCCATTTGCTCAGATTCCTGGAGTGGGGGATAGAGTAATTCCAAACATGGATCGTAGGTTAGGTTTAATTCTAGCAGCACATGAAGGGATGGGATGGGTTCTGTACATTTTCCGATGATTGGGATTTTGAAACTGTTAATAAAATGTTATCTGATTTGGAAAAATCTGCTGCGTTTTCTAATAGTGAAACATTGGAAGACACGTCAGATTTTGAATCCATGTATTGTTATCAACATTATGGTCATCATTGTTTGCATAAATCTGCTAATCCTAGAAATGTGTTCACATACCACCAGTGGAACATTGTCCAACACCACCAAAAGGTAGTTCAAAAACATTTACACAGAAATTTCCATATTTTTCAGGGTTTAATATGTCTGACCCAGCCTCGTACTATTTTAAGGTTGCACCAACATCAGCACAGAAAAATATGTTGACTAACACCAAACAGATTTACTCTGCTTCCTTTATTGCCCAGTTGTCCAAACAAGGTTTCGACCTGTGGAAAGACACCATAGACCTAAAATCAGTGTGGGGTACTAGGGAATGGCAGGTACAGGGGGGACAGAAGCTTTGTTTAGAGCATGTCTCATCCCTCAACAAATCATGTTTTTGAATGAGACAGTGCAACGGACATCTTGCCTTGGACTAGCTAAGAGCAAAGACTTGAACACACCTCGGTTGCCAACTCCATCACACACCGAGGGCAACATAACATCACAAAAAGAGATTACAGTAGATGACATCATACAATACAACAGATCAGACCCCGATTGGAGAAAATGGTTGATTTGGCCCACAGACACTAATAGTTGTCAGGCAAGATTCATGGGTAAAACCGAAGGGTTTAGTATCTATAGGCCATATCCACGTTATGTACAAAGACAACATCCAGGGGTAGTGACATCCTACAGTGTTGGGAAGTTGTGCCTTAATTGGCTAAAAACCTCAACACTCACACAGGTGAAACAACACTTATCCTTACAGTCACAGGATGTGGATCTTAGGGATTTTCTAATGGGTCCCAGGAAGCCACGTCAGAAACGTTTCTATTATGCTGTCTATAATGAAATATGGAAAATATCCCAACAAGAGGCCGCAGAGAGACTACGAGAGATAGACCGTATAAGTCTAGAAAAATCTCTAGCAGTGGTAGACAATGGGTTAACTACATTGACCTCCAGGGTATATTCCTTAGGCAACATTGTATCTTCTGCGATAGACATACTAGAACAAGATTTGGCCATATTACAACACGGGCAATTACAGTTACGTTCTATTATGTTGTTAAGCTGGATGCTGCAATCTTTGCGTGCAGGCTACGTGCCTTGGCGTTTTATCAACAACACGTCTCTGTTTTCTGAAAACAATCTAACAGATAAACAGAGAGAAATGGCACAAAGTGGAGCAAAATATGCAATGCTGCGTATCGAAAAACTGGATAGATTACCATTCACAGTGGCAGAATCGCCGTCTACAGAATGGCTAATCCATGGCCACATTACTCTACCGGTCACTACTTTTCAGTTTCAATATTGCCTTGAACAAAAGCAGACAGGCAGATATGAAGAAATGGGTAAGGAATACATTAAGGAATCTTGGGAATTACCATACAGATTCCGATGCTGGAGTGGGGATCAAGAAGTGTTTCTGAGCTGTACAAACTGCGAGAATGCTTTAAATGGATCACTCATATGCCAGGATATAATGTTGCACGGAGCTTGTAATGGTTCTGTAGCAAACCTGTCCTGTCATTTGAAGGGTACCCCAGTTGCAGTGATTACTCCAGCATTCAGGCTACTTTCAAATGGGAGTTACTTGATGCTGAACAGTCAAGGCTGCTGTGGCATGCTCCCGGGCATCGCATATCTGGTAACCGTGAGCTCCAGGGTTACTTGTTGTATGCAATTATTGTTTCCACCGACACATACAGTCAGGGAGGCGCCATTATGGCCTTCACTGAATGTTTCCTTAATACGGTTTGATACTCTAAGCAGGATGAAAGCCATGCTTCTACAGAAGTCTGTGCCCTTAACCTCCGCTCGAGAGACTTTTGATCTCCAGATCGCAAGGTCTTCGGCAGAGATACAGGCGCTCATTCATACTAACTGCCCTTTCCATTTCGCAGAAATGGTAAATCGTATCTTTAACATGTCTGATACGACAGGCATTGTCCACCTATTAAAGACCATAGGTTCTGGACTTCTGAGCACCTTTCAGATGGTACTTGGAGTTATACCAAACTTCATACACTCCGTATTCGGAAGCATCTTTGGAGGACTTCTGCTGATCCTGTTTCTAATAGCAGGTATCCTGATTGTTTTCTATTTGCTACGCAATGGACATCCCAGTCACCAAGGCGATGGAAAGAACACTCCTGGAGCGTAAATACCGTGACCGCATGGTACAACTTCTAGGTACGTCTCGCCTAAGGGAACTAAGTGAATCTTGGTTCTTGTCATTTCGACCGGTCTGGATAGACTGAATCTTACCTGTCCTCCGATGCCTGTTTTGCGGAGAAGAATGCGTGTTAGACCTGTGTTTGACACTCCCATCATGTGCGCAACCGGACTTGAATGCGTTACTGGACCCGATAACGGCCCATGTTCTGCAGTGTCCTCAGCGTATTCCAATGTTGATGGCGGCATTCCTTGAGCCATCACGGGTAGTAACTTCACCTGTTGGTATGAACACCGGCTCCTCCTCTGACACCCAGGCTTTGGACGTCGCACAGGCTGCCCCAGCACCGGCTGTGGACAGCGTGGAACATCTGTGCTCAATTGATGTGCTCTGGAAGGTGCTACAGGGGCCGTCTACTGTGGAAGCAAGCAACAAAAATGTTGCGTCTACCAGCCAGGACACATAAACATTTTAACTCATTTGGCTCGTTGTGTGCTGGGAAAAATTCGCCCTTTTTTAAACAAGCTCAAATTTGGAACTTTGAAACTAAATTGACATTCCTTTCATTTTTTGGGCATACATGGCTTTATAATGCTTATAGTGATCCGGACTATACCAGCGGACATTTTAGAGCTAGGGCTTGCAAATTTCTTTAAACGTTTTTAAGTTTTTTTTAGAATTTTTTTTAGAAGTTTTTAAACAGTTTAGTTCAAAAGATGTTTTTATAAACTTTGTGCGTACCACTATCTAGTAATGTTAGTAGTATAGTAATAGGTTACATATGTCGCCCATTCGGAAGAGGACTGGGTGTTATATTCCATATAGGTACCCTATATAGGTGCAGGTAACATCGCAACCTTTCACCTACATCCGTCCCTACATTGCATACATAACGGTTCTTAGGCACTGACCTTTTACCTAGATATGACACTGCATTCAGAACGCGGGTGTTTCCCTGGTTTGATTCTCATACATTATGCATGAGGCTTCTTGGAAGCACAGCAGGACTAACAGTAGGATTACCATCTCCTGTATAATATCTCTTTATAAAGTTCAGGCCCAACGTCATCCTTTAGGCCGACACAGTAACACAACAAGGTAGGACCCCTAGGGAGACCTATGGGTATATATACAACACATCTTGCTTAGGAAGATAGAGGAGACCGTGACTTCCCGGCTGACACACTGACCAGAGACGCTGAGGTTCCTGCATGCAGACGCTCCAGCTAGCAGTGGTCTAACATCCCTCGCGGGGTGTCCAACTCGAGACCAGGACGGGGTCCCATATTCTCTAAACTCTCAGGTAATGTGGTGGACTAGATCCTATAGGGATTCTTGGCAAAACACCTACACAGATGCTAGGTACATTTAGGTACATCTAGTTAGGGAGGCATCGTAGGAGTACGCACTTTTATCATGTGTTTTATGTACATGTATATCTTCATGATTTCTGCAAGATGGTAGAACTTTACCATCCTTTTACTTTCATAGTTCTGCTAATCATATATCTCTGCTACTGTCTAATGGTTGTTGCAGCTCATCTATTATACACTGGAATAACAACTGTTCAATAAATACTCATTGAAACGCCCAGACTGTTTATTCTGTGTAACTCTCTGAGACAAACTAAGTGAGCATGAGTGACTGAGCGAAAGGTAGTATATTGTTTCCACGATCCTGGGGGATCAGGGTTGTCATGTTCTGAGGTTGCCAGAATCTATTCTCTCCATGATAAGAGGAGATTATAGTGGCACTGTGAGCTAGCTAATACAGATAGGCTAACGTATCCGGTGGGGGTGCACGGAATCCGTCCGCCACCAATCCCACAGTTTATGTTATCCAAACGGGCAGATCCTGTAAAGGTAATATAGGAACTACACGACAGCATAAGGTCATGATATTTTGTAGTCAATATTTTTTGTACAAAATGTCTGTATTTCTTTATTGTTTTCCCAGATATTTTGTCATAGAAGTAAATACGGAGATGTTGTTCTAGATGATAGATGCACAGATGGTGAAGACCTATTGCTTTGTTTTTTTTTTTCTTTTTTGCACTTCTTCATCTCTAGTCTGATAGTGACCTGGCTGTGGGTGTGCTGAGATTAACCAGAGATGGAAGCTTGTCAGCCAGTATGGAAAGTGTGCCACTCATGACCATTTTGTAGATGATGTAACTGGTTTTAAAGATTGTGCAGCCTGGCAAGGGGAACTTTGGAGATCCATCAGTGGGGAGGTGATGCAGTCATATTTCTTCAGGCCCTCAATGAGGCAAGCTGCAGCATCTAGGGTACCCTTAAAGGAGGGGGACAGAGTGGACTCTGAGAGGGCAGGAATAGTTGAGAACTTGAACAGCAGTTCTGAAGTCACTTTCTGGGAGAAATATATTCACTTTGTGAAGTAGGGAGAGCTGGAAACAAACCTTGGTTTTATTAGCAATGTGATCCTCGGTGGTGAGATTGGTGTCTAGGGTATATTTAAGTGTCTTAGCATTGCATGAAAGTAGGGGTTTGAATCTGTTCAGTTTCACGCTGTTGAGCCAGGGATGGACAATTTGTAGCTTGTTGTGCCTGGTGATTAGCAGAAATTATGTTCTGAATTCTGCTACGTCAGGACAAAACAGTTTAAGTGTTACTAAAGGTATACTCTGCTAAGAAAGCTAGTCCAAATTATAATTAAACAAATGAGATTTTTTTTAAAAAATACTGTCTCATTCTGCTGCATGAAGCTTGGCACATTCTAGAAAGCTATATCAATTAACTTGAATTCATTTTTTTTTGCAGAAAACCACATTGCAGCTCCTTGTTCTGCTAGACCTGCTCAAGTGTAAAGAAAAAATATCTCTCCTGAAATATATAATCACTGATAGGTGCATTATTGCACAGTATGCACAAAAGCAAAACAAAGAAAAATCATAAAAGTTATTTATATAATGTGTGAGTTTTCCGGATCCGAATAGGTCGGGTGGGTGGGGTGGTAAGCAGGCACTTGCATGGGGAATTTATGCGAGTGTATTTTAATGTCAGTGTTATCTTAAAGACCCGCCAGGAAAGCTTCCATATCCCCTTCGATAAGGAGAGGCAACATTTTCACATTGTGGATTCAGTCAGGCGGAGGACATGACTTGTGTAATCCTAATAAATCAGAGAATTCCCGCGTGGCGGAAGCAACAGGGGAATAGTGCTAGCGTGGAGCTGCATGTTGACCTAAGCAGAAGCTTATCGAGGAATGATGTCCCCTTAAAGAGACTCCTGCAGAGATGCTCTGCATTTCCTCTGATAGATTGCAAGTGCCCCCGAGTGCAAGATTCCTAACAAAATAGGGCTGATTTAGCAATGCACAAACTGCCCATTATCCCGCTGCATAAAAATGCCATTTAAAGAAGAGCCGTAGGACACAGCCCCGTAGGAGAAGCCATCTTTGAAATATGACCTCTTCTGGTGCCGCCAACATTGTCCTCTACCCTGGAGAAAATACCTCATGTAGGACAGAGACAACTTTTCAACGTAATCGATAAAAATTTATAATTTTGCTTATATGGCTTTGTGCAAGATTTTATGGTTCATCTCAGGCATTTCCACTTCTTTTTATGGCTAAAGCGTGATAAATGTGACATCGCATGTGACATTAGTTCGATGGTGTCACCATGCATCCCTTTATCTTCGCAAAAAGGGTAATGTCACCATATACAATTAAAAAGCACTCCGATGTAATGTCTGAAATATGAAACAATCCATTTTAACAAACTGGCTGCTGTCTGGAAAAAAAACTTTGCAAAGCGCGATTACAACCTGTCATGTCCCTCCCAGGAGATACGGTCGCTTTTAAGGAAGATTCTCTAATTAGATCTACAAATCTCGACTCACGACAGCGTACTTTATCGTGTTTGTAAAGATAAAAATATTTTAAATAGGTTATGTCTCCAGGGAGGGCGTTCTCCAAACACAATGAGGGCTGCGGTCATTTTGAGAGGTAAGAAAAAAACGGGATTACATATAAGGTATGAAAATATTCAGGGACGCAGGATTTGAAAAGGAATCGGCTGCAAGAGTATATCTTCTGCTGTGGTAAACACGGAGTCTTTCTCAGTCTTTCTGCTTGAAATGAGTCGCTAGGCTCTTCAGTAGGGTTGTTGGTGTGCTCTTCCGACTGTATGACGTCTCCTCGGGGACGGCATTAGTGTTTTTTGTACGACGTGTTCTCCTGAGCATCAACCATTATATTCCGAGCTTTGTCAGAAGTGCAGAACATGACACTGCCTTGGACATTATGCTAATGCTGTTCATTTTAATGGTGGCTGATTCTGCCATACACTGACACAAATAGCTAACACACATGTAACCTTCGCTGATGGGAGTGGAGCCTTTTTACAAACACCGGTAACGATGCTCTCTCTTCTAGAAGGCTTCATTTCTAAAAACAGAAATATGCAGCAGGGGAAGCAGTGGGTGAAATTCTCCGGGAATAATGTGAGGATTTCACACAGCTGTTTATGTGGGATTTCCTTGAGCTTGGGGCTTTCAGAGATATTCTTTTCCATTGATTTGCATTACATGATTGCTTGTAAGAAAATCTAAGAAATAAGATGCACCGATGTGCATTATATTAAAGGATAAAGTTCAGGTGATTATGTGCCAAAGTAGTACAATAGATATGCAAATGCAGAATACATTTTCAGGCACCTCGAGGATGGGTGGCTTTTAGACATAGTATGCACTGGGTTTTGAAATATTAGACAGAAATATTTATTGTACTTTTCATCATTACACAACAACATTTGAGGCAAAGTAAACAATGTATGAGCATTTACCAGGTGTAAATAATTAAACAAGTGCAGTAAATCAATCCATTGGCCAAACAATTTAGATTAGTTTTGGGACTGCAGAGATACAGATGATGTCATTTAGAATGTATTGTATTTATTATCAGCATGCCACGGGCAAATTACTGACTTGGAGGATTCCAGTCATCCATCCAGTGGCACAATAGCACACTGAGATGTGCCTCGTACAGAGCTCTCAGGTTTCCCAGGTCAATGCGCGAGTAACTCATCCAGTTAAGGTATTTGCTATGACTTCTGGGACTTGTAATCCCGATTGTATAATGGGACTAACAGGACTCCTGAGAGTTCGGTTCACAAATCAGACCAAACTCCCTGAACATGCTCCTGTAGACCAAGTTGCTCAATTATTTTGCACCCCTAACAGACCATGGTATAAAAATCCCTGTAATTGTAATTTTGGAGAGCAAACTCTCCAACTACAATACCTTGTTTTGAACGCTTCGTTTCATGACAACAGCAGGATTTTCAGGCGAAACGTAGTATAAAATGGAAGTAAATGGTACTCTCAAAATCTATCTAATGGAGATAAAAATATAAACAATCAGCGTAGCATGGAGGAATGGTGGAAAATGAAACGTATGTGTCAAAATCTGCTGAATCCAAATCTAAAGCAAAGTATTTATCTAGTTGCCAAGGGTAAGCTTGGAATTGATTAGTACATTGAGATGTCTTGCAACATCTGTAGGCTCAGGGTAAGTACTCATAGATACTAAACCAAGTCGTGAGGTTTCAGGATAGAAAATGAGGTTGGGTCAACAGAATCCTGAGTTTTATGGGATTCAATTTGAAATAGTTTATGGATATGCATCCTTGGCTCCACAGAAGTAAAGATGCTCCCTGGCAAAAAACGAACTACACATACATCCAGTCTTCAGCTCATGCACTAACTTCACGAAATTTTAAGTTAAATGTATGCAATTAGGCAGTGCAATTGCATTAAAAAAGTACACATGCTAATGATTTACTACCTCTCTAGCAAAACCCAGTAGCTTGAGGCGCTTTTCTCAGTTGGTGGAATGGGGCGGTGGGAGAGAGGGTATGAGTAGCAGTCAGCTCCTCCCATCCACCCTACCACCACCTGTACTACTCCACCAAAAAAAAAAAAGAACCCAGAGGTGGGTATTGGAAGGGGGTGGAGTAGGATTGCCCTCACTCCCATTCCCACTTCCTGATTACCACTTCCTAATTCAGTTTCATACAGCTACTTTGCCTCCCAGTGCTTCTCTGTCCAAAAGAATCATTGGTAGAAAAAATTGCCAGAAAAAATCCAAGCAGAGTCTGACTCCTTTCTGCAGCACAGACACAGATGCGCCCCAGCAAGAAGCCAGATGCTGTTTAAATTGTCTCCTATGCTGTGAACAAATTCGAAACAGTGTCTAGCTCCTTTCTGGGGTGCAGACACACACATGTCTGCTTTTAAGTGAGAAGTCCGGATGCTGTTTGGATTTTTCTTATCCTTAGAAATATCCAAACAGTGTCTGGCTTCTTGCTGTGGCACAGACACCCATACATATTTGCACCCCAGCACGGAGCCAGGACACTGTATGGATGCTGTTTAGACTTTTTCTTCTCCTCATAAAAAAACAAACAGTGCCTGGCTCCTTTCTGAAATGCAGAAAGACACACACACACACATATATTCCCCAGTGAGGAACTTGAGACGGGCAAAGACACATGAACATCTGCATCTCAACGAGGAGCCCGGATCATGTATGGATTTTTTATTATTCTCAGAAAAAATCCAAACAGCTCATGTCTTGTCACTACGGCACAGATACACACATTTGTCCATGCCCCAGCAAGCAACCCCGATGCCATATGGATTTTTAATTAGCCTCAGAAAAATCCTAACAGTACCCTTCTCCTTACTTGGGGTGCAGAAATTCAAGTTTTGGCCTGAAGCTACCTGACTCCAAAAAAACCTACTAATCCCAAACCAAATATTCCTGAACAATAGACACAACAGGAAGAGCTCTGGGTGGTTTGTCTTGCGTTGATACTGCCAATTTTTTCAAACCAGGTTGCCCTGCACGGGCCAAAGATTGGCTAAAAAGCAGAATTTCTTCATATTGCCATAATGAAACGTTCTGAAGTTTGCGGGGGAACAGCAAATTCCCACCACTGTGTGTTCCCACAGTTCTATCAATAAAATAATACCTCACATGTGTGGGTGGCCCATTTGCAAGTGACAGGAATAGGTCAAATAAGTGACCATTTGAACTAAATATAATGCCAATGGGGTCTTCAGATGATAAAATGTTTGGCTTATTCCTGTCTTGTGTAGTAGGTCCACCCATACATGTGGGATACTGTTTTCATCAGGAAACATGTGGGTACATTGAATATTAGGACCTTTGCTAATTACCTCAATATCTTGAGCTTTCTGTCACAGGAAAAAGGAAGAATTGTGATTTTTTTACCCATACTATGACATTTACCGAGATTTGTAGGAAATAAAATGTATTGGGCCTTATGCAAGCCATGTCACTGTAGATTGCTGTTTGTCTCTAGTTTGCAGAAATGCCTGGGCTTTGTAGGTCCTCCTAGGTGCCCACCAATTCTACTCCCAAATGCTGTGGACATCCCCTCTTGAATTTTCAAATAAAAAACATTCCATAATAACTAGTGTGTTGATCCCTCCCCAAAGCCATGGAAAACATGGCAACATCTGCAGCAGTTTTAACTATGTGTGCAAGGAATGTTTTTACCTGCTAACATTGTTGCCCCTTTATGAGCAGCCGCAGTGGAAGGTTGGACTAAGAGAGCAAGTGGGACCCAGTCAGAAAATGTTTCTCCCTGTTTCTTGATGTGTATTTCCTGTAGCAACACTAATATCACTTTCTGTTCAGCTAGCCATGCTAAAACTGCTTTCTTTTTTTACGGTTAATTAGCCCATTGACATTTAAGAAAATTACTTTTAATTTTTTAACAGACATGGTTTCAAAATTGTGCTGAACGAGTGACAGGTCCTAAACCTTTTCTGCAGTGAACTAATCAATTTTCTACTTCTTCGTTTTAAAGCGCAACCCCAACTTCCTGTGTTCAGACCACCAACTCCATCTTACCATTCGCCACCCCAAGTGTCCTAGCAACCTACTCACCTGCTTGACCGGGTACGCTCTTAATCTCTTTCCATGGTGTGATGTCAGTGCCTGAAGTGATGGTAAGCAGACTACCGCACCCCCTCCCTCCCTCTACTAAGTAGGCATCTTGCTCAGTGTTCTTCACCCCATGCTCCCCTTCAGTTCTACAATACTATCAATAATATCATATGCTAAAGCTCATAGTAAATTGATAACTAAATCTACTAAAATCTAAATTTCCAATTTCACTCATCACATTAATCCCTCCTGGCCCCCACCTTGCAGTTCTTTTAGACATTTTCAGAATGCCTGAATCTCATGGAAGACTCTGCATTCACCGTTTGCGAGCACTTTAAGTCTGGCAGGTTGCATAGCTTGTGCACCCTTGGCTTTGAAGGAGGAAATCGACATCCGAATTTCCATCCAACACATAGATGTTTCAAAAGTTATGTCTGAGAAGACTTGAAAATGATAGTTATCCTGTGTTTTGAAAGATCTCTGCTTAATTGCAGCCAACACATTCATTCCTGGATTCCAAAGTCACCAAGGTTGACCAAGATATTTCTTGGGTGAGTACTATTCAAATTCTCCATGAAGGAATTTCGATGAGCTCCCATTTGGCACCTGGTAGTATGTGGGTTCTGCTCAAATCTTCAATAAAGTCCGCTGTTATTGAAGCAGATTTCTTTTTCTCTGAAATTCCTACAAACCTTAGGTTTGACCTCCTCTATCTGTTCTCCTGATCTTTAAGCTGATCCATGATGTCATGTAGATAGATTTTTGGTCTGTGAAAAGGTCTGACTAATCAATTCCTCTTGGCTGTACTCACAGCTCGAGACTCTCAATTGAAGCTCCTCCAGTTGAGCTTCATAGGAGTAAATATTTTTCTGAATCTCGAATAGTTAGCGTGGAAGTAAAAGACACTTGGGTCATTTTTAACTCTGTAAGTTCCATTAAAACAGTCATCAGCATTGCTTCAATGTTCCCACTGGCTACATTGATCCGATTACCCAGGGAAATTAACGTGGTTGGTCGAATTAGTTGAGCTTGTTATTGAACTTGTAATTATGAATTTTCCCCGGAAGGGACTTATTTAACATAAACTGCTGCCTTTGCTTGCAATTGGTTGATTTCATTCAAATGAGGCTCTTGCTCAGAGGAACATTCATATCTTGAGGGTCTACCCCATCTTCCTGGGAAGATCAAGTCTGGGACATTTCCCTGAAAGGAGGTTCCATGCTTTTTCCTTTAGATTGTCCTTGTGGTGCCCTTTTTGTTGACAATGTTTCCTTATCGCACATATTGACAAATACAGGGTAGTTCTTGTGCCGAGCATCCTCTGTGCTTGTCATTATTGCATTTTTGGCAATGGTGCTGTCATTGACGTTGAACAAATTTGCATCCCCCATTTCCTCTTGTTCTGAGATTACTATCTGCATCTTTCCTCCCTTTAAAGACAGTGGGGTCTGCCATTGTTAATTTTGTTACTTGGATGGAGCTTAACTCTGTTAAAAGAGTGGCAGTGATAGGTAAGTCTCTCTACGTCTGTAGGGTAGCAGGCAACCATTTATCCTTTTGAACCTTTCCAACACCAGTAGTCTTACAGTGGGCATTGTTCTCTGTGGCTTTCCCTATGAACAACCCACAAGACTCGAAATCCAGACTTTCTACACTTAATTTGGGAGATGCAAGTCACATATTGACTTTAGCAAGATAAAGGTCTGCGTTTTTCTTGTCAGCCTGCTCTTTCTATAGCCTCCATTTTTGTAAATTGCCTTTCTGCCGAGGGTGTGACTAAATTTCACTTTCAACATTAGAACAGCTTTGGGCCGTCTGTCCACCTGATTGTCAAATTTGGGAGCAGCTCTGCTTATAGTTGTCAAGGGGAGTCTTTCCCTGTGCACTGCTTCTGTGGTGCTACACCTCTGTCTCGTCTCATACTACCACTAGCTGAGCCCAACAACCCAGAGCAGTTGGTCATTGGCTACTGCCCCCCTACGCTCACCTTCCCTACCTTGAACAACAGAATGGTTTCCCAGCTCCCTGGTGTGCCTGCTGGAGTTTCCAGGCAGTGATGTGTGCGAGGGAAGATAATTGGGGAGAGCATTGGTCAATCCTCAGCTGAATAGCAGATGGTGTGATATAGCAGGCATTGGGAGCATCCACAACTTGGTGTCTCCCACGGCAGCCATTCAGAGTCCTCTGGGATTCCTGTCAGTTTCCAGGAAAAGAGGTGGTAAAAGGGGTCACAGAGGAGGGGGAAAAAGAATATTGGAATTCTAGGGGTTGGAGCTGCAGCATCTGCCACGACAATAACTGTAAGATTGTTATGTTGTAAGTAATGGTGGCTCAGCAGACAATTGGTCTAGACCTTTGCCAAACGGTGTTCTTAGCTGATTTATTTTAAGCCAACACTGCCTGATTGCACATGTATATCTGATAGTAAGCAGCAAGGCATTTCATGAACTGATATGTGATATGGCAATTTTCTCACTGTATTTGGGTTCATTTAATTATCAATTGGACTTTAATTCAGTTGATTGTCCAGAGGAATATGGTGGCAAGGGAGCATTTGGAACCTTGTTAATTTGTTCTTCCTTTGTCATTTCGCCCATTTGTAGGTGCTGAATTGGCTTCAGAATGTTGGAATCTTAGATATTGCCTCTTATAATCACTTAAGCAAATATGAGTTTCTATTTTATTTTCAAGGAAGACACATTTGGGTAACATTTTGGATTTGTTTTCCTTGCCCAGCCATTGATCTGATTAGGTTGAGGTTCCTACTACATAAACAATTGTCATGGCCATGGCACATCCTTTACTGAACCACTGACAGCGATGAGCAGTTCCCTTAACTGATGAAAAACACCTGCAGGTAGCACAGAGACTCCATGACAACCATTGGGCATGGCTAGATTGGTGTGAGGTGTTCAATGTACTCATAATTGGTGTCACATATCGAGTATGCTTGCATATTTTGAATGTAGTTATTTAGGATGCCTTGTATAAGCGCCAAACATTTAAATGTTTACTAAAGAGATAGGTATGGTCACCAAGTATAAAAATGTGTTTTAAGTTTTAAGAGCGTTGGAGGGACTTGGTTGATAATAGTTATGAAACATATTCATAACATTTTAACAATCCAGCCCAGTTAGTCTTCATGGCAACAGGTCTGGTCAGCTGAAACTTCCATCTGAATGGAAGGATAGAGTAAGCGCCAACGACTTTGACAGTTCTAGAAGTTAATGTGCTGTAAGAGTTATGTCCGTCACACTTCAATACTGAACTTTGAAAACCTGATCGGCCGGATTCAACATCTCAACCATTCTAGTTTCAACTATCTGAGATCAATTAGATATATACAATAGGTTTTATTAAAATCTATTGTTCCACAAAATCTTTCCATGCATGAAATATTGAGAAGTCCTTAATTCCATCATCCATGGACTTTAAATTGTCCTTCACTTATGCCACAATTATTTTAACATTTGTTTAAATCTAGTCACTTAAAGTCACAGACAAAATTCATTGTAAAATAGAGGGCCACTACATTTTGTGACAGATTTGCATGCAATAAGTCAGGGGTACATGACGCGGGAAAAGGTGTCCACCCACTATTTTCACAGGGTGGACACCATCACCCTGCCAAATAGTTGGGGCTCACTGAAATATGCTCAACTGATCCCTGTGTAATTTTTAGACACCTGGACACATTCAGCAGTGCCTGCAAGTTACCTGCTTTTATTCTGAGCAGCAACGTGCAGGCAGCAAGGGGGCTATGTTATTTGTTTTTCCAGCTTGGCCAAAAACAAAGGCCGAATTGTAGGGGCCATGAGGCCTCCTTTTGTTCCAGTATCCTGGCTGAGTGGTATCTGGGGCCCCACACCAAGATGCAAATGCAAGGAAGAGGAAACAAAGGACCACAGCTTGTTATTACTGCACAAGTATTTAATGAATGCATGATTTTGACTTTGTTCAGTCAGAGTATATAAGAGATAAGAATGTCAAATGGTGTTGGTCTGTCCAAGTATTTACACAAATAACAATTTAAATGCCACTATTTTGTCATTTTTTTATAGCACTACTCACCTCAGTGCAGGTTGTAGGAACACCTTATTTCACATGTACACATTATACATTGACAATAAATCACGTGTGCAAATCAATGTACAGGATGTGTTACATGAGACCAGGTGCACTGGAATTATGACGCAATGAAGGACTAAATTATTCAGCAGGGTCTAATAAATTATTTGGCAAGAAAATACAAATTATGCGGCATAAGGCAGCACATTTTGTTATAGTACCAGTTCATTATTTTGTAATATTTACACATCTTAACACTGTCTAGACAAATGTTTAGCCTTATTCCTACTAGTTTAACATCCAAGTACAACAATATGCAACTGAAAGTGTTACACTTTTTCTACGAATTTAGAAGGGCTGTGGATTAGATCAACAAAACTTCATAATATAGGCAGTGAGTCTTCTTATATCATCAGTAAATGTTGTTTCGGCGAGCTTACAGTACCACATCTAAACTCCTAAACATCAAGAGTTATAGATGCTGTCGGCAACCTCAAACATGAACACTCTTATTCCCAAGGAATTTGTGGAAACCGATCTAACTCTTTCATTTGTCACTTTTGCATGCCCAAGCTTTCACAAAGAGAAGAGACAATATTGCATTTTCAAATATGCATTGAAAAGATCTAATCCTTGTGAGTAAAACATGAACTGCGATTATTTGACAGATGAGACACATAATTGTTATAAGCATTATTAGAATGGTGAAAAACACAAACAATCCAATCATGTTAATTGTTCCTAATATTACTCCTATTCATCACTAATACCCTTACACTAGCAAGAGCTTGGTGGGAGTATGTGGTGTTCTGCACCTTCTCTGTAAACCACGGATTCCAGATTCTGCAATGTGGAATGTGGAATGTGGTGGAGGTTGCTTAGCACTAGTTAAATGAAGTGACAGTTAGTCCTGTTAAGCTGCTGGATGGGGTCTCTAAGCTTGTTCTTACTTTAATAAACCTGTCTCACTCTAACATGAAGAATCAGGACTTTCATTTACGTAAGATCTACTTCCACATTTTGGCGACGAGGATGGGATAAAGAGACCCCAACAGCTAAATTAAATAAGGAATACTTCATCTACACAACAAGCAACTTACCCACCAGCTAGCCTTCTTCTTCAGTTCATCGGCCGAAGAGGGGAAGAAGTAAGGTTCACCTCATCCTCCGATATCCTGCTGCAGTGTGTCCCGATCGATTTTCATCAATTTCGGCTACATCCGAGGTTTGCTCCATCTAGTAGACCATCGTGGGGTGAGTGGACTATAAAGTGAGGTTCCTTGTCCTTGCAAGTTGCATCCTTGAAGGTATGTACGCTGCGCATCGCCCTCGCTGAAAAGACAGACTTGCTCCCCAGGTTGCCTGACTTGCGGTGCGGCCTACCCTTGATTTGCCTGATCCTGAGGTCATAGCAAGAAGACGTGGCGGCTAATTTACATGTGCCGTCTTTGCCTAGCCCCAGTGACCTCATCGCGCAACAACGCGGCGGCCATTTTAAGTGCCCTTTTCTTGCTGTACTTTACGTTTCTTCTGTTTGGGCTCAACCTTGCGGGATTTTGGTTTCGCATCCATCTTTCCTTGGGATGTCATCTGCAACCATGTTTTGATGCCATTTCGAGATCCGAGGAGCGGTCTCAGTCTGCAAATTGTGCGCTGACGCGCACAGCTCTTCGCGCGTCAGCGCGCCCACTCACTGCTGAGTTTTCTACTTGATAAGGTAAAAGGTCTGCGCTGACACGCACAGCTGGTACTACGTTTATTTAAATGCTGCGTGTTCATGATCAAAGAATTTGGTTTCTGCGCTGACACGCACAGCTTGTCTTTTTCAGTGTACACATTGTGCGCTGACTCGCACAACTTATTCAAAGTTTCTTCAGTGTGTATTAACTGTGCTTGGTTTCTGCGCTGACACGCACAGCTTGTTTTTTTTCAGTGTACACATTGTGCGCTGACTCGCACAACTTATTCAAAGTTTCTTCAGTATGTATTAACTGTGCGCTGTCACACACAGCTGATCCTACATTCGGAAATTTGTTTACTGCTGCATATCTATGTTCACAAAGAATATGTTGTGGTTAAACTGTTACCTCCTAACTTTAAGTGATGTGTATACATGTCTTCTTAGTTGAAGTTCAACACTGGCATTCTCAGCTAATTTTCATATGTTCAGTAGTGTATCATTTTGTGCACACACACACACACACACAGCTGTTCCTTAGTGTATTTATTATTGTCACAGTTCTTACCACTTTGTTCTTCTTAAATTGTTCACATTGCCATCATGCAGAATGTCCCAGCACCTCCGTTTTTTCTCTCCTCCCCTGGCGTACCTCCTTTACTCTGGCAAAAGTGGAAAAAAGTATTTAACCACTATGCTCGTGTATGTGGCACCTCACTCAGTGCAGAGAGGAAGACTTCTCTCCTGATGCACTGTTTAGGTTCTGAGGGGCAAGAAGTTTTCGAACATCTACCGGATCTCGCTGATGGTGACTCTGCATCCCTTAACGAGTATGAAATCTGCCTCAAGAAACTTGATTTGCACTATTTACCTAAGGTTAGTACTGTTCTTGAACGCTACCACTTTGGTAGAAGGATGCAGAGGCAAGATGAGTCCGTGGAGCAGTATATAACAGTTTTACGCAAATTGGCCTCAACTTGCAGCTTTGGTGCCACACTGGAGGAACGCCTGAGGGATCAGTTCATGTTGGGTTGTGTTCAAGACAAGACTAGGGAGTCTCTTTGGCAAAAAGACAACCCAAGTCTACAGGAGGTCATAACGATCGCAAAGAGCCATGAACACTCGAAAGCGTGCGTTGACATCATTAAGAAGGAATGCTCTTCAGAGAGAAACGATCATTCAGATGTCAAAATTGTTTCTGATAAGTCTGTTAAACCTAAATATGTCTTGGATCAAAAACAGTCTGCTCAACCGCATAGATATTCTTACAGTAATCAAAGTTCCTCTTCTCAAAGTCAGAAATCTTGGAATTCTAAGCAATTTCAAGGCAAGTGTTACAGGTGTGGTGACTCTGGTCACATGGCTGATTTAAAAAAATGTCCAGGTTGGAAGGTTATTTGTAAGATTTGTGGTAGGAAAGGTCATGTGTCCAAATGTTGCAGGTCAGGAAAAGGTCAAAGTTCAGTCAAAGAAGTCGATATCTTCGATGATGATAATGAAGAAGTCATCATTTGTCAAGTATCAGGGAATAAACCTGATGGTCCTTATGAGAATGTGTTAATTAATGATGCATCCGTCAACATGCTGTTTGACTCTGGGGCCAAGATTACACTAGTTCCCAAAGAGTTTTATGAAAGTTGTTTGCTGGAAAAGGTTGTCCTTAAAAAACCTGACATCAGACCTAAGGGTTATGGCGGCGTAAATATTGACCTACTTGGATACTTCTGGGGGTCAATAAACTTTAAAGGGAGAGTTATCTCAGGGAAAATTTATGTGTCAATGAAAGGGGACTCGCTGGTAAGTTGGTTTCACCAGAGAGATCTGCACGTGTTTCTTGATCCCAATGGAGATCCTCAGGTCTGTTTGAAGGAGTTACCACCTGTTAGAGTGGTTGACTACTTGGTTAATGATTTGATCAAAGAATTTCCTGGTGTCTTCGCAAGTGACCTAGGCTGTTTTAAGAATTATGTACATCGCATAAGACTCAAAGAGAATTTTATTCCTAAAGTTGCCAAAGTTAGGAGTGTTCCTCTCCTAGTAAGGGATAGCATGAAGAGTGAGTTGGACAAACTCATGGCGAGGGGCATTATCCAAGAGGTTGAGGCAACGGAGTGGGTCTCTCCGGTTGTAATGGCACGTAAGGCAAATGGTGAGGCCCGACTCTGTGTGGACTTGAGGGAACTCAACAGGGCGGTCATTGTTGATCATTACCCTCTACCCAATATTGCCGAAATGCTGTGTTCCCTTGAGGGGGCTAAGCATTTTTCGTCTTTGGATTTAACCTCCGCTTACCACCAGGTTAGGCTACACCCCTCTTCTCAAGAATACACAACTTTTGTGACACCCTTTGGTACCTTCAAGTTTCTAAGGATGCCCTTTGGTCTTATTTCAGCTGCATCCGTTTTCCAAAGGGTAATGGAGGGCATTCTTGGAGATTTGAAGGGCGTGAAGGTGTATCAAGACAATGTACTTATTTTTGGGGTAAATTTAGAACAGCATGACTCAAGATTGAGGTCTGTTTTGAAGAAATTACAAGATGCCGGTCTCACCCTTCGAGCTGATAAATGTAAATTCAATGTCAAAGAAATTGAGTACCTTGGACATTTTGTTTCGGCGGAGGGAATCAAACCCAAGAAATCCCTTGTGGATTCCATACTCAATTTGCGTTCGCCATCAAGCAAAGATGAGCTCATAAAATTCTTGGGAATGGCGGAATTCTATCACAAGTTTATTCCTGACTTTGCAGGGAAAACCTTCATGTTGAGATCTTTGATGAAGAAAGGGTGTGAATTTGAGTGGTCAAAGGGTTGTGAAGAAGAGTTCATTGGCATTAAGAATCACCTTCACAATGCTCCATGTCTCAGTAGCTTTGACCCTACAAAATCCTCTTTTCTTATGACAGATGCCAGCTCGACTGGTCTAGGGGCAGTTCTGTTACAAAAAGAAGATGGGGTTGAGAAAACCATTTTGTTTATCTCCAGACCCCTAAGAGGTGCAGAATGCAATTACTCTGTGGTTGAGAAAGAGGGGTTAGGTGTGTTCTGGGCGGTGCGTAAGTTGAGGAAATTTTTATGGGGTAAAAAGTTTAAGATTCTTTCTGACCACAAACCACTCAAAGAAGTCTTTACCAAGAAGGGCATAGATTTTGTCTCTCACCGTATTCGCAAGTGGGTGGTGGCTCTTCAAGAATTCAATTTTGAACTGTCGTACTTACCTGGGTCAAACAATGTTCTTGCTGACTGCCTTTCGAGACTTAGCGGTGTTGAGGATGAAACGAGTGATGATATTGAATACTTTGCTGGAGAAGATATGGAAGAAGATGTGAATGTGTGCGTGATTAGTGAAGGTGTTGTTTCGGAAAATGAGTGGAAGGAACACCTTGGTGGTGACGTGACTCTACAAAAGGTCATTACGATGGTAAGAAATGGTTGGTGTGATAAAAAAAATGTGACGATCAGCTGAAGGGATTTTGGTATGTCAAAGAGGATTTGGCTGTCGTAGATGGTGTGCTTATGCGTGGTAGTAAGCTTATTCCACCACTTGTCTTAAGAGAGAAATTGGTCGGGAGTGCCCATGCTTCACACATGGGAATAGCCAAGACAAAGGAGCGAATCAGAGAAGTGTACTGGTGGCCTGCTTTGGATGTTTTTGTAGAAAGACTTGTGCGGGAATGTGCAAAGTGTGCTAATTGTGATAAGTCAATCAAGTGTAGGACACAACCAATGGTGGTTAGAGAGCAAGCTGCTGCTCCTTGGTCTGAAATCTCTTTAGACATCTTAGGTCCTGTGAAGTTGAGATCGCAAGATCGTTATGTCATTGTATGCATTGATATGTTTTCACGGTGGCCGGAAATTAAAATTGTGAACTCTGTTGAGTCAGTTGTTGTAGTAGATTTTCTAGATGAACTTTTTGAGCGAGAAGGCTTCCCTCAAACAGTTTTGTCAGACAATGGTGTCCAATTTACCTCTCGTTTAGTGGAGGAGTTTCTCTCTACTAGGGGTATTAAGCACAAGACCTCAGCACTTTATCATCCCCAAAGCAATGGGGTTGTTGAGAGATTTATCAAGGTTCTTAAAGAAGCGATACAACAGGCAAGGTCTTGTGGTGACTGCTGGGAGATTGCTGTCAGAAGAAAAGTAAGGGAATATCGCTTCACTCCACATTCCTCAACAAGTGTGACTCCTTTTCGGCTCTTCAAAGGTAGGATGGCGAATGTTGAGGTAGCTCCCTCGTGGGTTTCTGCAAAGAGAGCTTTGGTGGATGAAAATGTGGATAGCACTGATGGGTGGAAGGAAAGAGAGAAAGCTAGGATGGATAAAAGGAAAATTAGTTACGATGTGAGAAACGCTGTGAAGTGTACAATAATTGAAGTTGGTGACTGGGTCAAGATCAAGTTGCCTAAGAAGACTTCTGGAGTGTCGAAATACAGTCAGCCGATTCAGGTTATCAAGGTATTTAAAAATGCTATAAAAACGAGTGATCACAGGATTTGGAATTTGGGCAGAGTAGCTAAGTATCATTCAACACCTGCATGTCTGTCCTCCGCTTCCTCTTCACGGTTGGATCAACAGGATTCGTTGGTTCCTGAGAGGTCTGTAAGGCCGCTTCGTTTGAAGCGTGTCCCTCTTCATCTTCAAGAGTATGCCTATTGATGCATCTATGTCTTTGCTACTTGTTCCTCATGTAACTCTTTCTTTTGGGTTTATTCTTCTTATTGTTTTATGTTTGTTTATGAAGGGGGAGGTGATGTGGTGTTCTGCACCTTCTCTGTAAACCACGGATTCCAGATTCTGCAATGTGGAATGTGGAATGTGGTGGAGGTTGCTTAGCACTAGTTAAATGAAGTGACAGTTAGTCCTGTTAAGCTGCTGGATGGGGTCTCTAAGCTTGTTCTTACTTTAATAAACCTGTCTCACTCTAACATGAAGAATCAGGACTTTCATTTACGTAAGATCTACTTCCACAGAGTACCCTTCTACCAGACCCTGTTGACCCTGTTATAATGATCTAACCCTATACCTTGGTGTAAGTATCAGGAAGCGGGCCTCAGTGCATTAATTAATGCACTCCATCTGAGTGTGCAAGCCTACACACATCTGCCTTTGCAGCTGTCTTCCTTCTTAGAATGAATGTCAGGGCCTGCAGAACTGTATCTCAATCACAGCTCTCAGCAGCTTCCATGATTACTTGATGTGACGTGTCTTTCTTCGAATTCAAAACGAATGGTATTTAAATAATAAAACACCTGCCTTATCTCATTCTTCCAGAGACACAGAAAAACATTTTACTTTGGGCCTGATTATGAGTCTGGCGGTCCACGGACCGCCAGACTCACAGTGGCGTGACGGTGGCATGACGTGGCGGTCCGGCCACCACCGGACCGGCAGTCCGACCGTCCTATTACAACAAGGGCAGTCAGACTGCCATCGTGCCACTGCGACCACTAGGGATCAGAGATCCCTGGCAGTAGTGCAGCAGTCTTGAGGCGGCAAAATGTTTGGCGGGACTGCCGGGGTCTCACCAAGCATATTACGAGTTTCCTCTCTGCCACGGTTTTCATGGCTGTTCCAACTCCATGAAAACTGTGGCGGAGAGGAAACAAAGAGGGCCCTATAGGGCCCCCTGTTGCCTCAGGACTATGGGGAGCATGCAGGGGGGCACATGTTGTTCCTCCCTGTGTGCATGCACCCCAGTACCTGCACAGCATGAACTGAATCAGTAGCCTTTGACGATGCCATTGCGTTGCCTATTTCATAGACTCACCGTGGGACCGCCAAAGAACCACCTGCCAGTGAAAAAAAAAGTAATAATTGGGTGGGAGGTGCGCACACAGGTTTGGCGGTGTGGGAGCAGGTGCGGGTCCCGCTCCCACACCGCCAGACTCGTAATCAGGCCCTTGGTCTGGGTAAAAGAGTTATCTCCTACAAGCATAAAATAAAGCAAGAACATTGCGTTCTAATATGTGTTCCTGAAACTATCAGTGCAGACTACAAGACAACAATGTCTAACCATAATAAATGCATGCTTGGCATTTAGACGTGTTAGTGAAAAACATGTTCAAACCACCATCTTAAAAAGATGCTAAGTTAGAAGGGAAAATTAAAATGGAGACAAAATGTAATCCCTATAACAAAATGTAAACAGTTAACCTTTGCGAAGGGCCTTCCAATGCACAGCAACATGCCTTACCACATTTTTAGTAACTTTTGACCGTTTTGAGCTACAAACAGCATTTTTTGTTAAAACCTGCAAATTATGCAGCAGATGATGGATTATGTGGCAAATATAGTAAATCCATAATTATGGGAAAAATGCAACGCCCACAGAATCACATAATTCCAGTGGCCCTACATTAGTCAGCGAGGGTTAGAAGGCGTAGGAGTCATATGTCCTTCATATCTTACTGTGCTATATTAGGACTGCAATTTAAGAACTGCAAGTAAAAAAAAGGATCTTTTTGTTAAAAGCAGTAATCCACTTACCTATCTCCATAAATTAAACATCTGTCATCTGCATGTTATATGATGTGCTTTGCAGGAGACACATTAATCCTCTATGCGACTGTGATTCAAAAGTGGGACAAGACAAAACACAGATATCCAGAAAATGCGTTCATCTACAGAGTTATCGTACCATTATTATTATTCCCTGAGATTTGCTGGCCACACAAAGATCTCTGCAGAAGGTGCCTTAATACCATAAGATATTTTTAAATGCAGACTTTGCAAACAATTAAGCAGAACACTTTTACTGGCAAGTTTCTTCTTGTTGACAATTTTTTTGTGGCAGAGTTTAAAAAAAAATGTGTGCGTCTTGGTTGCGTCTGTTTTTTGGCACATTTGGTAAATCTTAATGCGCTCAAATGTATTTGTGATAGACCTACTAAACATAAGTGTGAGGTCTTAAGATCTGATGTCACTTCTTGTGATGCCACTTCATGTGAGTTCATGGGTTGTGAATCCGCTTCCTGTGATATCATTTCCTGTGATGCAATGTGCAATGCCACGCGCCGTGATGTCATACGGTTGAATGTCACTCACCATGATGTCACTTGAATACTGCCTAACTTGGTTAGTCCCCCACTTCTTTTTTAAGGAATTGTGCCCTGCAAATTTGGATATAAACACGAGCTAGCTGCTGTGACATTGCCAACGAAGTTTTAAAATTCTAGCAACTCGACTCTGTTTTGTGGGATTGCTCCATTGCCAAGGTGGAATTCTTATGTCTATGGGACAGATTCTACAGTTCATAGTGCTGTGCTGATTGTCGCACAGTTTGCAGAAAACAGTCATTGTACGATAGTGTGGCCTCTTGCCTCTTCTGTCACATCTCTGTGTTGTGTTTGTGCTACTGCACAATGAAACAGACAAGTACTGCCACGTTCTCACTTATTTCTCTTTGTTTACATAAGCAAATAGTGCAAAATCAGTTAGCTTTATTTAAAAATGTATTTATTAAATAGCATCTCTTTGTTAAAATCTCTATTACACACAGTAAGTGATTTATTTGTAATGAAAATGATATATATGTTTAGCAATGGACCCACATTTAATTTCCTCTAGTTTTGTAAAAACACTTTAGGTAATTCGGACTGGAGCAAAATTTGTAAACAAGGAGTAAACAAGTGAAACGCTATTTTGCACTGTTTTTTGCAGCAGTGAAAAGACTCTGTAATACGGTCCTTCTTTACAGCTCCACCCCAGCTTCTAGACCATATCATCCCAAACCAGCAGATAGTAGTGCTAATTACACTTTATTTCTTTTTAAGCTGCTTGGCTTCCCTAGACTATTCATTCACACAGTGTGAGGCTTTGAAGTGCCTTCATGGTCTCACTCGGGTATGCAAGAAGGAATGTATGATAATTTGTAAGGGATTTTTCTGCAATAGTAATTTAGCCGATTTAAATGTAAGTCCGAAAGTGCAAAAATGCACGTGAGCCTCAGCAACAAGAATATGAATGAAATTCATCGCTTGAAATGCAACACCAGCCTTTTCACATTTTCAGAGTGTAAAAAGCCTAGACTACAGAAATAGAAAGAGATGATGCAGCAGAAAGAGTCTGGCTCTGGAGAAATGAAGACTGGCTGTGATGTAATTCCACCTGACGCTTTGCGTATCTTGAAAGACATCACAGTGCCAGACCAGATAAACACAGGAACTGATCTCAGAATCCTGAGATTGAAGCTTGAGATCAAATGACGATAGAGAAATTAAAAGTGATCAGTGGTCGGAAATGTGAGAGGAGCAAAGAATTACAACACATACTCAGTTAAATGCTTTCTGTATTGTTGTACCTTCAAAACACAGTGGATGTGCAGCACGCCGTTTTAATCATTTGGAGAATGGCACCTTCTAAATGTGTTGGTGAACTTTATAGCGGCTTAAAAAATGAAACACAAACACACGGTGTATCAACTGGTGTCATTGCATTATAAAAATACATGATTTATCAAAGAGGATTTATGAAAATCACATTTATTTTTCAAAATAATACACTGAGGGCATCAATCCACACACCATTCATTTATATGCAACCAAAGGCTTACACATGTAGTAGACTGCATCTTTACGTATTTTTGGTATGACAATTTTTGAGTGTGGAGATGGGCCACTACTCATTAGAGGTGAAGCAGGAGTTGGCCATCATGCCCTCTTTTCTCTCAACAGTGTTTATAAATCGTATATTGCACTCAGTGGTGCTGTTTTATAGTTTATGCCATGCTATTTTCTCATGTGCAGGTAGTATTTACAAACAAAGGTATTTAACCATAGCACATTGTACTACATGTGTGCAGTTAGACAGATCCATATTAACTAATGAATTTAACCCTAGGTGTTAGCTATTTATTTATCTATAAAGTGATTCTAAGATTGGATCTGGGAGGCAACAGGCATTGATTTCACCATTAGCTTAAGCCATACTGTGGCAATAGCCGGAAACATGACCTTTGCACTCTATAAACACATTTGTGAAAGTGCATTTATTAGTACACTCCTTGATAGAAGCATTATTTTTTGGGTAATATATATTTTCCTTGTCATGGCATAAACAGAATGGCCTAGATTTATTCAGCATTTGTGTTGTCCTGTTTCGTGCAAGGCAACAGAGGGCAACACAAAGGCTTATTTGGAATGTATGCAAGTTCTCCTTTGCGTGGCATGCATGGCTTTGTAGAGAACTGCAACGGAAAGCAGCTGCTTATGCTGTATTATTTTACATTTCAACTAAGAGGTGTTCCATGGGTGGAGCATGGGCACTCCCATGCATTCACCCATGGGTTGTTGTGCATTCCTGATTTAAATTATCTTTATTTATCCTCCTTGTTATTTCCTCTTTCCAGAAAGAGGAAATTGCTTTTAGGGTTGTTTTGCCCAGGAAGGTGTCTCTTCCTGCACAAAAATTATCCTGCTTGTAATTCAAGGTGTTAACATTGGCACACAGTGCGCCAGCATGAGGAGACAGCAAAATGTTCCATATTTTTGTAAGTATGGAGTATTTCTTCTCTCTCCCTTTCATGAAACGCAGTGCAGCAACTTTGCTTGCTCACACCAAATGTGCCCCTTGACTATTAGCATGCTTGGTTGTCTCTCAAATTATATTACAAGTTTTCTGAATCTGGGCCTGAGTTATGATATTTGATTGGAATATTTCATGCAAATTTGTCAAATGGTTCTAAATTTTTAAGCAACCTAAAATATTATGCTTCAATGTAAACTGAGTTTTAACCATTATCACACAGTTACTATCACCAATATTTTATATCAATATAGGCAATATAATAAAGACTTTGACCTGCCACTAGAAAATGGTTTCAAGGATTTTTGTAATAGTATGAATACTAATAATAAATTGGAGATACAGTAATAAGAAAACCTGTGATATTTGAGACATTTCTAGATTAACTTCCTCTTTTGCTAAAAATTTTAATAACAGAGAGATATAATATCCAAAATGTTTGCAACATGTACTTAACATATGTGCAGGATTATTAAATATTAAAAGTGTTTTAATTATTTGGCTGAAACCCTGCCACCATATTGCCTATTGTACTGTAATAATGTGGGAACATTGAAGCGATGTTCTTGATAATAATCTGAGACAAGCTGTGGACAGTTGTAGTCTTTCTCAGAAGAGAAACATTAGTACTGGTAATAAAACACAGATGATTCCACGAGAAGGTAACATTTAGATTGATGGGTTCGGTGTGGACTCAATTCAAAATTTCATTAAAAGAAATCAACATTATTAAATAGCAGAAGTTTATGAGCAACATTATCTTGGAAAATCAGTTTTAGTAGCGATAAACTGACTGATGTGGATCATGAAAATCAAAGGGGAGGATTATGTTCCGATTACTAGAAAATTAACCTTACCAGCTCTAAAATAGTAATGGGTATGAAGTGTAAGCAAAAATTAGAAAATACTGGTGGATTGGACGATGATAGATTTGGAAAGCGAAATGGAGAAAAATAACAAAAAGACCACAAAAAATCAGAAATGGATCTCTAGAGAGGAAGGCAAACATTTGTAACCACTTGTAAAAAAGGATGATATCAACAGATTATTTAACTTAGCAAATTGAAAGAAAAGGATTCATATAAAAACAGTCAGACAAAGTGGTAGGAAAAGAAAATAATAATTTAACCAGGAACAGTGGTAAAAACATTTTTGTCAAAAGGTAACAGGCTTTCATTGAAAAAACCTAATGTAGACTGAAGTTTAATCCTGGATTGAAAGGGTAATATAAAGATAGACATAAAGAGCAGTCCTTGCATAAGAACAAGAATATTGGAGATGATCCAATTGATTTGTAATGCATTTTCAGTAAACGCCTCAAACCTATTCCTCAAAAGTAGGCAGCCATCAAAGTAATGAGCTTTCAACTTTTCATTTGAAAAATCGTAGTAATCCAAACTAACAACTGAAACTTGGCTGTGATTGCTTGGACTACTGTAATGTATCAATATTAGAAGTTAAAAAGTCTCATTACTACATTTCAACAAGTTTGAAGCGGGGCTATTGGAATGTGTCTACACTGATATTAGAAAAACAATTTAAGATGCATGTGTCCATATAAACAGCATGTAGATGAATAACATACAAACTATAACCTATTAAAACACACTTTTCATAAAATAAGGTTTTACAAAATTTCAAACAAACATGCTAACATTATATGTTTCGGGCATAAAAAGTAGTCAAAGACTGTAGCGATAGTTCTGATACGCTTTTGATTATACAAAGGCATTATATAAAATGTTTGCTTTTCAAGGAGGAAGGGACTGAGTAAAAATGCATGAGTACATTTATCAGTTTTTTTAATCATTTTGCACATAGCTTATCCCATAAACTTTTTCAACCAACCTATCAACATAAACAACCCAAAGGCTTTACTCTAAACAGCAGTGTGCAGATAATTCCAACTCAGAGATGCATGAAAAGTAACTCCCAAATATCTATAGCATTTTTTTTAATATTTCATCACCAAGCTTCTTTGTAAACCCAATATCCTTTTTTAGCAAATTGAATTACCGGGTTTTACTAACGATAACCATAAATGTATATGTTTTACAGTGAGTTTCTATAAAACCTCTGGTTGCCTTTAAAATGCCAATTTACACGCAGTCCATCAAATCACCAGTATATAATAAAACACTGACAGTAGGACCATCAGCCTTTGGTTGATTGTCAAACATTTCAGTAAACATTAAAGGAAGACCTTGCCTAAAACCTTGTGAATAATAAAGGAGCCAAATCACAACCCTGCTTGAGGACATTTCTTAATTCTAGTCTTACTGGGGGGCGTGGCTTGGCTGGCTGCAAGATGGCCGCACTCTAAGTGGGCTCTGCCGGCCAAGCACATTATCCGGAAGAATCCTGCAAACAACGGCTAATCCGCCGCACCACAACTCACTGTCCGGCTGTGTCTCCCCTCGAGGCATCACCCCGTGCAACTCCTGATCCCCGGAGGCCCGTGGAGGCCGAGATCTGCTGCGCCGGGCCTGTGCCTCATTGCTGGCGAGACCGGGCCCCCTCTCCTTGCTGCTGGACGGACTGGATGAACCCGTGAACCGTCTGGAGGACTGCGGGGACACCCGTCCCTTGCTGCCTGGTGAGTGCCGCTGCCGCTGGGGTCTCTTGCGGCGGGACTGGGGGTCCGTGTGCTGCACCGCCCGGCCTGGGCACCCCTCGCGCCTCTGGTGCCATTCTCCTCTCCTTTTGGTGCCCGCTGGGGTGGCTCTATGTGCCCGGGTCCGGTGACGGGAGCGGCGTGCCCCCCGCGTCTCCCCGCCGTGATTGCCCCAGACGTGCGCGCTCTCCCGACCTCTCCGCTGCTGTGCGCTGGGTGGTGACTGGAGCCCTCCTCCCTCGCCGAGGCCTTCTCCAGCGGCCTATACCGCACCTTGCTGCGTTGCCCCGGCCTCTGGCGGCCGCACTGATCCCCGCTCCTCGGGCTCACCTGGCCTTGGGCCCCTACCGTCACTGCCTCTGGACCCCTGCTGCTACTGACCCTGACCTCAGGCCTGCTCTCCTGTGGCGCGGACTGCGTCTTCGCCAGTCTTGGAATTGGCTCAGCTCTGGTCGGCGTGTGCTCCTGTGTGGTTCCCGGTCCGCCGGCTCCGATCCTGGACCTCGGCTGCACTCACCGGACTGGACCCGTGGCGCTGGTCCCGCGCTGGGCGGCGGACTGCTCCATTTGCTGACCCTTGATCTGCTCCGCTGGCCTCTCTGCCCTCAGGCTGCTGTGGTGTGCTCTTGGAGAGTTGTAGTGGAGTCTGTGGGAGCTGCATTTGTCGCGCTGCTGTATCGCCGGCCCGGGGTCCTCGCCACCTGCTGGGTCCTGCTGTCGTCCCATCCTGGCTGGCTTCGCACAGTGACCAGCTGCCGCTGCCCATCCAGCCTGGTGACCCTGCCATCATCTCCTCTGTCAGGTGCTGCTGTTCGTCAGTGGCTCCCGCGACACGGGTATTGACGCTGCCCCTTCTAGCCGCTCATCCTCCCCTCCTGATCTCTGGGGATATCTCTTACCTGCTTCAGCCCTCCATGGGGAAGACTGACCCCAAGCAGTCCAAGTTCGCCTTCGATCAGCGCAGGTCGACTCGACAGGACGGTGCGTGCTCGGATGGTGGTGGCCCTCCTTCCTCCATGGAGGCACCGCCTGCGCATGAAGATGACTTGAAGGCGATTATGCTCGACGTCAAGTCCGCTGTTACGGGCATTGCTGCCCAACTTGACCAATTGTCTGCCCGTCTGGACTCTGTGAAGGCCCGGGTTGATTCCCACGATGCTCGTCTCCTGCATGCCGAATCCAGAATATCTGACGCCGAGGACGCCGCCACTCAGGATCACCAAAAACTATTGAAGATGGACAAAATACTTGACGTTATCCGGAATAAAAACGAAGATTTGGAGGCGTGCTCCCGGAGGAGCAACCTCCGCATCACGGGAGTACCTGAATCCACCAATATCTCTCGTATGGAGGACTACGTGGAGCAGCTCATCCGGGAACTCTTCGGTGAAGTCCTCTCTTCTGTCTTCATTGTCGAGCGGGCTCACCGCTCTCTTGGCCCGTGCCCTGGCCCGGGCCTTCCTGCTCGCCCCATCATCGCTAAAATCTTAAACTTCAGAGACCGCGACGCCATTCTCCGAGCGGCTCGGGAAAGGGGCAAAATAATTCACCAAGGTAACCCGCTCTCCTTCTACCCGGACTATACTATCGCTGTCCAGGCTGCCCGCTGCGAATTCCTTCCAGCAAAGAGAATCCTCCAAAAACATGACGTCTCTTACTCATTGGCTTATCCGGCAAAGTTGCGGGTCCGACAGGGCGCCAAATCTCTCATCTTCCCTGATCCCAGAGACGCCCTCGCTTTTGCTAAAAAGCTTGACAAATCCCCTCGCACCTCACCACCTGGTTCTCAAGCGGCTGCTGTGGACCATCTCAGTGACAATGATTAACTGGCTGACTGCACTCAAGCTTTCGGGCCTGGTGTTCTGGGCGAGAATGACTAGCTTGATCCCATCTTCATGTACTGTCGCTCTGCGGTCCTAGCCATGGTGACCTGACCATTTTGCTGCCCTTGATTTAACGTCGCTCCGTTTACCTCTGGGCGGGCGTATTCTGCACTGTGACACTCCCGGATCAGCCACCATTGTTCACCACTGTAACTTCATTATCTCGTTGTCTGCGATTGCTGTTTGTTTGGCCACCCTGCTCTGTTGGCAGGGGTGCCTGCCGAGCCTCGCCACGCCTCTGCGGGATGATTCCCACCTTGGACTTGGACTCTTCCCTTCCCAGTTGGGGTTCCCTGGGGTGGTCGAGGGCGGTTTCTCAACCTGTTTGGGGGTTGGTGTGGGTGGAGGGTGGGGGGTTCGGGGGGTTCTGTGGCCTCCTTCCGAGGAGTTCTTGGTTTGGCCTTGCTGTGTTGTATTGTTTCACAAGTCACTTCGTGATGGTATTCTCCATCGGTTCTGCTTTATCTTGCTGCATCACACTGCGCACTACCCCAAGTCCTTGCTACTGGGACTGATAGCCACTGATATCCCCCTTCAGGGGCTTGATTCTAGCGCCTTCTCCTCGCAGTCCAGCGATTTGCGGTGGCAGGCTCACAGTGGCCTTTGTTTTCTTTTTTGTTGTTGTTTTGCACATCGTTTTCTCAATTGCTTAGCACTACCACATGCACCCGCACGAAGATCCGAACCTCACGCACCACTTCATGTTCGATCACTTTCCCCGCCCTATCTGAATGACTAACATTACCTGCTGGACCTGGAACATCCGGGGTCTTAACGACCATCGTAAGGCTCGACTGGTCCATGCACATCTGGCCCGGCATAGGGTGGACATCTATCTGCTGCAAGAGACCCACCTGCTCCCTGCGTCTGCTGCCGGATTACACTCTCGACACTGGGGAGAATCTCACTCTTCTTATTACTCCAACTACTCTCGGGGGGTCTCGATTCTCATACGCAGGGGGCTCCCCTGGCATTCATCCCACGCTATCGCTGATCCCGCGGGGCGTTTTGTCATCCTCGATGGCTCCCTTCAGGCCCAGCCTGTCACGATTGCTGCCATCTATGGTCCCAACACCGACGACCCAGAATTTTTTATGCAGGTGTGGCACCACATTTCATCCCTTGGCCCGCTGCGCTTCTCTGGGGTGGGGATTTCAATGTCACACTATCCCCCGCTTTGGATCGCTCTGGCCCACATGCTTCCCACCCCCGCGCCGTGGCATTTCTGAATTCCATTCTCACTGAGAACTCCCTGTATGACACTTGGCGCCACACACATCCCGAGACCCGTGAGGGCACTTGCGTCACCGGCACTCGTGGATGTTGGTCCCGGCTGGACCTTTGGATCTCCTCTCCTGACGCTCTTTCCTGGCTCACTTCCGTTGATCACATGGCGCGCACCCTCTCAGATCACGCCCCTGTCCGGCTCGGACTTCGTCTACCCAGGCCACCCGTCGTGCTTTCTCCTGGAAGCTACCATCCAACGCTCTGTGGGATTCCGTGTTTTGTGCTGAGATCCAGACCGCGATCACTACCTACTTTGAGCTCAATGAGGGCTCTGTGGATTCCCCTTCCACTCTTTGGGAGGGTTTTAAGGTCGTCATTTGCGGGGCGTGTATTTCTAAACAATCCGGGGTCCTGCGCTCCATACGTAACACCCTTACTAAGTTGGAATCCGAAATTAAATGCCTGGACGCCTCTCATGCTCTTGATCCTAGCCCCGACATACTCGCCCGCCTTCGCGAGAAACATACAGAGTTCACCGAGGAGGCCAACAGAGAACTCTCGTTCCTTGGCAGGGAGTCCCGTGCGCGCCGCTTTGGTGAGGGAGACCGGCCAGGTAGGACTTTGGCCAATCTTCTCCGTCCGGCCCCTGCAGCATCCTACATCATGGCGCTCCAGGATGGTGGCCCTTCTCGCCACCACCTCCTCCGAGGAGATCAAGGCGCGTTTCACGAATTTTTATTCGCAGTTGTACACTGCGGGTCCCGCTCCTCCGCGAGAGGCCCTCGACCAGTACTTTGATACCCTCGAGCTCTTATGGCTCGAAAATCACCACCGAGAATATCTCGACGAGCCCTTTTCTAAAGAAGAAATCCTTGCCGCCATCAACGGTATGCCAGGTGACAAGGCACCTGGTCCGGACGGCCTGCCTGTCTCCTTTTACAAGGCTTTTGCTCCACTACTCGTGCCACACCTGGCCGCCATGTATAATGAATCCTTCGAGTGTGGACAATTTCCACCTTCGCTCCGGGAGGCCATGCTGACCCTCCTGTTAAAACCAGATAAGCCCCCCGAACGGCGAGACTCCTACCGGCCCCTGTCTCTTATAAATATTGATAACAAAATATTCGCCAAACTGCTTGCGTCGCGACTTCTTCCTCTCATGCCGCTCATCGACTGTCCGGACCAGTCCGGCTCATTACCGGGCCGGGCAACGTCCCACAACCTACGAACCATTTTTTCCGTCCTTCATCAGATTAACCCAGCGCTTCCTGCGGTGGCCGCCCTGCTTGATGCCACCAAGGCCTTCGACACCTTAGAATGGCCCTTCCTCTTCTTCATTCTCCCACGTCTCGGTTTCAGTTCAATATTTATTCGTAAAGTCTCACTATTGTACACTCTCCCCACCGCCCGTCTACGGATCAACGGCATGGTATCCGATCCCTTCCCTGTTGGCCGCGGTACCCGCCAGGGATGCCCGCTCTCGCCGATGCTATTCGCCATCGCGATGGAACCACTTGCGGCCCGCCTGCGGCAACACCACACCCAGAGGGGCATCGGGTTTGCGGCGCGCGCACTCCTGGTTTCTATGTATGCGGACGACATCACATTATATGTCCGACACCCCCAGGAACACCTTAGTCCTCTAGTGCGCGAGGTCATACGGTTTGGGGGCTTATCAGGCATACAGGTCAATTGGAACAAGTCAATCCTCTTCCCTCTCATGGACGCCACCACTCCTTTTACCTCGGAATATCCCTTCGCCTGGGCGTCCGGTCCCACTCGATATCTGGGTGTCTGGTTGAGTAGGGACGTGGATGAACTCTGGAGGGCTAATTTCGGTCGTGCAGTGGACTGGCTCGAGTCGAAGATCCCCCTTTGGAGCCAACTGCCCCTTTCGTTAGCTGGTCGAATAGCCATCGCCAAGATGGTTGTCCTCCCTAAATTCCTATATTTATTCCTGAACGTACCTGTCCCCCTCACCGCCCATTTTTTTCGCAGGATTCGCTCGTTGATCATCTCTCTTCTCTGGGCTGGCAAGCAACCTAGGATTGCGTACGATGTACTTACCCTTCCAATGTCGTGTGGCGGCCTCAGCGCCCCTAACTTTAAGCTCTATGCACTGTGTGCTCAGGCCAGCTTCTTGCACTTTTGGCTTCATCCTACTCCGTTCCAGCCTCACGTGGCGGTCGAGGCGGATGTTGCCGCCCAGTGGCCGCTCACTACTGCCCTGTTCGCCCCTGTAAAACTCCCCCGCACTGAAATAGATACGGTTGAGACCTTGCGGTGGGCCTGAGGGGGGCTTCGTCGTTTCTCCGGTGCCCCCTCGCTTTCTGCAAATTCGATGCCGATAGTTCGGCACCCATCTTTTCCTCCTCTTCAGCCATCTGGTATGGCTAAACATGCTACCCGCCTGGGGCTGAATACGATCGGAGATCTCTACCCGGGGAATACGTTCTATTCCCTGGCTGAAAATTCTGGCCCCATGGACACTCTGCTTTTTTATCAGCTAAGGGCCATCTGTCGAGAGCTGCACCCGCGTTTCCCCTGCCTCCTACCTCGATGACCGCTCTTGAGTTCCTATATTCGTCTCCCTCCCCGCGGAAGTTGGTAACTAAATTATATGCCCTTACGCTGGCGGCCGCCCCCGCCTCCACCGATCGCGCTCGTGTGGCGTGGGGCGAGGACCCTCGGCACAGACATCTCTCAACCTGATTGGTTATACTGCTGTCAGCAGACTAAGCGATTATCCCCCAACTACCGCCTGCGCCTAATTCATTTCAAATACTTGCATAGGCTCTACCGCACCCCTGTCCAGTTGCACAAGATGGGACTCATCCCTAGTGATAGATGCCTACGCTGTTCCGCCCCTGCAGCGGATTTCGCACATCTTGCCTGGTTATGTCCCAAGGTCGCCGATTACTGGCGTGAGGTCTGCTCTGCTATGTCAGAGATTACCTCCACTCCGGTTCAGCCTGACCCCCCGCTTTGCCTCCTCGGCTTTGTTAAATTCTGCCCGGACGCCTCCCGCCGTCTAATCGCCATGCTGCTTGTCCTTGCACGGCGCAGGGTTTCCATGTGTTGGGGCCGCAGACCTGCACCTAAATTCGCTCAATGGCTCGAGGATGCATCGCGCTGTTAGACCCTATTGTCAGAGTTCTGGGACCTTATGCCAGTCAGATCTCGCCCACACGACATATGGGGGCCCCTTGTGTCATACCTCCTTGCTCGCTCCCCCCAGCATCTGGCTTCCTCTCCCGCGCTCCCCGCTGGCACTCCGCCCGCGGCGGCCGCCGGTGTAGGATAGTTATCAGCCTCCCCACCCTGCTCCTTCTCCCTCTCCGTGGACCTGCCCCTCCACTCAAGCTCTGTGCGCCTCACTCCGATGACCGTTTATTGTTCTGGCGTGCCTGTAAACCATTTGCTACGCTGCCGCTTCCTAATGTTGCGTGATGTTGGTACCTTCTGTGATCCGCAATTGTAATTATGTGCATGGTGCTGTGATTTAGTGCAAGAATGTAATTTGTCTATGCAAATTTGTTAATAAAGGTTTTTGAAAAATTTAAAAAAAAAAAATAATAAAATTCTAGTCTTACTGGGAGGTCACTGTTCAAGCCAAACTTTCCCCATGTTTTAGTGTGCAAATACAAACACAAAGGCAACAATGTTGAAAACAATTCAAAATCATAAAGGGCCAGATGTACATACAATGCATTAATTAAAAGTGGTCACAATTTGCACACCGACTTTTACCAAATGGATTGGTATTTTTGCGAACCGACTTATGTACTGACAGGTCATTTCACAAAACACCAAATCATCATGGGTCACAATTCAACCTAACTCCTCAATATTACTCAGCTAGAGTGCAAAATGCGACCCACTATGATTCAGTGCCATCACAGTGATGGTGGCCTGCTGGGGTCAGCAGACCACCAGGTATGTGATTTCTTTTAAATAAAGCAAACTTTTTTTTAAAATGCAGCTCATTTTACTTAATGGAAAACGGATATGTTAAAAAAAAAGTTTCACTGACTTTTTTTTAAGCATAAGCAGAGCTCCTATGGATCACAACCTACATTCAAAAAGAGGGAGGCATTCCTTGGGGATGCCTTCACATTTGTGAATTGGTTACCAACTCCTTTGAGGTGTTGGTAAAATATTAATATAATGCAACCAGATTTCAGTTGCAAAACATTAACCCATACCACAAGGAATTGGTATTTGTAAGGGACACCATAAACACGCCTCTTCCAAATATCACTTTGGGATAATTTCATAAACCCATTTAGCAATTTGTTAAAGTGTATTCATACATCTGGACCAAAGCTTCTTTCACAATACTTTGTGATCAATATGATTGAATGCGGTGTAGAACTCCACAAAAATAAAAGATATCCTTAACTTTGTACCCTAGCACCAAATGATTCAAGATGAGCATTTGATGATATGTGCGAAGAACTGGCCTAAAATCACTTTGCTCCAGAGAAATAACAGTATCTGATTGAGCCCATTCCTCCAGCGATTTCACAACAAGTCTTAAAATATTTTAGATGATAAATCTAATGAGGAGTTAAGCCAAGTGATCCGTTAGTTGCCTTTTTTATAAAATATGGGATTGCGAATAGTTCCCACCAAATTTTAGTCATTTCATCTTTTTTGACACATGCATAAAAAGAGAATAGGAAATAATAGGGCATAAAGATGGATTACATTCAAAAAATTAAATTGGGATTCCATCCAGCCCCAATGCCTAACTTCGGCTGATTGTTCATATTATTTGACAAATTCTATTCAAAGTGATCTTTAAGAGAGTCTCTGTATATGGTACAAATTATAAAATCTCCCCTTAAAGTCTGATGATCCTTAAAAAGATCTCCAATTTAATCCCAACACTGCTGCTCAGTTATATCAGATTTAATATCTGCACCCTACACAAAAAACAACTGCTACTAACTTCCAAAATCCTACACATTTTCTTTTTAGCTCAAAAACAGAAGTCACCATTTGCCAGGATCTAAAAGTACCTGCCTTTTCTTCCTTACTAACATTTATTTATTTATTTATGTTTATTTATAAAGTTTTATATAGTGAGAACAAGACCCTTGCGGGTATCAGAGTGCTTTACAATAAAATATTTATAAAACGCTTCACGTATAAAAAAAACAACATCGTCAGAGGTGGTACACCGGTGAATCTCAAAGAGAGAGCATCTCAGGTCCCAGGTTAACCACACACAATAAAATAAGCATATAGTCTGACAGATAAGCATGCGAGCAGACTTAGGAATAGAACGTGTCCAGGAGAATAGTTCATGATCTCTACAGCAGAAATGTGTTCATCAGTATCCTTTTGACTTCTTTCTTGAATGGCACAATAGAGGGGTTTATTCTAATTGCAGGGGGTAGAGGGTTCCAGATTCTCAGGGCAATACCTGAGAAGACTAGGTTATAAGTTTTCTTTTTATAAACTTTTTGTGGTGTCAGCAGTAGGGAACTGGAGCTTCTGGTTACTTTAGTGCCCCCTGATAACTCTAATTTTTGGGTAAGGTATCTAGGAGTGTTGAAGTGGAGGGCTTCATGAGTCATGCAGGCAATTTTCAAATGAATCCTTGCCTCATATGAAAGCTAGTTTAGAGATTTCAGATCAGGTGTGATAGGATTGTTTCTTTTCGATCCTGTGATGAACCTAGCAGTGGAGTGAAGAGAGGCCCTAAGTGGTTCCAGCTTAGCTCTGGGAAGGCCGCATAGGGTTGCACTACCATAGTCCAACCTGGGAATCACCGGGTCTTGCACAGCTGACTTGAAGTCATCCCGGGTAGGAGGGGTCTTATTTTTCTTATGATGTTCATGTGGAAATTTGCTCCTTTGGTGGCAGAGCTGATGTGCACCTGCAAGTTCAGGTTCTTGTCCAGTGTTATTCCCAGAGATCTTGTTGACTCTATGATGTGTGGTACACAGTTCAGCACCGTTAGTTGTTTCATCCAACCTGCAATGTCTGGTGAATGACTTGGTGGGGCAATTAGGAGGAATTCAGTTTTTAGAGCGTTTAGTTTGACTTGGTTACCAGTCAGTCAGTTTTGAGTTTTTTGTAGTGTTGAGTTTAGAGACCTTATATCTTCGGGGGAAGAGATTTGTAAGTACAGTTGGGTGTCATCTGCGTACATGTGATAGTGGATGTTAGATAAATTCAACAATTCAGTTAGAGGTTCCATGAACAAGTTAAAGAGAGTGGATGAGAGCAAAGACCCCTGAGGGTCCCCTAAAGTGACCTGAGTGGGGTTAGAGAAGGACATATTGACCTTGATTCTTTGAGTTTTGTTGTGGACAAAGGAGGCAAACCAGTTAAAAATGGTCCCCCGATAGACCCATCCTATTTTTCAGTAGGCCTAGGATGCTGTCATGTTTGACAGTATCGAAGGCTGATGAGAGGTCAAGGAGAATAAGAAGGCAGGATTCGTTCTGATGCAGCATTCTTAACGCATCATCCAATTTGTGTGTGAGCATCGATTCACTGCTGTAGCCATGACACAAGTCGGATTGGAATTGATCTAAGAGATTGAATTGGTCAACATGGTTGCACATCTGTATATGTACTCATTTCTCAAGGAGCTTTGCTAGTGTTGGCAGAGAACAGCCGACACATGTCTCATCACAAAGGGACTTCTTCAAGGCTGTGGATATGTACAAACATACAGTCATTGAGATGTGTTCATAGGAAATGTATTTTACAACTGTATTTAGATGCCCTGAGAAGGAAGAGGTGTAAGTGCTCGTGCTCCAAATAGATCAGAAATTTAAACAATTTTAAAATATGAAATGAGTGAAATCCTCATCAGAAATGTGCATGTGTATGCTGTTTTCTGCTGTTTTCAACCCACATGTACGGATCACATTTACCTGGCTTTTGTCTTCAATAAATCACAGATTGGATATATCTACAAAAATCTAATTTTATGGACTGCCTGTGCTTGGACTTCCATTGAGTGCTATGGTATATTTGTCTACCATGGCAAGTGAGTCAGCATCCTTTTCAACTTCTGCACTGGATACTTTACTACAAGAGCTGTCGAATATTAAGGTCTCAGTGGGATCCATAAATGACGTAGTCTTGAAAACAGCATCAGAGTTACAATCCCTCAGAACTGATATTGCTTCCTTCTATCCTCGACTAGATACTACAGAGGACAAAGTGAAGGACATGGAATCTCAACTTGATGGATTGCCAGAATGGTCATCAGAAATTTGGGCCCTAAAACGTAACGTGATGGATATGGAGGGCTGGAGCGATAATATTCGCATTACAGGCATCCCTGAAATGCTTGAGAGGGCGTTCCGTGGCAGTTTCTTACCACAAATTCTAGAATAGACATTCACCCCGCCGCTTGAGATACAAAGGGCCCACAGGGTCAGGTCTTGTGCCCCCTCCACATCCCAGACACCATGATGTATAATAGCATGTCTACTGCAACATCAACAGGTGCTACAGATCATCTTGGCAGGAAGGAAGCATGGGCCCTACCACTTTTAAAACCTTTCCATATTCCTCTCAGTGGATTTTTCATATGATACTAGCCAAAAGTAGAGACAGTTTCTGGTGCTGCACTCTCATCTACTGAAACAAGACATATGCTTTGGCCTCTTGGAGCCCGCTGTGATGTTAATAACTATAGATGGAAGAACAACAGACTATGATGAACCGGAAGATCTAGAGAGATTTCTAGATGCCCTGGACACCTCTGGCATGGATACCCAAGACCATCGAGATACATTTACGTTCACTACCTCAATGGAAGAGAGCCCAACTGATGATCTGGACGAATGCCAGAGACTGGACAAAGTCACCCAATGTTGGTCCATGGGAGAAGAAAAACTCTATAAAAGGCAATGGTCCACCAAGAGAAGAGTCTTGAATACCACTTAAATCCTAATGTTGAACCTTGACTGCCCCAGACCCTGGCCACCTTACCCCACACATGCCCACTTACCCTCCTGGACAGCAACTCTGGCTGGCCTATCACACCCCCTTCCTGTGGGGAGAATTACCACAGACTCCCACCATTGCCTGTCTTGGTCCACTGGATAAGAGGCAGGAACCAGTCATCTACTAATCAGGATCTATGGACTGCTGGATGCCACAGTACTTCTGCATTTGTAATGTATCTTCCTGCTGCCCCTGTTTTGCATATAGCACACTATGATCTAACATACTTGCTGTTTATTACCTCTATGGATTAGGTTCCTCCGACGGGGGGTAGAGGCCCGTGATGGATTTCAAACTGTCTCTTGGTGGGGTTAGACTACAACATCGATTCCACAACAACCGGGCCCAGGGCCAGAGGTGGGTGATTGAAGCTCCACCCCAGTTCTACAGGCAAACTGATTCCCTTCATCCCGACTGAGAGGGGATCCACTGAATCCACTAACCCGCCCTATTACTGAAGTTCAATTGGGTTCCTTCCACCCATATTGTTACTGTTTTAATGGTAGGTGTACATATAGATTTTACTCCATTTATATATCTTGTTGGGCCTCATCAGGCCTTGTCTACATCCTGGCTGGATGGCCCCCGCACCTGATTCCCCACATCCCCAACAGATGGTGTCACTCAACATGAATAGGCTGACACACTTTATTAAACAAAAGAAAATACTTTCCTTTCTTAAATCCCACTGATCTGATGTAGCGTTGGTTAAGGAAACCCACTTGCCAGGTATGGAGCATGACAAACTGAGACGTGAATGGGTAGTACTTGCTAGCCCGAACACATCTTACCACTACACCTTCAACCGCCCCTTTGGAACACAGGAAGGGGGTAGTTGCTATACTTATTTATAAATCCTTTACCGCACACACTCCAAGCCTGGCAGGACCCTTAGGGCAGATATGTTTTTGTAAAACTAAGATATGACACAAAACACTGATTATGGGTTCCATTTATGCACCAGTAGGAGACAAATCAGATCTTCTCACTACTTTATCCAGGCTCATCCACTCCTTTGCTATGATCAAGCTTGTGATGGTGGGGGAGTGGACTTTGTCACTGGACCCCTACCTAGACAAGTCTGGACACCCAGATACTAGACAGCCAATGGATAGATTTCTAATGCCAGATATTCTTCACAATTACGCCTTGGTGGAACCGTGGTGCCTCACATACCCGCAAGAACGAGATTATACTTTTACATCTTGTGCTCACATTACCCACTCCCATACGGACTATTTTCTGTTGGCAGCTGCCTTTATAACTCCAAATAGCACATCTGACCATGACCTGGTCACTCTGGACTTAGATCTTGATGTTGTGAAGCTCTCAGCACCACGCTGACACATGAATGTCTCTCGATAAAGGGATCTGTAAGATAAGCAGTGCTTGACCTCCTATTTGCACCAGTACTTAGAGGACAATGAGGTATTGGCCTCTTCAACACAAGTGCTGTTGGTGGCTGGGAAGGCATGTCTTAGGGATAACATGATATGAGACGATGCAGTCCACAAGAGGTGCCATGAAGAAGACTGCAGGAACTGGACTGCTCTCATGATCAACTGACAACAAAGTATAGCGATATTCCAAACACTAGGCTCCTTAGGGAGCTCCTTAAAAATAAATACAACTTGAACTTCCTTTATACCACACAGGCTGAGTCGGTGCTCTTGAGGCTCAAGCTAAGGCTTTATGAATGGGGTGGGAAGGCTGGGAGACTGCTTATGGCATTACTGAAAAAGGCCCACACCCAGTGTGTTATTCCAGCCATATGAAATGCCCACAATGTCCTCCTCCAAGACATTCTGCAGTAGTTTACAGGCTTTTATGACATGTGGGACACCTCACAAGAAATGGCAAGCTTTTTGGGCCGCCTTCACTTGCCTACACTGACACAGGACCAAGCTACTACCCCTGGGGGTAACAGTAGCAAAAATACTATTACCTAAGCTATTGATTGCCATGGTGTCTGCGAAGGTGCCGGGGGGGCAATGGACTCCAGACAGTTTCTGCAAAATAACGAATTCCCTAATAGTATCCCTGATGGGCAAACTCTTCCAGGAAATTACTGCTATCACTGTCCCTTTACCTGAATTTAATAGGACTAGGATTCCACTTATGCCCAAACTTGGCCAGATCCATTACACTGTACAATTTACAGGCCAATATCCCTTATTAATATGAATATGAAAATCCTAGCTAAGGTCTTGGCCACCCCTCTCAGATAGGAGTTGTACCGGGTCTTTCATCGGTGAATCATCTGAGGATGTTATCTCGTATACTGTGGCAGGTTCGTCATGACATGGATGAAAAGGTCCTTATCTCCCTTGATGCCAAAATGGCATTCAACCGTGTTGATTGGCCATATGTGTTCACAGTCATTACTGCCATTGGCCTGGGTGCATCCTTTATGGAAAAAATGAGATGCTTATATATTTTGCCACCAACCTCAGTGACTTGTGTAGGCTTCACCTCTAACTTCTTCCATGTTAGCTGTGGCATGAAACAAGGGCACTCCCTGTCTCCACTTTTATTACTGATCACCCTGGAACCCCTAGTGGCAATAATATGTAACACACACACCATTAAGGGGGTACGAATGGCTGAGGATGAACAAAAGACATTCGATGAAGCAGACGATATTTTGGTCATGCTGTCTGACCCCTGGAATACATACCAGCACTCACAATTGCCATTGAGTCTTTCTCTGTGTTCTCAGGGTGCTGAATAAAGTGGTCCAAGTGTGAAGCTACTCCCTCAATGCCGAATACCACTAAAGCATCTTTGGGGTCTGCTCCATTTACATGCCTCAAATATGTTGCTGTATACTTAAACATCAGCATCCTTAACATGATCATAGACAATTTCACCCCTATCATTGACAAAATCACTGCAGAATTTGCTAATTGCTCTACACCCCAACTGTTGTTATGGGGGAGAGGGCAGATTATTAAAATAAACATAATACCAAGGTTTAATTATATTTTTGGAATGCTGCCTTTAAAGATTCCTCAGACTTTATTGCAGGAGATAGACCATCTCATCAGAGTCCTTGTGTGGGATCGATGCAGACTGCATCTTAAAGCTTCCATGCTTTATGTCAAAATCGCTATGGGAGGCCTCCGTCTTCTCCATTTGGAATCATATTGGCTACCTTCCCAACTGGCTCACACAGTTTACATTTTGAAGATCCACAGAAAAACACCCAAAGAGTCCATCTGGAAAACCATATTCTACAACCAAAACATGATCTCACTGTCTATTACTCTAATCATGTCCAAACTGGACCTAACAGCAACCCTGTTTTATACACTTATCGGTATGCATGGGTCTGAGCGTACAACCTGCTCAAAACTCCCCACTCCCTTCACTTACACACACCCTTATGGAGGAATAGGACCTTCATGATTGGTGGGGTGGAAATTAAATGGTACAAGTGGAGGGATGAGGGCATGTTTTTATAGAAAACCTTCTGCAAGAGGGAAACTTTCTTTCATTGACCGCACTTGCATCTAAATACGGACTCCCGCCCACTCACTGTGTAAATATATCCACCTCATTCACTGCTTATGAGCCAGCATCGGTACGACACCTTATAACTTGGAGCCCACCACACCAATATGTCATGAAGTGGAGGAACTTTACATGAACCATGCCGGTACTTTATACCACACTGACAGACATTCTTTTCTCAAAGTCAGCCGCACTTAGCCTACACTAATGGTAGGAAAACAAATTAGGTCTTTTCCTCCTGGACGATGAGTGATCTGCTAGAAGACTCTTTCTTTCTTCTGTTCATCATCTTGCTTCTTCTTATCTTCTTTCATTCTCACCTTCTGCTGATGCAATCATTTGCGATAAGGCATACTGGTTCTCCTGCACACATAGCACAGTACATGTCGTGTGTTTTGTGGAGCTCAATTAAAAATTGCTATATCACTGCACTTTAAAATCAAAATATTCCAACTAGCAACGATACACCAACCATTTATCCAGGCATGATCTTGTCTCAGCAGTCTTGAAAGCACTACATTGGTTCCTGATGGAGTCCACATTGCAATTTAAGAACTCTGCATTGGGAGAGGGTCCTGACTACAAAGATTGACTTGCCATTGTATACTGGCCAAAGATTTGCTATCATGCTTCTCTCAGCTCCTTAGTATTCTGTGTCCTGAAATGCTGTAATGTCCTCAGGTTTTAAACAGAATGCAATACAAGTTAGGAAACAATTGAAAGATTTTCGATTTAGGGACTTCCCAATCAATTGGCTGGACAATAACCCCATTAACAAAATATTTTGCAGTCAATAATTTGACAACTCAATAAATATCAAAACACTTTGATTTAGAATGTAACTTGATTCCAGTTGTAAAGGAGCAGAGAAACAGGAAGAAGGTTCATTACGTCAACAGATTGATAAGAAGTGACTGCAGAGTAAATATGCAGGGATAACATAAAAACATAAACAATTATACAATACTGGTCTGAGTGAGACATTGATTTTGAATGTTACCAGAGGTTAAAAACATCTTGGCAAAGCAGCATGGCAAATCAGCAAATAATTGAACAAGAATTGGAAAAGAGAATAAATAAGGATCATAGATGAGAAGAAGGATTAATTACCAGGCACACATCTTCTTATGCCTAATGACTGTGAAAATGGCCATTCTACTGGCTTGGAATCTAAAGAGATATGAAATGAAAGGTTTAGGTCAGGAATTCCAATCTTTAAGATACTCTCACACAACAGTGACTTGGTCTACTCATGATATTGTGATATGCATGTAGGGAGTAGCTTCAGTTCCTATTATCAATAACAAATGCAGCAGAACGGTTGGTGAAAAGGCTATGGCTAGAGATCATAGACTATGGGGTCGATTCCGATGTCGGCCGGAAGCGCACCTAACAGTATTCGTCCGGAAAAAATACCAGCCGAACGGGTGTTTTCCGACCGACTCGAACACTCTACTGAACGAACAAGTACGATGCCATAACAGCCCAGATTCCGAGCGAGCCGTACTTACCCATTCCAGCTCCTGTTCCCCGCCCGAGCCGGATCCGTAAACGCCGAATCGAGTCGCACGGAACCAAATACACAGCACCTTCCGGCCGGACTAGTACGATGCGTCTTCCGTACGCGCCGAACTCGTCGCTACGTCCGGCACGTTTGAGCATCCGGCCGAGCCGTACATAAGCTCCGTTTCGCGCCACAAGACGATCCACGGCTACGAGACGAACAAGCCTGCTACGAGTACGACTCGAAGACACGAGAAACCCGAATGAGACGATCCAAGCATGAATCCCATTGCGCAGGTCCTACCTATACTCTACATCTATTACCGGGACCGGCATGGATGCGTACGGCGCAGACGGTAAGTCAAACACCAACAATACAAACAAACCACACGTACACGAAATATGTCACACACACATAGGGATGAACGAATAACGTACACTAGCAACAGCAGAACCATAGGGGTGGGATGGCCAACACCAATGCCATACACACCCATAGGGGGATGGATGCCTGCCACTACTACCACCCCTACCCAGGGGGCCCTGGATGCCTGCCACTACTACCACCCCTACCCAGGGGGCCCTGGATGCCTGTCACTACCACCACCCCTACTCAGGGGGGCTGGATGCCTGCCACTACCACCACCCCTATCCAGGGGGCTGGATGCCTGCCACTACTACCATCCCTACCCAGGGGGGCCTGGATGCCTGTCACTACTACCATCCCCACTCATGGGGGGCTGGATGCCTACCACTACTACCATCCCCACTCATGGGGGGCTGGATGCCTACCACTACAACCATCCCCACTCATGGGGGGCTGGATGCCTACCACTACTACCATCCCTGCTCATGGGGGCTGGATGCCTGCCACTACCACCACCCCTATCCAGGGGGGCTGGATGCATGCCACTACTACCACCCCTACCCAGGGGGCCTGGATGCCTGTCACTACCACCACCCCTACTCAGGGGGCTGGATGCCTGCCACTACCACCACTCCTATCCAGGGGGCTGGATGCCTGTCACTACTACCATCCCCACCCTTAGGGGGATGGATGCCTGCCACTACTACCATACCCACCCTAAGGGGGATGGATGCCTGCCACTACCACCACCCCTACCCAGGGGGCCTGGATGCCTGTCACTACCACCACCCCTACTCAGGGGGCTGGATGCCTGCCACTACCACCACCCCTATCCAGGGGGGCTGGATGCATGCCACTACTACCACCCCTACCCAGGGGGCCTGGATGCCTGCCACTACTACCATACCCACCCTTAGGGGCTTGGATGCCTGCCACTACTACCACCCCTACCCAGGGGGCCTGGATGCCTGTCACTACTACCATCCCCACTCATGGGGGCTGGATGCCTACCACTACTACCATCCCCACTCATGGGGGGCTGGATGCCTACCACTACTACCATCCCCACTCATGGGGGTCTGGATGCCTACCACTACTACCATCCCCACTCATGGGGGCTGGATGCCTACCACTACTACCATCCCCACTCATGGGGGCTGGATGCCTACCACTACTACCATCCCCACTCATGGGGGGCTTGATGCCTACCACTACTACCATCCCCACTCATGGGGGCTGGATGCCTACCACTACTACCATCCCCGCTCATGGGGGCTGGATGCCTGCCACTACCACCACCCCTATCCAGGGGGGGCTGGATGCCTGCCACTACTACCACCCCTACCCAGGGGGGCCTGGATGCCTGCCACTACTACCACCCCTACCCAGGGGGGCCTGGATGCCTGTCACTACCACCACCCCTACTCAGGGGGGGCTGGATGCCTGCCACTACCACCACCCCTATCCAGGGGGGGCTGGATGCCTGTCACTACTACCATCCCCACCCTTAGGGGGATGGATGGCTGTCACTACTACCATCCCCACTCATGGGGGGCTGGATGCCTACCACTACTACCATCACCACTCATGGGGGGCTGGATGCCTGTCACTACAACCACCCTACTCATAGGACGGGTAATGCATGACACAACTAGCATACTCCCACATAAGGATTGTCTGTAAATTACATCCCAGCCCCCAACACCATGACAAGCATGTGTGGTCTGTGTCAAATGCATACAACACTGAACATGACATTGAACATACAATGTGACCCCCTAACACATGTGTCACACATAATTGTGTGTGTGGCCTACACAATGCAAGCAGACCATGACTACTGTGGCAATGTTGCCCAAAGCCCCATCACCACAGTGCCCAAAAGGTAAGTGTGTGCTCCATAGCTGAAGCACATTTTGAACAGTGTGTCAATGGGGCCCAAAGCCCCATCACCACAGTGCCCAAAAGGGAAGTGTGTGCTCCATAGCTGAAGCACATTTTGAACAGTGTGGCAATGGGGCCCAAAGCCCCATCACCACAGTGCCCAAAAGGGAAGTGTAGTCCTGGTAAAAGCTGCAAAAACATAACTGCAGGGATTATTCCTGGCCACACAACACCAAACACTACAGTGGCATTGTAGTGCTTGTGACCCATAGCAACATAGATTGTGTGAGGCAAGCAGTGCAGTGCCAATGACACATCGTTCTGGCCATGTGCACACAAACATCAGCCATGGGGGCCCACATTGTCTACATTCACAAATAACACAATGACAGAAGTGAGCATCATAATGCAGACCCACATATCTGCACCAATGGACACACAAATGTAGATATCCTGTGGAGACTGTAGATGTCAGGTGAACAAATACCATACCATGGCAGCAATGGGACATACTAACCATGATCAATGTGCTGACTGATGACCTAGCAGTCCCAGGGCCAGCAGGGGAAAGCCAACAAACAACATACAGCCAATAGCAAACTAAAGATATGCCAATGCAGTGGTGCAAAAGCACAAACACAAACAGGCAGGCTCACACTGCATATCATACACAACAGGTGAGGGGGGTTGTGTGCCAGTGTCCCCAGTCAAACACACAACACATGACGAGGCCAGCTTCACTGATACACAGATGTCAACACAGTCACATACAAAAGTAACTCATGGATTGGATTCCCCTATGTGGGCAAACAGGCATTGTGAGATGAGAGGGAGCCCAAATTACACATGTCACACAAGCTTGTAGGAACAGCAACACACAGCAAGAGACAGAACCACCACAGCACTCCCCCAGGGACCCCACATTGTGGTGACACTAGCCTGCATGACAATCACACTGTGATGACAAAGGTAGATGTCATCCACACTGTGAACCACAGCCATGTGTCCTGAGCAACAAACTACCATCACACCTATATAAGCACAAAGCACTCAGCACGGCCTGCCAGCCAAGGAACATATGGAGGTAGTGCCCCAGCCGTGCAACAACTCACATTTGCACACACTCAACGCCACACACCTTGAACTCCACCAATGTGCAGCGTTGAAGCTCACATGGACTGCTGACATTGCACATGCACCCATGACAATCCCAGGGGTGGTGGGGGAAATAAGGTGCAGAAACCCATCACACATGGCCAGTCAACAATACTTGTGAATGTCTGACACACTGCACAGTATGCCGTACATGGGCATGACGTGAAATCCACCCCAAACAATGGGATCCTGGCCATAGTCACACACCAATGAAGAAGGCAAGCTGACCCACAAAGGACACACATAGACAACTTCCAACATTGCAGCTCTGACCCTGAGGAGTGGCAGCAGTCACACACACTACGTGTCACAATCACTGAAAGCATACACAAACAGAAAATCACATTACTCGTGTAACCAACAAGTGCCAAGAGGAATCCTGACTGTGTCCCATCTGCGTTTGCCCACATCCCCAGCCCTGACAACAAAGACAACTAGGGATGACAACCTCATGAACATTAGTTTGCCATGCACCCTCATCCCGGAGTAACCAGGTCCAAGATGCTGGATGAACACAGAACAACTCAGCAAGCATCACAAACAGGAACATCCGTAGGGACACAGCCTGTGTAGGAAAAGAAGAAGGGAACACGCACAGACATGCCTACACAACACACAACATGGGCACAGCCTATATCACGGAATCTCGCACTGCCATGAGGGCACTCCACTCCTGTGGAAGGTCAGCTGTGCCAAACCTTGTCTGTGCACGACTCAAACATGTCAGCAGAACACTCGGTCAGTGAGTCAACAACTACAACACTGAAGGCTCTGCTCATATCAGCCTGGACATGGGAGTGTCACGTCAGTCATCTGCATACACCCAAGACACGTGTCAAGCAACTTGCACTGTGTACACAGATGAGTCCTCCAAATTTGATGTGCTAAACTGCATGTCCATTGGAGACGGGCACACAGTCAGGGTACTAGGAACATTGGACAGTGGTAAGCCCACCAGATGTACATCAGTGTAGGACAAAGATGGTAATCTACAAATGCTAAACGTACATCCCTGTGTCAAATGCTGAACATTACACCCTCAGACTGCAGCAAAGGATGCTATAGATCCAGACTAGATTAGGACACATATCCCATGGACCACATGGAGCCCATCACAGCAAAACTTCATTTACCTGATCTGAACACTATTACAACAGCAAATGCATGATTCTACACATCTACATCATGTACCTCCAAAGATTAACCACAAGTAAACAAAAAGAGGCTTTATTCAGCAAGTGTGCAACTCAAATCAAAAGTCCAAAATAAACTAAGGCCAATGGCCAGTCCAAATATACAGTCCCAACAGGGTGATGTGTGACAACTTGTCAACAATTGCTTGCCTGCACAGGTACGGACAGGGGACATCCCCCTAGGAGGGGCATACGAGGGGCAGGCCAGGCACCGCAGGGACAGGATCAGGGGATGCCAGAAGGAGGCAGTGAAGGGGAGGTGGGTGCAGGAGTGTCACCGGCAACTGCAGTGGAGGTGTCTGAATCAGGGGGGGCTGGCACCACCGCAGGGCTCAAGTCAGATGGAGTTGGTGCTGCAACCACTGCAGTGGGCTGGTCAGATGGAGTGGACTGGGTCCCCAATGCAGTGCCCGAGTCAGACGGGGTGGTTGTAGATTCCACCGCAGTGCATGACTCCAAGGTAGTGGAAGGGGGGGCAGAAGAGCTGGGCAGGACAGAGGGGGGGACACGGTCTCCACACCAGTGGCACAAACAGGCAGAGCGTCTGGTTTGGGGGTGGAAGAGCAAGTGGCAGGGGGAGGGCCTAAGCAGTTTGGGGATGCGGTATCGGTGTGTGGGGGAACCTGGGGCAGGGTATGGCGGTGGAACCTGTGGAGTGGTGGCCTGGGGGATGGAGGTGAGAGACTGGGTGGCTGACTTGCAGGGCGGTGGCGGGGTCTTGCTCTTCCGGGACCGGGGGGACTTGCGGGTGGGGGGCTCACTCTGCCTGCGCCTGGGGGAGGGTGTCCGGGGGCGAAGGGCACTCCCCTCTGTGTGGGTGGACTTCCTCTTCCCCCGGTATGCTGGATCAGCAGGATTGGAGGGGAAGAGGCCGAGGTCACACAGGAAGACCTGCTGTGCTGGTGTGTTAGCAGGCGAGGCAAGGGAAGGGGTCTTGGAGGGAGAGGATTTGGAGGACTGCGGAGTTAATGTGGATGCTTGTGTGTGTGTGTGTTCCCCATCCCCTGTGTCTGTGGTATCAGTCCCCTGAGGATGCATGTGTGCACGTCTTGCCTTTCTCTTGGGTGTGTCTGTGCTGCTCGTGTCTGTGTGTTTGGGTGACTGTGCAGGTGTGCATGTGCTTTGGACAGGTAGGGGGGCAGGAAGTGTGGATGGGGCAGAGGTGGGAGGGGTGAGGGACTGTTGGAGGAGGGACACTGCTGCCGTCAGGGAGGAGTCCATGGACCTATTGCTCCTCTGTAGGGCAGACATACCCGTCGAGATGCCCTCCATGAACGACACCAGCTGTGTCAACAGAGTGGTGTGTGCATGGAGGACACTCAGCATGGCTGTCTGCCCTACATGGAGCTGCCGAAGGAGGTACACAGACTCCTCACTCAGGGCAGCAGGGGACACAGGGGCAGGGGCTGCGGTGCCTGGCATGAAGGAGACACGCTCCCGAGTACGGGAGCCTCCACGGACCTCAGGAATGAGAGCCAATGGGAGGGCGGTGGTGGTGGTGGCGGGGCCAAACAGACTAGCTGGCCTTTGGTGGCTGCTGAGACCCGCCTCCACAAGGGAGTCATCCTCCGAGCTGCTGTGGTCCTCAGCTGAGGTGGATGGTGCTGAGGACTCCTCTGTGTGGCTCCCCTCGCCCTCCGTGCCACTGGGTCCCTCTGACCACTCGTCCGATGCTGACCCAGTCTGGCTCCGCTGCTCCTCCTGGTCCGTGGAGCTGTCCCCTCCTGTGGCCGTGGATGTATCTGCAAACAATTAGGGAAACAGACAAACATCAGTCACCTGCACTGACTGCACACACCACAGTAAGTACAGCACATTACAGAGCAAGCCCTGGCATCCTTAGTTGAACATTGCCTAAAGTCCTCACACAGATTCGGGGAAGCCAATTGTAAGTCTGATGGTCAACCATGGGACTCACACCCCTCCTGCCCTTGCACCCATCTGTCTGGTGCCTGTCTGATGGTAAGACCCCAGTGTGGACACATGCACCACCTACACAGTTGTTGGACATTGCAGGGAACACGGTGAAGTATGTGAACATGCACACATCACATCTCTTGCCACTGAGTCAGTGCAGGTGTCTGGATAAAGGGATGGCCAGAGTCTAAATAGAAATGCATGTGATGCATACCAGACACCATGATGCACCCATGTCCGGATAGTCAATGCCACAATGCGGTGCATGTTGCACATGTCACTCCCCTGCAGGATCAGTCTCAGGAAGTTGAATGCCATGACACAGGAATGCGTGCAAAGTCATACATTACTGTCTCAAGTCACATGGCCATGGCAGCCAGCCAACAACAGTCTGCACTGTGTCACAATCCGAGGGCATGGGGAATGCAAGTTATGTGACTGACAAGTGCACATGTCCATCCCCCAAATACCACATCATCTGTACTACTATTTGTCCACGTCATACCAACTGGACATATGGGGGACATGAAACACAACTCTCTGAACATGAGCACCTCACAGTGTGCTGTGAATGACAATACAGCTGCCTGAAAGTCACAGTCGCAAACACCTGTGTGCACAGTCAAGTGATCAGACACCTATAAGTCACAGAAGTATCGTCTATCATGGTCACATCTCAGATGGCATGCTGAGCCCTAACCGAAACACATACCAGTAGTCCTGACAACGAAGACACAGCACAATGAGACAGAGGCAGACACCTGAGGGTACATTACACTGATCACAACATGCCAGATGATACACGGGAGTGGGAGTACAGAGTGCATTGCATGCCCTGGAGTAGGCATTACTGTCCAGCTCCACCTGTAAGAGGGATGAGTCCTGGACAGTAGGCAGGTGGCTAAGCATGTGTGACACACTGGATACACATACTCCTGAGGCCCAAACATTGTTCCCACCAGCAGCATGGGTGTGTGCCAAATTCCCCAGGGACATGTGGTGAGTCAGAACAGCAAGCGGACCACATATCAAAGTTACACCCAGATTACATGTCAGAACTTAGGCATTGTGTAAGCAATTGACACACCCATGAATCGCACAACATAGTCACGGGAACAAATGCTGTCCCCCAGCTTGAGCAAAGCTAAATGCAATGACACAGTCCCCAAATGACACAATTTCCTGACTATAAGGGCCACACATATGCATATCAGAGGAGAAGTGGGCATGTCACAAATGAGGGACATGGGTCCTGGACCACATGACTGATGTACTGTGGAAGTTTAACCAGGCCAGAGGAGGGCACATAGCATGTCAAACAAAGTGCACAGTGCAGTCATGGACTCACTCCCTCCTTGCTGCTGTCTGTCCTTCAGCTGCCCATCCAGGTCAGGGAAGACCACCGCCAGGATCCGGAGCATGTGGGGGGTCAGGGTCCGGTGTCTGCCCCTCCTGCGAGGAGGCGACAGCTTCAGCTGGACCCTTGCGATCCTCCGGGTCCAGCCACGAAGGTCCTGCCACCTCTTCTGGCAGTTGCGGATCCTGCGCCTGTAGACCCCCACGGATCTTACTTTCCGGGCGATGGTCAGCCAGATTTCCTGCTTCTGGTGGGCATCAACCTGTGAGGATGACAAAGTGAAAAGGCCATTACTACACATGCAACATATACGTGCATCACACAGTTGTATATACATGTCTCAATCACAGGGGCATATGAGGTACACAGGCAGTGCAACAATTGCTATGAACAGTTTGCCAGCAGTCACTACATGGTATCATTGCATGTGAAGTAAACCTAGTTGGAATGCACTGTTACTGCACTGTACCAGTTCAGTGCATGTAACTACACACTTTGGGGTGTGACAACTACTCAGTGGGCATGCTAGCCAGTGGTGTGCACACTGAAAGCCCTGCCTGTCAGACAACATGCACAATTAGTGAGGCAGTGGACAGCACACTCACCTGCTCCCCTGGTTTCCCATACAGCTTGCTGTACTGTGGAAGGAGGCTGTCCAGCAGGGCCTGGTTCTCCTCAAGGCTGAAGGCTGGGGCTCTCTCCACAGTACGTGCCATTGCAGGAGCCAGAGGATGCATAAACAGCAGCAGTGTTGGTGGCAGATGTCGTCCTGGAGCATGTAGTGCAGGCAAGTGAGCTCTCAGGGGAACAGCCAGCATTATATGTGTGCTGCTGAGGCAGATACTGTCCCATGTGTCCAAAGTGATAGGTCCAAGTCGTTTGCATCTTCTGAATCTGACCAATCCATGGAATAGCAGCACTAATACACGCCCACAGCATCCTTCAAATCTTCAACTTCATGACACCCATGATTTTGCTACATTGTTGTGGCTGGCCAACTGAATTCACTGCATCAGACTCGTTGGAGCTTCGAAAACGCGTCCGTTGCCATGCCAGGCCCCAGCCAATGTGTGCGCACCGTTTGGTCCACTGCTGTACAACGCGTATTTCGGGATACAACGCGTACCCGCTCACATACAATGCAATGGGCTGGCCGGGCACACCGATCGGTCCATTGCTGTTCAACGCGTACCCGGGATACAACGCGTACCCGCTCACATACAATGCAATGGAACGGCCGGGCACACTGATATGTCCATTGCTGTTCAACGCGTACCCGGGATACAACACGTACCCACTCACATACAATGTAATGGGCCGGCCGGGCACACCGATCGGTTCATTGCTGTTCAACGCGTACCCGGGATACAACGCGTACCCGCTCACATACAATGCAATGGGCCGGCCGGGCACACCGATCGGTCCATTGCAGTTCAACGCGAACCCGGGATACAACGCGTACCCGCTCACATACAATGCAATGGGCCGGCCGGGCACACCGATCGGTCCATTGCTGTACAACGCGTACCCGGGATACAATGCGTACCCGCTCACATACAATGCAATGGGCCGGCCGGGCACACCGATCGGTCCATTGCTGTTCAACGTGTACCCGGGATACAACGCGTACCCGCTCACATACAATGCAATGGGCCGGCCGGGCACACTGATCGGTCCATTGCTGTTCAACGTGTCCCTGGACAGGTCACACGCATATGTCACCATGCTGGTCACTGGTGAACCTATGCCAGCCACATATACTTTCCAGGGACTCAGGGGCACACCTACAACACCACACCCAGTCCAAACTGTATCTAAGGCATGTGTGGCAGCATAACCTTATCTGTGTATGGGGGTGAACATGTGGTTTTTGGGGTGGCATTTGGGGGCAGACACACCCAGGCTGTGCACGTGTTCATGGGGACAGGGTCCTTTGTGTGTTGTGCACCTGACCACTGTGGTGTGCAACTTTTCATTTATGAGCATGTGTCATGGTCACATTTCCAGGTTGTGTATGTGTATGACATGTCACATACCCCCAGGCTCACATGTGGGAAGGCATGTACGTCACAGGGTGGCCCATTGCCACAATAGTGATGTCCCTCCGCAGTCTGTGTGCATGTTGTGTTTCGCATGTCTCTGACTCCATGTGCACAATGGGAGACAGTCTCCACATCCACGTGGTTTGTGCATGAACTTTGATGTTGTGTGTGTGTCACAGACGTCCATGTCTGTCCTGCAGAGGCTACAGGGGCCACTACCTGTGGGTGTCATGTTAGTTTATCTGACGTGTACATGATATGCAATGTCATGCCAGTGTCCATGTGGCAAGACAGGGTCCCTGGGAATCTACCTGTCAATGAGCTGTGATGCCTGTGGAGCATCTGTCCAGACATGTCACTGTGGTATGTGTGTGGAACGTGAGAGCAGTAAATGGGTACTGTGACACAGCCTAATGGTTTCCCATACCACACCCTGGAACCTGTTGTCAACACTTGTTGAACAGAGATGTTAGATGATGCCCATGTAGGTGCCATATATGTCCAAACAGAACGACAAACACATCAAGTACTTGTGTTTGTTAATGATGTATCATGTGAAATTGAGTATGGTGAACGGCACATAGTTGGGGTGACTGACAATCTTGCTTTCTTCACCTATGCACTGCAGGGCTCCTGCTGTCCATCGACCATTCCCAGACCTGGCAACGATGGTGGAACGTGACAGCATCCGACGGTACCGCTTCACCAGGCAGTTGATTGAGGATTTGGCAGTGCGGTTGGACCCACATTTGCAGCCTGGCCGTCCGTATCCTACAGCGCTGACCCCCAAGGTGAAGGTGATGGCAGCCCTACACTTCTTTGCCACCGGTACCTTTCAACACACTGTGGCGACTGCCGGTGGGATGTCACAGACTATGTTCAGCCGTGTGCTACGCGATGTTTTGGGGGCAATGTTGATATACCTGAACCAGTACATCTATTTCCCAACACGTCAACGACTCACTGACATCAAGAGTGACTTCTATGCCCTGGGGAGGATGCCACATGTAATTGGCTCCATTGATGGGACACATGTGGCTTTGATACCACCACAGGCACATGAGCAGGCATACCGGAACCGTAAACATTACCATTCGATCAATGCTCTGGTGGTATGTCTTTCAGATATGACCATCACACATGTGTGTGCCCGTTTCCCCGGTTTGGCACACGATGCCTACGTGATGAGGAGTAGTCGCATCCCGAGGATGATGTCACAGATGCCGAACCAGCGTGCCTGGCTTGTTGGTGTGTACTGACTTTGTACCATTGTGTGTGTTCTGCTATGTTGTTTTCCGCACACATTTTCAAATCGGCTAATGTGCAATTGTCTGTCTGTAGGTGACTCGGGATACCCCAACATGCCGTGGTTGCTGACACCCCTCAGGAACCCTGTGACACCAGCCCAGATGCGCTACAATGAGGCACATGGTCGGACGAGGAGGGTGATTGAGCGGACCTTTGGTCTCCTGAAGAGCCGCTTCCACTGCCTGGACAAGAGAGGAGGGGCCATCCCATTTGCCCCAGCAAAGGTGTGCAAGATTGTCATCGTCTGCTGCATGCTGCACAACCTGACAGTGCGGAAGGAGTTGCCTCTCATCCTGGATGACGATGACCAACGTCCACCACCTGTGGAAGATCCTGGCCTGGGTCACGATGCCAGTGAAGATGATGATGATGATGATGGTGATGTCCGCACACAGCTCATCACCAACTTCTTCAGCTGAATGTGAGTCTCCAGAGGGTTGTAATGTCAATGATTTGAGTTTGCATGATATGTGTGTGTGGTGCTCTGTTGCTGTTTGAGTGTGGCCATGTGCTACTTGACTGGATGCGTTCAGCGATGTGTCCTTGCAGGTGGTCTGTACTGCCCAACAGTGTTGACATGCTAACTTGGTTTTGTGTAGTTATCTCGTGACATGTATTAGACATGAGTATTGCCGTTCTGTGCTGTTCTTCAGTGGTTTTGACCGTGTGTCATGTCTGTCCTTCACTGGGTGCTGCCGGAGTTGTTTGATCAACTTGGATCCCACGAATCCATGAATCAACTTGCAAGGTGGAAGCAGTCGTTTCCCTACAGGTGATGTGCCACACACCCCTGGACTTTCTATCTTCTGCACTTTTTGACTTTGTGGCCACAGCCAGGTTGGATTAGCTAGCATTTGTAGTGGAAACAACATGTTGCAAATGTGTAATAAACCTGTGCTTCACTTTGGGATGTGCGTTGTCTGTGGTCACACATCTGACTGACATTTGCTTACTGCACCTGTAGTCTAGTTGACAGACTGTGAATAGGTGGCGTGTCTGTGCATTCCACTGTATTTAGTTGCAACATCAGTATAGGTGATGAGTCTGATGGCCCTGGTGTGTATGTGTTGTGTGGCCCTAGTGGTGTGTCTCCCTCATATGTGTCACGTCGCCATGACTGACATGACGGTGTTGGACTTGCTGTAGCAGTTAGCATGCACAGCGTCATTTTTCTGATCACCATCTCCATGACAGAGAGCATGTTGGAATCACAACAGAGGCAGATATGGTGTATTGGTGAGTTTATTTACATACAGGTGTGAGAATGGTGCACAGGATGGTGGGTGCTGTACATAGAAATTGGAATCCAAAGTTCCCATGTGATTTGGAAGTCTTGGTAGCTGAAATGTCCAGAGTAAAGTCCACAGTCATCTGATGAATTTGGCCAACTAGAGCTCCCCATGTCATGTGGGAGAGTTGGGTTGGCTTCAACAGGGCGTGCAGTTTGCACACAGAGGAAAGGTTCCAGAACAGGTGTTGGCTTCCTGGGGGATGTAGATGGCCATCGGCCTCTCAGTTTGGCCTCCTCGGACGGCCCCTCTTCTTGGGGGGGGGACCCTCAGGTGCAGGCTGCGGTGGTGCAGGGGACTCTCTGCCAGAGTCCTCCTCCCTCCCTGTGGCGTTTGCAGTTGTTTCAGCAGCAGATGTTGTGGGCACACAGGGAGGTGTGGCCATGTTGGTGCTGATCTGGCGGAGGCATGTCAGTATGTCCCTATGCACCTCTGTCAGTTGTTCCAATGTGTCCCACTTGGACTCCATGCCAGACATGTGTGTCTCGACACGTGACATATGTGTCTCGACATGTGTGTCTCGACACAGGACATGTGGGAGTCCAAGCGGCCATGATGGGCAGCCTGCTGCTGTTGTATGTCCTTGAGGATCCCCACTACCTGGCTGACCTCTCCGGTGCTAGTCTGGTACGCATCCGCGATGCGTGCCAGTTGTGGGTCATCATGCAGTCCAGACCCCTCTGCAAAGAGCGACCTATGTCTACCACCCCTCCCACCACCCCTGGCGACACGTGCAGGACCTGCGGTGGCACGCACAGGTGACCCTGGGCCCACTTGGGTGTTGTTCCTGGGCTCGTTGTCACCAGCTCCAGTTTGGGTCTGGGTCCCTGCGCTGTTGTCATCTGTGATCCTTGGTCTGTCCGTGTTGGCAGGGGTGGCCTGTGTGTTGGCAGTTGTTGGAGGGGTGGGTGCAGGGGGTGCAGATGTTGGTCCTGCTGGTGCTGCATGATTACTCACACCGGAGGGTCCAGCTGGTTCTTCGCCATCCGAGGAGTGCAGAGGCTGATCCACACCAGTGAGCTCAGTGTTCCCTGGAGCCTGGGACAGGGACTCCTCCTCGTCTGCTGCTGTGTCCCCATCATCACCTGTTTTGGGGAGAGACACAGATTGTATGTTATGTTTCTACTGGCATCAATTGTTCAAACACCTGACAGTTGTGACTGTACCTCTGGATGTGGGCCTGGACATTGCATTCTCCTAAATTGTGACAGTCAGAGAGTGATATTGGTGTAGCACATTGTCCTGCCAACCTGTGGCATGTCAATGTGAATGTTGAGGTGTGTGCATGACCAGCATTGGTGGTATTTACTTGCCATCCGGGCCTCCTTCACCCCCCAGCCCAGTTATCCCACCATGAAGCGTGCTTCCATTGCAGGGAGTGCAAGTTGTCTTTCAGGATGTCAGTCAGTGGTGTTCTGCTGTTGGTTGTTGCACAGTTCCCAGCAGGGCCTTGTGCTCCCCCCAGCAGTACCCAGTGTCAGCCATCTTGTGAGTCCTTTTCCACTCCCTGTGATGTGAGCATGGTTCAGGGTGGTGTTGATGGGCCAATTGTGGGTGTGACCAATATCTGTGACTACCACTCCCATCATGCTATTGCCTACACCCCCTTCCCAGCATGCCCATACTTCCTTCCTTTTGAGTGGACTTCACTGTGTGTGAGTGTGACAGCAATGGCAAGATGGCTGGCAGTGTGGTCCTGTTGTTTGTTGGTGCCCAGTTCCCAGCAGGGCCTTGTGCTCCCCACAGCTGTGGCCCATGTCAGACATCTTTGAAGTGGCTTTTGACTCCCTGTGAGGTGTGCATGCTTCAGTGCTAACTTGCTGGGCCATGTGGGTGTGAGATGTTGATCTGTGACTACCACTCCCATCATGCTATTGCCTCCACCCCCTTCCCAGCATGCCCATCCTTCCTTCCTTTTGACTCTGCTTCCCTGTGGGGTGGGGTGCCTGTGCTGACAGGATGGCTGGGAGTGTTGTCCTGGCAGTTGTTTGGCTACAAGTCCCAAGAGTGTCCCTGTGCTTCACACAGCATAACCCAGGGTGGTGGCTCTTGTACCTCCTATTGATAAGTCTTTTGGGGGGATGCCCACTTGATTTGGCTGAGCTGGAACTAAGGAGTGCATATTTCCCTGCAAAGGTCCGCCTCCTTGACTATCTCCAGTACACTGATGAGGGCATTATTGATTAACAAGTGGGGCAATAGTTCAGGTACCAGGGATAGGCTATCTGATATCACAGCCATTTCCTTTTCCATATCTATTCTAGGCGCACCCTTGTTAGGTAAAGTTAGCATTTCTGATGGTACTATAAGGGTGCCCTTTTTTCCTGATAGAGGTCAGAGCTTCTCCTTCAGATGAATTTTCAGGCTTTTCCATAGAGAAACCCCAGAAATAGATACCTTTTTAAGTCTTCCCATATTTCAGACAAACATTTTGATACATGAGTGCCGATAACCAATAACCAATATAGGAGTTGCAAGAGACTTCAGTGAGTGGGTACTGTATCTTATCTGAGTACTTCAACATCATCTCGCAGCTCCCCAGGGGACTGTGGCTATTTACCCCAAGCAGAGAAAGTAACACCTGGCCACACCAGAAAGCGTCTCCTCAGCTCAAGCACACCCAACTGCACCTGTTAGTGCAAGAATCAGCTCCTTTATAACTCAACTCCTGAAGCTGGCAGTCAAGTAGGCTTTCCTCAAGTTTTCCAGACCTTTTCAGGCTCTTCCAGCACTAACACCTGCTCCAGAGCACAGCTCGTCAGGTGGGGAATCCTATTGAAGGGGCAGAGCAGGCACAAAAAAAGTTCACAACCCGTTCTCAGCCCCCTCTCTCTGACAATGCTACCCACTTGCAGCTGCTTGCAGCAGCTCGCAGTCCAGGCCTGGGAAAAACAGGCTTTATGCTCCAGCCAGCCGCTGAACACCGAGTATGGAGCGCCATGTTGAGAGGGGCGAAGTCAGCAAAGAGCACGTCATGCAACCAGACCGCACATACGTCTCCTAGTGCCCAGTCTTCAGTAATACAAATATATTGATAACAAAAATATCACAGTTAAAAATATCTCTGATACCTTAATGGCAAACACAAAAATAAATCATAACCAAATATCTTTATAGCATGAAAATATACAAAAAAAATAAAATAAATTATAAAAAGCTCAACATCGACTACAAAAACATTGTTTACATAATAAGCCAATACATTTTCAAATAATAGTTACTTTTAAAACCCAAAAAATTAACCAAACACAAAGAAAACATTTTAAAACATGAGAATTACCAAATGAACACAAAACAAACTATTACTTATTATAGTTAAAGCTATATTCACTAAAAAACATCTTATCTAAATAAACAAAGATTTGATTTAATCAACACCCCAAAAATATAAAACAAGTAAAGCAATGTAGGAACTTGGGGCCAGATGTACCACACATTTTACCGGTCGCAAACGGTCCGTTGGGCCATTTGCGACTGGTAAAATGCATTTTGCCATGTACAGAAGGCTCGTAGCTTTTCCTTTTGTTTTTCTCCTTGTTTAGGGGATCCTGGTCCCATCTGAACACCCAATGCTTCTCATATTTACTATTTACCACCAAAAGAATTTAAATGTATGTAACTTTTCAAAAATATAAATATCTCATGTACTATTAACAGTGAAATTAAGCAAACTTCCTAAAAATATTACACTTAACATACAATACTTACTAAAAATAAAAATTACACATAACATAAATTTAAAAAAATGCAAATTAACAATTTCATATAAAGTACAAAATGAAGTACCATGTTAGAAATGTAAATTTAATAATAGTTTTTATGTAATAAAAAACTTAAAATGTATTTAACATATCTAATAAAATTATTTTCATTTTTCAAGTTTAATAAAATAGACAATTAATAACTAACATTATATAATGTTAATACATTGTACAATTAAATTAAATCTGTTACGTTAAAAATCGAAAATATTACATATGTAATCATACATATGCAGTATATAAACACCCACATACAATAGAAAATATAGACACAAAATTGAAATATAAAATATCATCTTATCATCTAAATCTATGACTAAACAAAAGAAATATACAATTTATTATAAAATAAATGCAATATATAGTGAAACATTTTTTTCAATAATTTAACAAATTCAAACATAGATAGACAGACAGACAGACAGACAGATAGATAGATAGATAGATAGATAGATAGACACCCTTTTCCCAATAAACCCTACATCCAACTACCAAAAAATTCACATAAAAAGCTACATTTGCAAAAAAACACTTACAATTATTAAAAAGCATTTATATTTAATTACAAAATTCTATTTAAAAAACAATACCTACAAAAAATACAACACAAACAATATTGCACTAAAATCACAAACATTACAAAATCATTTAAAAAATATTACTTTGAACAATATTTTTTAACAACAATGTTTTTAACAACGATAATAAGAAACAACACTATTCTGAATTTTGTAGTGATGAGGCATAATGTTACAAAATTCAAAATTTTATCAGGAATTCTAAAGAACACTAAAACCAAGCCAACACGTAATTTACCCTTTTATTTGATAACAGAGTTCAACACTTTTTCTCGCACCCTATAATCCTGAAAATTTACCAGCATAGTGCGTGGTCTTGATTAAGGGTGGGCGTAGTTCGCGAAGTAATGCTTCGCGAAGCTACGCAAAGTGCAGTTCGCGCTACGCAAGCTTCGCGTAGCACTACGCGAACTGCGTAGCGCACTGTTCGCAATGATTGCACAGTGCCGGATGCTTGTCCGCACTGTGCAATCATTGAAAACGGCAACTTGCACAGTGCGAGCTGTCTTTTACTGCTGCTCGAGTAGATTTTTACTCGAGCGGCAGCTTTCTCAACGCGGACTGGTAGTTTCTCATCGCGAGCGGTCGCGAGCATACGCGACCACTCGCAATGAGAAACCTGACCTCCCCGCGTTGAGAATCTCGCCGGGAGGTTTATTTTCCACGCTCGCGATCGGCAACTTGATGTTGCTGATCGCGAACGAGAAAAAGTCTCGCCGGGATGTCATTTTGCTTGCTCGCGGTCGCCAACTTGACGTTGAGGACCGCGAGCAAGCAAAAATGACCGCGGCACTACGCTACGCTACGCTACGCGTGTTCGCACTGTGCTACGTGCAACTCGCGTTGTGCGAAGTAGCGCAAGCTTCGCAAACTACGCGAGCGTAGCGTAGCACTTCGCCCAGGGTTAGTCTTGATACATCTGGATATTCCTGAAATGGAACCCGGTGTGTTCAAGTTATAATCAAATTCTCTGTATTTAATGATAGTAGAGGGTTGCGGATCAAGTCGTACATGAACTCTATTGCTGCCTTTCCCTCCTCCATTTCTAGTATCCCCACAAACCTAAGATTGCACCTCCTTGAATGATTCTCTTGATCTTCAAGCTGTAGCTTCATAGAGGCGAGTTCCTTTTGTAAGGTAGAGTTTGTTTTAGCCGGTGCATTCTGGGTATTTTTGATGTCCAAAAGTCTGGAGGTTGCTCCCTCCAGTAATGTCCCCAAAGACTCACATTTCTTTTCCATCTCAGCTATCCACAGTCCAATAGTTTGTGCCAAAGAAATTTGAGAAGCTTTGACTTCCTGTACCACTGCCTGAATCTTTAACAACAATGATTCAGTCTAAGGGGCCGATTCCGATCTCGGCCGGTAGGGCTCCGAATCGGATTCGGATTTACCGGATCCGATTCGGAGCCCTGTTTCCCGACCGAATCATACGCGGGTCCGGCCGAGCGAGTACAATGCATGCTCCCGCGAAATCGCCGACCGACTCGTACGCGGCTTCAACACGCTCCGACCGACTCGCACGGACACAACTCGCACCGCGCTATGGAGACATTTCCCGGCCGGGTAAGTACGATGCGCGCCGCAAGCAGTCCGACCGACTCGCGCCGACCGGCTCGAAAGAGCTGTCGGAGCCGGACTTTGGGGGTCCGCGTCGGACCCCCCTGTACGCGTAGGCGCGCGAGTCGCACACAGGGGGGACCCATGGGTCCCCCCTACCTGTGCATGTACGCCGCGATGCGCATGGACGCGTACCGACTGTAGGGGGCGCCCTTGTCCGCCTCGCACCCATTGAGTCAATGGGAGCCCGCGTACGCGTCGTACGACCGGCTCCCATTGACTTCAATGGGAGTCCGACCGAATCGAGTCCGATAGCATGCGAATGCATCGTACTCGTCCGGTCAGACTGCTGGGGTCCGATTCGGTCAGAATTCTCTCCTGGTCCGGCTCGGTCGGAGTGAGTTCCGGCCCGAATCAGAATCGGCCCCTTAGTCTCCACTAAATAACCTTCCTTACCCTGAGCCACCAGTTGCACTAAAGAAGATAAATTATCCCTCACATTAGTTTCCACCTCCACGATGCCTCCTACATTTAGCTGAGAGGTTTGGGGGGCCTCCAACTGATTTAACTGGATATTCTGTATATCTCTTACCACTGAGATATCACATTCTCCAGTAGCCAAAGTATTTTCCTTAGTAGAACGTGAGATGTGAGCTGCAGAGGACGTAACCCCCTTCCTAAAGACTGGAAAAATGTTCATCTCCAACAGAGATTGGCGCTAAGGGGGTAGAAGCAATCAATTCAATGCTCCTGAATAGACTGGGCCCTCTTGTTCTCCGGCAGACCTCACTGCATCTGACCAATCTCTCTGCCTCTTTTTGGGGCCGCTATCTTGAGTTACCCACGAGTTCCCACCTCTTGTACCTCTTATTGATAAGCCTTTTGGGAGCACTCCCACTTGATTTAGCTGAGCTGTAAGTAAGGAGTGTGTATTTCCCTGCAAAGGTCTCCCTCCTTGACTATCTCCAATACACTGCTGAGAGCGTTAATGATTAACAAGTGGGTCAATAGTTCAGGTACTGGGGATAGGCTATCTGATATCACAGCCATTTTCTTTTTCATATCTACTCTAGGCGCACCCTTGTTAGATAAAGTTAGCATTTCTGATGGTACTATAAGGGTTCCCGTTTTTCCTGTTAGAGGTCAGAGCTTCTCCTTTAGATGAATTTTCAGGCTTTTCCATTGAGGAACCCCAGAAATAGACACCTTTTTAAGTCTTGCCATATTTCAGACAAACGTTTTGATACATGAGTGCCTATAACCAATATAGGAGTTGCAAGAGACTTCAGTGAGTGGATACTGTATCTTATCTGAGTACTTCAACAGCATCTCCCAGCTCCCCAGGGGACTGTGGCTATTTTCCCCAAGCAGAGTAAGTAACACCTGGCCACACCAGACAGCATCTCCTCAACTCAAGCACACCAAACTGCACCTGTTAGTGCAAGAATCGGCTCCTTTATAACTCCACTCCTGAAGCCTGCAGTCAAGTAGACTTTCCTCAAGTTTTCCAGACCTTTTCATGCTCTTCCAGCACTAACTCCTGCTTGAGAGCACAGCGCGTCAGGCAGGGAATCCTATTGAAGGGGCAGACCAGGCACAAAAAAAATTCACAACCTGCCCACATGCAGCATCTCGCAGTCCAGGCCTGGGAAAAAACAGGCTTATTGCTCCAGCCAGCTGCTGAACACCGAGCATGGAGCGCCATGTTGGGAGGGGGCGGAGTTAGCAAGGAGCACGTCATGCAACCAGACCGCACATACGTCTCCTAGTGCCCAGTCTTCAGTAATACAAATATATTGATAACAAAATATCACAGTTAAAAATATCTCCAATACCTTAATGGCAAACACAAAAATAAAACATAACCAAATATCTTTATAGCATGAAAATATACAAAAAAACGAAAATAATTGATAAAAACCTCAACATCGACTACAAAAACATTGTTTACATAATAAGCCAATACATTTTCAAATAAAAATTACTTTTAAAACCGAAAAAATTAACCAAACACAAAGAAAACTTTTTAAAACATGAGAATTACCAAATAAACACAAAACAAACTATGACTTATTATATTTAAAGCTATATTCACTAAAAAAACATCGTATCTAAATATACAATGATTTTATTTAATCAACACCCCAAAAATATAAAACTAGTAAAGCAATGTAGGAACTTGGGGTCAGATGTACAATGCATTTTACCAGTCGCAAACGGTCTATTGGGCCATTTGCGACCGGTAAAATGCATTTTGCCATGTACAGAAGGCTCGTAGCTTTTCCTTCTGTTTTTCTCCTTGTTTAGGGGGATCCTGGTCCCATCTGAACACTAAGTGCTCCTCATATTTACTATTTAACACCAAAACTATTTAAATGTATGTAACTTTTCAAAAATAAAAATATTATATGTACTATTAACTGTGAAATTAAACAAACTTCCTAAAAATATTACACTTAACAAACAATACGTATTAAAATATAAAAATTACACATAACATAACTTTTAAAAAAATGCAAATTAACACTTTCATATAAAATACAAAATAAAGTACCATTTTAGAAATGTAAATTTAATAATAGATTTATGTAATAAAACACTTAAAATGTATTTACATATTTAATAAAATTATATTCATTTTTCAAATTTAATAAAATAGACAATTAATAACTAACATTATATAATATTAATACATTGTACAATTAAATTAAAAGTGCTATGTTAAAAATAGAAAATAATACATTTATAATTATACATGTGCAGTATACAAACACCCACATACAATAGAAAGTATAGACACAAAATTGAAATATAAAATATTTTCTGATCATCTAAATCTATGACTAAACAAAAGAAATATACAATTTGTTATAAAATATATGCAATATATAGTGAAATATTTTTTAAGTAATTTAACAAATTCAAACATAGATAGATAGACAGACAGATAAATAGATAGATAGAGAGAGAGAGAGAGATAGATAGATAGATAGATAGACAACCTTTTTCCCAATAAACCCTACATCCAACTACCCAAAAATTCATATAAAAAGCTACATTTGCAAAAAAACACTTACAATTATTAAAAAGCATTAAACATTTAATTACAAAATTCTATTTAAAAGACAATAACTACAAACAATATTGCACTAAATCACAAACATTACAAAATCATTTAAAAAATATTACTTCGAACAATATTTTTTAACAACAATGTTTTTAACAACGATAATGAGAAACAACACTAAAAACGATATTCTTACCTGAGATATTCTTGTTGATAATATTTTACATTTCACAGTATTCTGGCAACGATTTTTTTGTTTTTACGATATTAAAAGTTCGATATTTTGTCCAAACATTGTGGGGGATATGTACAATAGAAGTGGCGGAGCGTGTCATTAGCCTCCTGGGCTTAACGACACGCTCCGCCACTTCGGAAACGCAAGGCTGCACCATATTTACAAGAATGTGGTGCAGCCTTGCGTTTGCCCCTGCGATGGCGCTAAGTTTAGTAACTTAGCGCCAACGCAGGCACCCTTGCACCAGAGTGCAAGGGTGTCTGTGTGCAGGGGAGGATTGGTTATGTGTAGGAAGGTGTCCCTTCCTGCACATAAACAATCCTAAAATGCCATTTTGTAACTTTCATGTGTGCTGCTTCATGCAGCACACATGAAAGTTACAAAATGGCATTTTTTAAAAAGGTTTGTTTATGTACAGGAAGGGACACCTTCCTGTACATAAGCAAACCATGGCATTTTGCTTTTTCCATGTGTGCTGCACAAGGCAGCACAAATGGGAAAAGCAAAAACGAGGAGAAATAATGCATTTCTCCTCGTTTCGCCACCTTAAACCTTAAGACCAGGGTTTTCCTGGTCTTAATTTTGACGCTGCCTCCTATGTACGCCACCCTTGTACATAGGGGGCAGCGTCAAATACAATGGGTGTTGCGTTGGAACGCCCACCACAACACCCACTGCACGCCCCTTTCATGCTAAACATAGCGTGAAAGGGTGCCTTGAGTACAAGGCAGTGTTAAGCCACGTTAAGTGGCTTAACGCTGCCTTGTACATAAGGCAAGGCCCCTATCGCCACGGGAACGTCACAAAAAGTGACGTTGCCATGGCGATAGGAGCTTGTACATATGCCCCTGTGTGTACTTTACAAGCAGACTGCTATCAAACTATTATACAGAGACTAAGATAGCCCATCTTAAAAATACACTCACCTTGACAGACTTCATATCTATGAACTTACCACAGCCTCAAAAAACTAATAGAAAGGTAAAATGGTACAGGCTGTAGACTTTTACAGTGGGACTGATCAATGATTGGAAATGAGTTTATAAGAAATGCACAAAAATGCTTTCTATGCATTTTATTTATGCGTTTATTTTAGTGTGTCAAACTTATCACGTGTGAAGGAATTGCACAAGTACAATTACACAATAAAAAAATGACAAATCCTTTTGTATATGTATAAATAATTAATTATACTACATTTTCTATTTTGTACTAGAGCTACTTCATTTAAATGAAAGGAATGGAATGAGTTGAGTTCCTAAAAAAGAGTTCATGAGAAACATGATATGTAATATAGGACCTTGACTAGACCATGTTTCCTTCAAAAAGTATCCTTCGATAACGAATTGAGGCATATCTGTTTATTTATATATTTTATTAGACTGCTCCACTGTGTTCTGAACATTACCCATCCCTATTACTATGTTTAGGGAGTACCAGCATTTGAAAATCAGTGGACTCAAATGCTGTGCAAGTTCAATTAGAGTGCATTCAGGCTCTCTTGACTTTTCCACGTTTACAGTGTGATTGACTTCCTTACAAAATATGTGAAAACCTGTTAGCAAATAATACTAAGCAATTGCATTATTAAGTTCTTATGCTTGTGCATATATCCTAGATGATAAGATTGTCTCTCTAATTTCCTGTTTGTTGCTTGTATATGCCTGAAAACATAACTGGCTTTAAGAAACAGAACGTTTTCACAAACATTCCACCCACATTAGAATGATATCGTTATTCCTCCCAATGAGTTTTGTCTTATGGAATCAAACTAAAAGATTAGGCAAACACTGAGGGGCATATTCTCAAGGACTTATCGCCGAGTTAGTGGCACTTTATCGCAGCCAAAGTGGCGATAGATTTATCGCCCTATTCACAAGCTGGTGCTAACAGCCGATATCGCCAGTTTTCCTGCGATAGCAGCTGCAGAAAACATCACCACGGATGACACCGGCAACTAACGCTAATGAGATGCAGAGTAGTCGTTCCCGTGCAAAAAGCCGCGACAACACCACTTCGCAACATTCTCAACGACCAGCCAGATCGGCGATAAGATCACAAAATATGCGATAAGGCGCGTTAGAAGCAGGGGATTAACACCTGCTCTTACCTGGTATTAAGTCAGACGATAACCTGCACCAGAAATGGGAGCCCAGCCCACAGCCACACCAGAAGAACAACAGATGCCATGGAGCTACTGATCATGCAGCCGGACAACCAAGAGGGCCACAACACCCACCGCCACCCCCCCAGGGACCCCCCCGGGGTCCTACCCCGGACAAAGATATTTTACATCAACTTTACAAAATCATGAACAAAACATTTCGCCTGATGTCGCACAAGTACAACAATTAGCATTCATGTGTGGTCAGAAAAAGGAGAATCATTCATTCATCTTTGAATTTCCAAACAAATTATTTTATTCAAATTTAACTCAAAACAACTATTCGGAAGAGTCATGGCAGGTCTTCTCTGGACAATCTGTAAGACACAGCCTGCAAGACAAAATACAAGCTAAGAAGTTGTGTCATGCGCTCATCAAAGGACAGAGAGAGAGAGAAAGAGAGAGAGAAAGAAAGGGAGAGAGAGAGAGAGTGAAAGAGAGGGAGGGAGAGAAAGGGGGAGAGAGGGAGAAGGAGAGAGAGAGAAACAGAGGAAGAGAGAGAGACAGTGTAAGGAAGAGAGGGAGAAGGAGAGAGAGAGTAACAGATGAAGAGAGAGAGACAGTGAAAGGAAGAGAGGGAGAGGGAGAGAGAGAGAGAGTGCCGACACTGCGGACCCAGGCCTCACTGCTCCCCTGCTGCCACCGGTGTGTCTCCAACCATGTGCCGGTATACACTGCAGTCCACCAGGTCCCTTATCTGAAACAGAGTCCAGATTTATGAATGGCAGAGTACATATCATTGCACACGCCATCATCGCTTGGCCGCCCCTGCGCACACAGGCTGCTGCACCCCAGCCCCTCCCGCTGCCCAGCGGTGTTTGCCTGCCCCTGCGCACCCAGGCCTCACTGCTCACCTTCCGCCACCAGCGTGTCTCCAAGAGGGCCCACCACGTGCCAGTGCAAGCTCCAAGCCCGGGGTCCGCGACCTTGGCAGCCTCCACATCATGCAGCCCCGTGGGCCACCAGGTCACACACGTGATTCTCGGTCTTGATTTTGCAATGGCAGAGATCATATCAGTGCACACAGCATCATCGCAGGCTGCACACCCGCTTAGCTCTATAGGTGCCACTAACTCTGTGAACCGTGAGGCAACACCACGTGGTGGTAGGCCCGCGCTGCCCGCTGGCTCAGGCCTACCCTGTGGTCCAGCAGGGCTCACACAAAGCCTTACCAGTCCGGACCGCCAGGACAGCGCATCATCGCAGGCTGCACACCCGCTCAGCACCTAAGGTGCCCCTACCTCAGTGCACCGAAAGTCACCGTCCCGTGTCGGTAGGCCCGTGCCGGCCGCATTGTTTCCGGTGCCACCAACTCTGTGCAACGTAATTCATGGACCCTTTCTGATTGAGTCTCGTGATATGCCAGGCGGACGCAGCCATGTCACCTCCGGCAGTGTGGAAGAACTGGGACACGTAGCGTCGTCGTCCCCCCCTTTATACGTAAGCCGAGTGGGCTGGCTCGGCGTACGCCAGGCCAGCGTAGGGGTGTGAATAATTATCCCTGGGCTCTGGGCGTGGTTCATTTCTGGGCTGGACAGGAAACCAACTGATGCGTGTGTCTCTGTTGCAGTGTCTGCGCCACACGGCCCGCAATCGACAATGTTGCAATGTTGCATGAACCCGGAGGCTGGCCGAACACGAAGGGATTGTACAAGGAGTGCAAGGCCGCTCAAGCTCTTGGCTCATGGATACCAACTGTTGTGTGTTTATCGCTATTGGTGCACCATAAGCCTAAGGCCTAGCCTCAATTGCAGCGCGAAAGCCACATCACATTTCCAGAATGCAAGCAGTAGTCAGACTAACATTAGGGATGAAAGCTCCTTTGTCTCAATACATGAGGCGGAAGGACACCTGCAACTCCGACCTTGGCCTTGCATGCGGCAGGCACCCCCTGAGAGAGTTACCATAGCAGATGATGACGACTCCCACACTACGCACAGCACTAATGAAGGACCAACGTATCCACACCCCACACACAGAAGTTCTTGCTCGAGGTACTCTTGCATGGAATGCCCTTGACACGTACGTACACAACAACCCATACGTCCAAACGTTAAACACACATACGACTCTTTGCTCCGAGCTGTGGCATATCATCCACATAACTGCCGCAGGTCAGAGGAGTGCTGGTTCTACGAGAGCCACCAACGCAATGACAGAACATCCCGGGCGCATGCACAACGCCTGTCACGTGGAACTGTACCGTGACCGAATGCTGCCTGTTAGTGTCTGATGCATTGGTCTGCATGTTGTGGCCCTTGTCTTGCCCGTACTGACACGCACATGGCAATAAAGTCCATGCAACTTCACTAGTGTTCAACTGTGATGAGTGTTGATTAGAATGACAAATCGTGTGCCTCAATGAGCATTGTCCGTAAACAGGGAGGGGCTGACTGATGCATTTCACTTAGGGATGAGTCCCTATTGCCAGCTCAACCTCTGTGAGCCAGACATAGTGGTTGGGATAGTTGCTGATAGACCTGTGCTCTTACGTGTCTTCAGCAATGTGAGTATGGTGTCCATATTCTTGCCATGTGGATCAATGTGATCCATCACTACAGGCTGTGTCCACCCAGTTGAGTGTGAGTAGGTATGCAAAGAGATGTTCTGTTGTCAAATGTGATGGGGGACACTACTTTAGGCCTGCAAACGACGTTGACATTTGATACCCAGCCCTATTTCTAACATTGCGTGGGGCAAAGTTGAGGAATTGCGCGATTGTTGTTTCAGAGCAATGAGGCCACAGCTAGTGCACACATTCCCAGTCATCCCACTTCCCATGTGTGTCACGGTCAAACATGCGCATTGCTTTCATTTCCCAGGGTGTACCTTTTTGGGCAATCAATGTCCTTACATTCATCCATACTTTCATACTTGATCGATTATGGACATGACACATCTGTGTGAATTTGAATGATTTATACACATTCGGTGGAGTGTCGGAGCTGGAGCAGTACATGGCCATGCAAACCCCACATTACATTGTAGCCCAGTGGAGGGCCAGCCAGAGTCATTTAGGGATTGACAAGTACATCGGAAGAGGAAGAGTACAGTCCGCAGTCTGATTGCTGTGTCATTGGTAAGCAAACAAAATATGGCAGTCCATGTTGAGGTCCAAGGTGAGTGTCGCAGAGTGTTTCGTGGGACAGTGGGAGGTGTTGTTACAGGGCATGATGCAGAGGGCAGAACCAAGCTGAAACAGGGCATATGGCGGAGAAGAATGCTACTGGCTCCTTCTTACTACAAAGGTGGAATCACCCTCATCTTCGTCCTCTATGTCATCTGTCTGACATGTGGGTGCTGATGTTTGGTCTGCAGCACTGTGTGCCACTGACACATCAGGGGCCGGAGATGTGTGTGTAGAAGTACCAGCAGCATTCATCAGCAACTGCCTTAGTGGCAGCAATGCGATGATGAGGATCTGCAGGGCATGGAAGATCCCAACAACTTTTCGCTGGTGTGCATCCGTGGCAGCCATCCTTTCCGCATGCATCCGCTCCATGTTCTCCATTATCCTCAGCATCTGTGCCAACTCTCGGCTGACATCGCTGAGGCCACTCTGACTAGACAGTTGTTCTCCTCTCAGAGTCATGACTCCAGCGATGTCGGGCATGGATTGTTGGACATCATGGAGCGAACTGTGGGTGTCCGTTAGGGAGTGTAAGTGGTCCCTGAGGGGACTTAGACACCCACGTATGTCCTCTAGTTTGGCTGCCATGTGGTTGAACCCCACCCGCACCTGTTCAGCCACCTCCTTCTGGCAGTCTAACACCTGGCCTTGGAATGCGATGTGTTCTTCGGTGAGGTGCTGGGAGCCAGCCGTGGTGGTGGGTGCTTCCTGCTGTGTGGTCTGTGCAGGGGGTGGGGTCTCCTCGATGCAGCTGGGCTGCCCTGCTCCTGGAGGTGGGTTGCCGTATCTGTCCATGAGCTGTTGTAGGGCGTCGGTGTCGAAGGTGTGGAGGTCCTCTTCATCATCACTGATGAGTTGTCTGGTCTGCTCTGCAGGAGGTGTTGATTGTCCCTCCGCAATGTGAAGGGGAGATGCATTTTAACATTGTGTTGACATGTATGTTGACGCATTGTTCAAGTTTACATACAGACTGCATGACAATGTACATTGTGACTGTTTGGGAGGAGCTGACTATTTGATGCGGGACAGTGGACATTTGAACTACATCACGGATGTGAGGTTGTACACGTACATTATCATCTCACAGTTTCCTGCTATGCCAGATGTGATTGGACAGTTTCTACGCACAAGCGGAACCAGTTGTGTCCTCTGTTCTGTAGTGAGAGTGTTGCACTTTGTACCACATTGTCGTCAATGATGTTGTGCTGTTATTGCTATGTGTGTGTGCTGCATTGTGGGAGAGTCGCCCCTGCAGCTGTGATTTTGCTGCCCCTTATCCCTTTGAGGCGGTGTGCCTTTGTCTTCTGTGCTTCTACAGTGCTGAGAAGTTGCAGACTTGGCTAATTTTGGCTCTAGTTCGGATTTTGGACTTTTGGGCATGGTTTATCCACAGATGTGTTGTTGACGTCAGGGGTTGTTTGTGCACGTGGATGTGTCAGAGTGTGACCTGCTCCTTTCCGGATCTGTTCCACACTCAGCCACCTCAGTGTCGTGGCGTGCACCATGTCATGATAATTGGACTGCAGCCATGCTGTTCATCATGCAGTGTCACTTGCATTGTCAGTGTGGCTCACAGACACACAGTTTTGCTGGTTTTAACATATGTGCATGGGTTGGTTGTGAGATTGGTGCTGTGTGAGGGACACCTTAGTGCCCATAGTGGACGGGGGCCTACTTGCTGTTTGTATGTGTGCTGCAGTGTGCCAAGGGGATCAGGGACATGATCCAGAGTCATTGTGGGTGTGCAGTGTGCTGTACTTAATTGTGCATGTGTGCCATTGTGCCAATCTCTCCCCGTCCCCCCAGTCCCTGTTCGGTACTCACCCTGGTGCTGTTGTGTCAGGTCATGTCGAGCAGTGTCCGGACCCCCAACTCCTGCCACCATCTCCCCACTGATGACTGTGGTCACCATTTCCTCCATCTCATCCAGCTCCTGGTGTTCCGCTGGACTGCCACCTCCAGTCTGCATTGCTGCCTGATGGTTGTCAGCGAGTTTCTTCTTGGTTTTGCGTTTTGCATCTTTCCAGCGCCTCTTGACCTCTCCAATTGTCCTCCTCCTCACTCCGACTGCATTCACCTTGTCCAGGATGGACTGCCATATTGCATTTTTATTTGCCAATGACACGTTGGAGGTGATGAACAGTTGTTGGTGGTGTTCTATCACCTCCGTGATGATGATCCTGTTTTCCTGCAGACTGAACCTCGTCTTCCTCGTCTTCTTCTCCTTGCCCTTCCGTGACCCCGAGGTCCCAGGCTGGTCCTCCTGGGGGCTTGTGGGGTTCTGGTCGTCCTCTGTACTTGCTCCGGCTTCCTCCATGGTGCTACGCAGTTTGAATTATTTTGTTTGTGTTTTTCGGTGCTTTTATAGTGCATTTTCCCGCATGACGCGTGGGAATTGCAGGCCTGTCGCTAGTTATCGCAGATTTTTTTATCGCAATTGGCCACATCGCAATTATTTTTGCGTTCGTGTTTTGCGTTTTTTGGCCGTCACGGTAATTTTATCGCGGTCATATGATGCGTTGGTGTGAGACTATCGCATGGTACCGCTGTGTTGAGAATACTACGTTAACACAGCGTTATTTTCCCGCAATAGACTGCGATGTGCAATGTTGCGTTAAGCTAATTTTGCGATAATTAGCACACGTTCTTGAGAATATCCCCCTGTGTTTAATTTTTGTAAAAAAAGTCATTGACACGAACCTGTTTGTCAATAGCATTCATATTGGAACAAGAAGTAGTGTAAACAGGCAGCCTACTGAAAGGCCTCAAAAGTATTATTTTATTAAAATCCTTAACGAATTCCGTCCTTTGTCTATTAAAAAGGGGAAAGCACACACTATATTTGGTGGCTAATTGGACCAATCCATCCACTACAGGGGTCAGTGTGAATGAACATCATGATCACAAGTTTGAATTCAAGACTCAGAATTTCATCCCTCTGAAGTTCATAAAATGAGTACTGAGTTGGGTAAGAATAAATATATGTTACTTTAGCGCCAACATTCCTTTACACAATTTAAAAACTATCCTATGCACTCCCTTTACATGAAGTGCTAATATTCCTGTTGAAATTGCTCTAAACATATGAAAGATGTGCAGAGTTTAAATCTAAATTGCAACAATTTAAAATGCAGTTTTTTAAATGTTTCATTTACTCAGTGAGGAGATGGTTTAATCAACCCATAATGTAAAACGTTTTTAGTTTGATATGGGGAAATGTTAGAAATTCTATTTTCTGGTCTTGGATCAGTGTATCAGAGAGGACAATAGTAGTTATATTATTATGTTCCAGCCACGTGTGAAGTATTTTTAGGCAGTTACCCACTAGAAAGATTTTTTTTTAATGTGTACAGATTCCAGATTTATTTTTACGCACTTTAAAAACCGTGGGGCAGATTTACAAGCCCCGTGCGCCACTTTTGCGCTGCCGTTGCGTCACTTTTGTGACGCAGCGGCGGCGTAAAGCTAGCGCCATGCTGCGGGGGATTTACAACGTGACGCATCTAGGGAGATGCGTCACGTTGTAAAGCCCTGCGCCACATAAAACCTGCGTCAGGTTTCATGTGGGCGTTCCGGCGCAGGGTGGGCGTTCCGGTGCAGGAACGCCTCAGAAAAGTGACTGAGTGAAATCTACAAGATTTCACTCAGTCACTTTTCCGACCCCGCTGCGTCAAAACCTTGCGCCTGCTTGAAGCAGGCGTAAGGCGTGACGCACCATGTTGAGGATAGGCCAGGTTGGAACAGTGCTGGAGTTGTGTCGCGCCCGCGACACAACTCCAGCACTGCGCCAACCTTACGCCGGCAGATGCAACACGCATCTGTTTATCTTTGTGCCATGATGCGCCGCATTGTAAATGCGGCGCATCTGTGGTGGCGCAAGGGTAAACTTGCGTCACGCATCTTTCCTGGCGCATCCCTGCTGATTTGCAGGGATGCGCCAGGAAACGTAAATCTGCCCATGCGTTTTTATGAAACTATGGGGCATATTAGCAAGACCCACGTTAAAATTATCGCCGTTTTAGCGGCAGAAAACTGCCGCTAAAACGGCGATAATGGGCGTGCTAATATGCGTTATGGAATTCCAATAGAAGCCCAGGTTAGATGTCCTGCACATCTAACCTGGGCTTCTATTGGAATTCTATAACGCATATTAGCAAGCCCATTATCGCCGTTTTAGCGGCAGTTTCCTGCCGCTAAAACGGCGATAATTTTAACGTGGGTCTTGCTAATATGCCCCTATAAGAGTAATTTCGGACATACTAATGAACATTATGAGTGATTTAAATGAACAGCAACACCATTCATCGATATGGCATTCTGTCCGCAGCAAGAGTTTGTCTAAATATAGTTTGTTTATTCAAAGCTGGCAAGTAAATCACTGCTCTTAGCGGTGCAGTGGGGGGAGGGAGGGAACTGCATCCCCAAAATGGCGACTTGTATTAAAAGATGTCCTCATTCTTAATTATAGCCCGAATACTCATCTGATTAGTTGGGCGAGGGGAGTTAGGGCACCCCTGGGGTCCCCGGCTGTGACTCAAGTACAAGTTGACAGCCTTATTAGCCACGAACTCCTGACACTTGTTCTTTGGTAGTAAACGCGGGCACGTAGAGTATTGATTTCTATTTAGATATCTTAATGTTTCCCGACAATCCAAGCTGATGTGAGGTGAACTCCGATGGAGGAGAGCAACGGCCTGTAATCCGCGCACATTTCTCTCGCCTTTTTTGCTTCATTTTTCTTGAACTTAACTGATTTGGAACCGGGCGAAATAAATGAAAAATGCAGAGTTTTTCTATCAATCACTCCGCGCGCAAACAGAGCTCCCCTGCCCTTTCCTAACATCCTATTACCACTGGGTGGTTGGCTAGTCAAAACGGAATAAAAATTACACCGCAAACATCATAAGTTAGGCTTGATTTGTTGAGCGAGAGGCCTGACAAATCTGTAAGAGTTATATACCTCAGCCTGACTGGAAATCAGGCTTGTTATGGTTCTGGTACGCCGTACGTCTATAAAGATTGTTCATTTCATATAAAACAGCTACCTGCTCTGAAGGGCCTGTGAGGAAGAATGATGCTGGTTATAAATACAGAGGGGGGATCTATTTGTCTGGCCCTCCGTGCTGTTAGCGAGTCACCGGATGCAGGCCTGACGCTGTTCCCAGGCAGCAGGGGGAGTGTTCTCGCGGCCACCTTTTGCTTTCCTCTTCTGGCCTGGGCTGGCGCGCGCCATCCCTCTTTGTCATCCGGCAGAAAAGCAATGGAGTGTGACCACTGCCACTGCATTGCACTCTGCCCACCAGGAGCACGTTAATGATAATGACAAACTAGACCGCGGCGCTTTTAAGCTAAATGTGAGTGTAAGGCTGTCGCTTGGCAGGCTGGGAGAACAGTTAATGTCATAAAAGATAAATAGAAATTATTAGAATTAGTTTGGAAGGGTTCTTTTTGACGCACCAGCATGGTATTCCCTTAAAGATGCATTATGTGTCCTTTAAATCAGATTTCGGACTGCTGCGAAATTGAAAGGATTAAAAAATCTTTACTCACAGTGTTCAGTTCATGAAGGCTTTAAGCATTGCCTTCGCAGGTTTTGTCAAAAGGCACAGAAACAAGTTTTTTTTTTTTTAAAGATGACTCAAGGCCATCAATCACTCTGTTTTTCAGACCGTGTCTTGTGCCAACAGGGCACTGCTTCCCAGCACATTTTCCAGCTGATTTTACAGAGGCCGAGAGATAGGATGTGCATAAGATCAAAGAGCACCATTTGGAAGCAGGGACCTTAGTGTCTCAACCATGCATCCTAAGCATATTTAAGCAACATTGAATATATTTTCAAGGGATTTGCACAGTATGCGTACAAGGCATACAGCAGGGAGCAAACAAGAGGACGAGAAAAAGACAAACAGCTGTTGAAAAACAGAATTTATAAAGTGCAAACAACGATGGGCTTATATGTTTACTAGGCAAATCAATGCCAATATTTAGAGCAATTTGAGCAGAACTGGTTAGTTTATACAATCATTTTAAATGTATGCAGGAAATTAAGGATAGTGCAATTGACCAGAGCAGCAGGTTCTTTATTTTTCTCTTGCTGTTACAAATTTGAGGCCGCATTAAGAGTACTGGGGGTATTCGAAACGGACTAGTAACTCTCTTTACTGGCCCCACTGTAATTACAAGTCATGCACGTTTCAACGCAGGTCTCAGTCTTCTGAAAGGAGTAAAAAAATCTGTGTGAAACTCTGGCGGAGAATGCAAAATTATCAAATGAATTGAGTTCAGGCTTCCATATCCCCTTGCAAATTCCTGTTTTTAACAGGGCAACCTCAGGGTTCATCCCCATTAACTTTTCTCTCTCGCGTTATTGATCCTCCAATATCAGTAACTGATGGGGTGGGGGCAGGCTTAAGGGAGCCATACTCGCCCGCAGCACTCGTTATGAAGCCATGAATGTCTAGGCGCTGTAGTAACACTACTGATTGTGCCAGTGCAGGGTGAACCCTGCCATTTAATCAAGTATTGGCACTGTAATAGTACAACAGGCGATGTAGGCTCCCTTTCTCAACAATGTGGCTGGGGACAAGGTGCCCTGAACTCTTTCCAAACTTGTGAAAACGAACTGTACTCCTAGCTGGGGATAAGCTGCAATATAAAAATTCTCTGACATACTGTGTCTACACTGTTCCTAACACGATATCTGATACACGTTTCTCATGTGTTGTTTGCTTGTAGCTTGACATTATAGCAGAAATATTTTAGGTGAAATATAAGGTGCTGAATGTTGGAAAATAAGCCCTGGTCCTTACCCTTCTTCCTTTGGTTTAAAACCTTCTTTTGTTTATTGTGCTTAACCATGGAACTGAAACTATTTAGGCCACAGTCTTTGCTGGGCTCAAACTAATATCTACATTACTCGCATCTTCAAAGTAGGTGACACCAATAGTGATAACATCCTGCTTTATATTTGTATGAGCCAGTATCATAAATAATTTTGAGTGTGATTCTTTTTTTTTTTCAATCTTGATTATCAATTTTATAGTAACACCCCCCTGATCCCATTCCAAGCAATCCAGTACATCCATCTTCGTTCCTTAAATGGTTACAGGTTTCAAGTGCCACCAGTCAATGAGGATATTATATACATAGCGAAGAGGGGCAAGAGAAAAAAAAAGAAAAAGAAAAAGGAAAGCAGCAGAAAGACATATTCAACTTTATATTGCAGGCCGCCCCCCTTCAGTATCCCCACTACTCACTGCTACCCCTTCTCCTGTTCCTACCCTCCCCTACCATGGCCCTATTCCAAGTCTTCAGAGGTGCCCATGCTTTTAATCCTCTTTTCTTAGCTGCTGTTCCTTTCCGAGCATAGACTGCTGTTTCTATATGGTACAGAGCTAAAAGCTGAATCATCCACTGATGACTTGAAGGCGGAACAGGGTCTAACCAACCTGTGGCCAAACAGAGCCTTAATACTGCCATTGCTATAAACATAAAAGCCTGCGCATGTGGTGGGATTGCGCTCTCGCACACCCCTAACATAATTAGTTGGGGAGTAATTGATATTTGCCACCCCAGCCTTGTCTCTAACATTCTACTAATATCCCTTTATAGGCCATCTAAAATAGGACAAGTGGCAAACATGTGTATGAGGTCCATCCCATAACACCCACATCGAGGACAGTGCGTTCCTGAAACTCCTCCCTATTTCACAATCTTCGCTGGGGTAATATAAAGGTTAAACCATGTTTTAAAATGCTGCATTTGCAGGTTAGCTGATATTAAAATAGAGTGGGCGAGGCATAAAGAGTCTTCGCAGTCCCCCGTTTCCACTTGTAGCAATGCCTGCCATCTACTAATATGCTTATCTATATCATCTGTCATCGTACAATTCAACATTCTATATAATGTACCCACGAGGACTTAGACTTGAGGAGGGAATCCATCAAATCAACCCTGGAAAACTCACTGCCCCCCCTTTTTTCCTAAAAAATCTCTTATCTGCAAGTATTTAAAAAATTCCCTGTGGTACAACTCAAACTTGCTTTTTATCTCATCAAACAAATAAATACCTGCATCTCCCACGAAGTCACCAAGAGTAGAAGGGCCGCGTTCTTTCCAACGCTTAACATGTGCATCCCTAAAAATATCTGGTAGCAGTGGATTATTATTCAGTGGGGTATAAAAATTCAGACGACCTATCCCCAGTTTCTTCCGGAGCCCCGTCCAGATTCTATACACACACATCAGCATTTTAAATTTAACTCTTTTAAAATATGCAAAATCTAGTTGGTGCTTGAGGCAGACCCTAGTTCAACTCCTAGTAATAACTCAAATCAACGGATATTTGCCCTCCCCAGGCCCACTTCCCCCTTCCCCAAGTAACAAAACTACCATCTGCTGTAGGGCAGTAGCCCAAAAATATAATTGACAATTTGGCACAGCCCATCCCACACATTCCTTGAGAAGTGACAAAAACTTCAGAGCTCTTGGGGGTGCGAATAGGCTCACAAGAACCTCAACACCATCTAAACCAACACCTTGAACCAATGTCCCTCAACCTACAAAGGGATTAACCCTGAAGAAATACATTATTTTAGGTAAAAATAGCATTTTCACGATGTTGCTCCTCCCAATCAATGTAAGCCTCAGATTATTCATTGTCCCAAAATATAGCTTAGTTCTCTGGATCAGCGGGCTCAAATTATTCTCAACAATTTTCTCTATGTCTGCTGTAACATCCACACTGAGATACACCGCATTTCACACCACCCGCCTATCATTCAGTTGAACCTTACTATTAACAACAAATTGCGTTTTATTTTGATTTAATAGATACCCCGAAAGATATCCAAACTTCATAGCCTCCATCTCAATTTCTTTTACAGTACCCTCAGGTTCTGGGGTAACAATTGCTAGATCATCTGCATATGCTAACTTTTTTGTCTCCCATCCCTGACCGGTAAGATTGAAGTTTTGCCCTTTATTTTCCTACTCAGCAGGTCTATGTAAAGGGCAAATAACAAAGGAGAGCAGGGGCAGCCCTGCCTGGTGCCACGTTCAATGACCACCTCTTCAGATTTGCCGCCCATCACTGAGATCCTGGCCACTGGATTTCGGCATAAAGTTTTAACCGCTGTAATAAACCCAAGACCCTGACTTTTTTTCTCCATAACTGCCCACAGATAAGATCAGGAGACCCTATCAAATGCTTTTTCTGCATCTAGTAAAATTAGTGCCATAGGGTCTCTGGATACCTTAGCTGCGTCAAATAATGTAATAACCCGGCGTATATGGTCAATTGTGCTGTAGCCAGGGATAAACCTGTGTTGGACTGGGGGGACTATCTTCTTTATTACCCCTGCTAATCTCATAGCCAAAATTTCGACATTCATTTTTACATCACTAATGACCAAAGTAATTGGCCGATAGGACCCCAGTTCCTGCACGGGTTTCCCTTTTATGGGGAATACTATTATATTAGCCAATGCCCAAGACTCTGGTGCAGCTCCCGCTGTTTGTGCCTGTAGAAATACTTCAACCATATGGGTTTTCAAGCAGTAGGTAAAGATCTTATAAAATTCCCCAGGGATCAAATCTGTCCTAACCGATTTCCCTGCCGGTACCAATAGAATGGCTGCGGTAACCTCCTCACCCATTATTGGTCGATCCAACAGCTCTCGATCTTCTACCATTATTCCCTCATGCATCATTAACTCTAAACACTCATTAATTTTGTGTGCGCATTCCTTGTGTGGTGTTACTAACAAGTTGATAGCCCACAAACTCTAATACCTCCCGCCTACTTGCCTCAATGTGTGTCTCCTACAGACATACAATATCTGCTTTCAAGTATTGTATGTCCTCATTGCCCCTACATTTTTTGAGGGGTTATTTAGCCCACAGATATTTATTGTAGCAATTCGTAACTTACTCATCTATACCATACATGTTGTCCTCCGACTTTTACCCAACCACCACCTGCCCATAGCACTCTCCCATGCTTGGAATGGTTGGAATGCCTCCCCTCCCCTCCTCCAACCACCCACTCTCTGTCTCCCCAACCGCCCCTCCAAACTCCCTGACCCCCCTGCCCTCCATCCATGCCTTGAGCAAATAGTTCACACTTGACCCTTGTGATTCCTCCTGCTATCTCGCCACCCGATGGCCACCGACCAAGCCCGATCCCAGCTACCACCACCACCCTAGTGATCCAGCCTTTAGTTAATTTATACATCTCCATAGTATTAGGCTGACCTCTGAGCCATGCTCCTTAGACCATGACATGATTTGCAATTACCACCACTTTAACATCTCATATAGGATCTGATTTATCCTATCCATGCCATCAATACATTCCTAAGCTGAGCCTTGGCCCCCCCCACTCGAAATCTCCTTCAGAAATTGCTGGGCTTTAATTTCAGAGGTAAATACCAGGGGATTTCCTTTAAATATAACTTAAAGATGGGCAGGGCTTACCAGATAGACTTCACAGCTAAGTCCCTTAAAGGGCACAAACAATTGCCATAATTGCCACCTTCTTTCCACTGTCACATGGCAAAAGTCCGGCCGAACAAAAAGTATTTCGATCAAATATACGCTTAGCCTCTGGTCTGGCCTTCTCAAAAAATTGCTTGGCGTAAGAGAAAGTTCCCAAAGAAAACCAAAATGGCTCTAGGCCTCTCATTCTGCACAGGTTGCCGATTTTTTTTTAACATAAGAGGAAAACAGTGCACTCTCTGCCCCTCAGATTCCCAATCCCAGTGGGCCAGCTCAGGGAAAGCCCCCTTCAGTAATCCCAGAATGAAAGACCGAATGTCTCTCCCTTCTGCATTTTCCGCAACACCAAGAAATCTAAGATTATTCCTGCGTTGTCGCCTCTCAAAATCTTCCAGCTTCCAATCATATCTGTCATATGAGCTTCTTGAGAGGAAATCTGCTTCTCCATTGACTCGGCCCCTGCCTCCAGTGATACCGTCCGATCTTCCACCCAGCCGTATTTTCTGAGATTTTGGAGCAGATTTTATTAACTTTGCGCATTGCCCCTTGAAGCTTTTATGTAGCAAGGTGTTCTCTTTTGTTCTCATTACGGGCTTCCCCTTGCATCTGTTTTAATGTGGAATATATTGACTCAATTGAGGGTGTTATTTCAAAATCAAGATTCATGGCCGGTCCCTCCCCCAAAGTACCTTATATGACTGACCCCCCCCCACCTCCTGGATGAGGCTTGTGGCAGAGTAGTCCCATCTCAGCTGACTGGCAATACTCCCATCAGATTTATATCCCAGCATACCAATATGTTTTTCCCTCCTTTGAGAGGCCGCCCGCTTTTGAGTGGCTGGCTTGACACAAGAGCTTCCACGGCCCTCCCCGGACGTACCAGGAACCGAGTCGTCATCTGTCTGGGCTTCACTAGCCCCTGAAAGATCAGGCCCATCTGCTAATGAGTAGAATTTTTCCGCGCCTTCTGGGGTGCCCCCACCCCTCAGCTCATGCTACCCTAGGCACGGCCCCTTATTAGCTTTCAAGCTCAAACATGCACTTTCTGGGACCACCAAGTTTTCCTTTTCTGGTGATAAATTCTGTATAGGCAGCTCATCATCTACTGCACTTTCCTCCAGCATTAAACCATCCTTGCCAGATGTTGTACCACCCAGGGGAGACAGTAATGGTAAGTCCGTACTCACAGTCTGTGTCACCATGGAGCCAGTAATACTCTTCCCAACTTCCAAGCAGTCTGTGACCGGAGCATCTGCACGGCATGTTTTCTTCTTCCCGGCTCCTGCAGGTTGCCCAGCAAAGATTTCCGGGATCAGAGGATGTTTCTCTCTCAGCATGTCAGCACTAGACCGCTGCTCTTTCACTCTCAGCTTCCTATCTGCTGGACCTCCTGAATCGCGTCTCTCCACTGCAGTGGCATTGACCACATCAATACTTTGCCCGGCCAACGCTTTCTGAACCAGAGATACCACCCGCTTCCCCATAGATGCCGAAGCCTCTGCACGATCCTTCAAGGGTTTGTTCTGTTTCGGGGGCATCATGGAGCTTTGTCGACTCTTGATACGATGATTAGATGTCCCGAGCACCTCCACTTGGAGAAACAGCTAGTGAAACTGAGCAGTTATAGTTACCTGAGCTAACAATAACGTATGCCCCCACAATGCACTGCTTATAACCTCACATATTGCATCACTCATGACATGGTCAGTGACATCCCACTGCTAGACCCTAAAAACACCTTTACCACCCAATTTCCTTACCCACTCCTCAACACTAAAAACACCTTTAGCACCCAATACCCCCACCCAACCTAACCCCTAAAAATACCCTTACCATCCAATAACCTTACTCACCCCTAAACCCCCAAAACACCCTTATCACACAACACTCCTACCCACCCTAAGCCCTAAAAATGCCCTCACCCCCAATTTTCTTACCCACTCCTAAACATTATAAACACCATTAGCACCCAATACCCTCACCAAAACCCTAAAAATACCCTTACCACACATTACCCTTGCCCAACCCTAGGCCCTAAAACCACCTCTACCATCCAATACCCTTACCCATTGCTAGACCCTAAAAAACTCCATACTACCAATATCCCTATCCCCTAAGCCCTAAAAATACCGTTATCATCCTATATCCTTACCCACATTTAAACCCTAAAAAACCCTTACCACCCAACACCCTTATCCCCCCTAAACCCTAAAAAGGACCTTACCTCCCAAAACCCTTACCCACCCCTAAACACTAGAAATACCCTTACCACATTATACCCCTACCCATCCCTAAACACTAAAATACCTTTACCACCCTATACTGCTACCCATAGCATTAACACTCTCTATAGCAATATTATATCTGCTGTGCCAGGTACTTCCTTGTAAGTAATATAATAATAACTCTCACAGGGGTTATCCTAGCTAACAAGAAACTAAAAGGGTGGGAAATTGGGTGACACCCCACAAGTAGGCATTTGTCTTAAAGTACAACTTTCTTGAAATGTGTGTTTCTCAAAGGAATTGGGCTCTTAAACAATTCACCATGTGCAATTACAATGACATACATGTAGCACAAAAACCTATGCTATAACTAAGCAAAGGCCATGATAAGAGGAACTATGTAGGCCTTGGTTGAGCACAGGGAGTTCTGCTATGCTGAACTCAGCAAAACACCCCCAAAACACCGCTTTACTATGCGGAGTTCCACAAGCGAGCAGGAGCTGCTTGGTGCGCCTGTTCGCGTGACGTTTTTATATTCTGGACAGCGCAAAGGGTGTTTTTGAACCAGAAACTGTGCGCAAATCACACATTGCAGTTTGCATGGGCACAGCCATTTTGTTTTTTGTTCTGTGCATGGTGCTGGGCCTGTTTTTTGATCTACCTTTAATCTTTTCAATTCTCCCCCACCCAACTCATCCACTCTTATTTTTTTTATTGTTTCAGTGTGTCTTTGTGTTTGTGTATTTTATGTTTTTGTCATTTTTCTTTGTGTCTTTTATGAAGTTTTTTGTAATTTTTAAAATGTTCGCTTTACTTCCTTAGTTCTTCCTTTCTTCCTTCCTTTTCCTATTTATTCTCTTTTTTTCCCCACCCAGCGCCATGGCAGAGCAGTGGGGGAGAGGGAGTGGTGGCACCAGTGCCAGAGCTAGCCGCATATCTTGTGGTCATTGGCGCTGCCAAGGGGTATAGCCTGAGCCATTTTTTGTGACGCAGAGGTGGCAGCACTAGTTTTTTATGTGCAGCGCCACCTCTCCTCCATGTATGGCAGCAGGCCTGGGAGCAGTTACTCCCTGCAGGAGCGTCAGCTGAGTTGGGGAAAGTGAGCCAGTGTGCGAACCACCTCACTCACCTTCAGTGCACCCAACAGCAGCTGATGCAACTAGGCTGATATTATTGACTGCAAGCAGGACCTGCTCAACCTGCTAGGTGTCGAGATTGCGGGGCTCAGTGAGTAATTATTTGTTTTGTTTGTGTGCTGCTAACATTTTTTTTTCCGAATAGCATGCTGCTCACACTCAGAGGTAAGTTAAGTTTACATTAAGTATATTATGTGACCCGGTTTGAGCTAGCTAGTGGCTCGGTGCTACCTAATCATACTTGTCGGCTCTTGCTTTGTCTGATTATTTAAGAAGCCATTGCAGACTTCTCTGTCTTCCTGCCACTAAGATAGTGATATCAGTAAGTTATAATTCCCTGTGACTTTCTTTATGTAGCGCTTACAGTGCCACGAAATCTCACAGTGATGGGTAGTATGCATCTATGCATTGCAAAAAAGGGTGACTGAGTTGGACCATCAAGAGGGTTGAGAAATGAGAATAGAATCAAAGATCATTCATTGCAATGCATTAGTTCCAAATGTAGGGGCATATTCACAAGAAAAGTGGCGAAGCGTGTCGTTAAGCCAAGAAGGCTAACGACACGCTCCGTCACTTTAGAAACGCAGGGCTGCACCATATTTACAAGAATATGATGCAGCCCAGCGTTTCTTCCAGCGCTGGTGCTAAATTTACTCTACTTACGGCAGACAGGATATCCACATTTTATACATGATGTGTGTGAACTAGTATCTTATTTATTATTCATCTGCCTCTTTAGAGATAAGGTAGAATTTGAAAGACATTTGGAGAACAGCATGGCCACTGGAATTAAAGTAAAATAATTGTTCATTGCAATGGCCACAGCTGCAGACTGCAGAAAGTAGCAAAGTACCCAACACGCTGGCTAGCATGCCTCCATTAATTTAGCAACTTGTACTCTATAGTGCATAATGCCTTACTCATTAATGAAAGGTAATTTATTTTTATTTTTCCACTCAAAGTGTCTGTTTAGTTTTTTATTAGGAAAGCCTTTAAAAGAAAAAAAGAAAATCACTCTGTTTTTTAAAAATCTGGTGTAATTTTGCATGAATTCTTTTCAGCAAGTTAGTGCTTTTTATGCGAGGCATGGGTGGGTAAAAAATGGCCCTGTGACTTTCCTCATCACATCAAATTCCAAAGGCCCTAGGAGACCAGCAATCTAATGCTTCTGTGCCACTATTTAATTTTAAACAAGCGTTTGCACAGAGCATTGTTTACAATGTGTCTTTTTTCTTTTTTCTTGATATAGCTACTCCAGCTGGTCTACCACCACCGAGACACAGGAGATAGCAGCCCGGCTGCGGCGGCAGAGGCTTGAGATGATCCAGCAAGAATATAGTCAGATGGTGGCTGCCCCTGGCCAGCTGTCAGGGGCCTTAAACATCACTGCTGCCCACCTCCCTCTCAGACTGCCAGTTGTTGCATTGCCTCTTATAGTGTATGGGGCAACTTGAATCGAGGATGGCCAAGATGGAGTAGAACCTTGAACGCTACCAGACCCATGTAGAGGACGCCCTCTTCTGAGCCCTTTTTTAATTTTTGTATTTTGGTGGGAGGGACTATTTTGGGTGGAGAGGGTGGGAAAGGGAGTTGGGACCGGGCTTTGCATATTTAATTCTTCTTGGACATTGGTTGTAGATGGGGTGATTTGTTTGGGGAGAGGGGTGGGCCTGTTGGGGGTAGAAGTGGTGGGTTTTACTGTTCAAAAAAAATTAAAGGGTAATAAATAGGTATTTTACTTTATTTATACCTCAAATCTTTTTTTTGCGTTTTACTTTGCACTGCTGCGTTTTAGCGCAGCCTTTTTTCAAATCTGCTTAAGAAAGTACATGCCAGTTAGTCATATGGCACCCTTCTTCTGCTACCCTCTGTAACTATATTGACCACTAGGGGATGATTGAAACTTGTCAGGAATCCTCCTCCCCTAAAATTGATCTTGTATTACTCTTGTACACTCTTGTCTGGCACAAATGTATTGGTTACCATGCTGTGCAATATAAACAGCATGATATGTCTGGCACAAAGATATTGGTCACCATGCTGTGCAATATAAACAGCATGAATCTGTAGCTGGCATTAAAAAACTGCAATAAGGTGAAAACAGTACTGTGTTAAATGTTCCACTGTGTGAGGAAACATGGATGTGTTCATGCACTTTTATCATAGTGTGCAGACAAACATGGTGAATTGTGCAAGTGTAGAACAGTGTGAAGAAGGAATCCCAATGCCTTATTGCTTGTCCCTATAGATGCGAGTAACTTATCCTCTTTTCAGTTCTAGCACCTGTTGCGTGTCTTCCTGTGTAACGAGGAGACCCCACAAGTGCCCAGATCGGCTCCATAAAACCGGCCACGCCCACCTCTCATTACGGATTATTGCCGAACCTGTGTCAGGTTGCCGGTTGCGCTCTGAACGTTCTCCGCGTACCAGTTTTGGAGATTGGATGTCAAGAAGACTGGAGTTCCCTGCAGCACGTTGGAAGAACAGGTAGGAGAGAGCCTTTATTGAGAGCTCTTCTTAGTTTTTGTTTGGCTGTCCTGTCGCTATTGCCGGTTATCGCGAGAAGAGAGCAGTGACGCATTTGATTTGTTCTATGATATTGGAAGGCACTCTAGAGACGATCAGACCATTCCTGAGAAGTATAATTAAAAAGGCAAACCTTAAAGCTGACATTTTTGTCCTCTACTCTAGAGACAATGTTCTAAGTACTTGAAAGAAAACCTTGCAGAGCTAAAAGGCAAAGAAAAACAGTGATTAATCCATATAAAGGATCCATTTGATTTATTATGAACTCTTCATTAATAACTTCCTTTTGGACACAATTTTGGAGTTTAAGTGACTTTCATCACTCTTCCTTATAAGTTATTTGAGAAGTTCACAAAGAAATTCTTCCTTTATTTTCAGGTAATGCAATGCCTATCTCGATATATGTGATAAATGTGTCATATGCATCAACAATGGTGATAGTGAATAGTCGTTCTCTAACCACGTGCCTTATTTAATTTCAGGTCTCCCCCTGCAGTACCCTCCCTGATTCCCTTCCCCTCATCTGGCCACTCTGATCCTCTGTGACTTCTACATCCAGAGTCAGAGCTGCCAGAAGGTGGGCATCTTGAGGGTACTGCTCCTGAGGAACTAAACCTTGACAAACTTGCCTACATTGTTGTTTATGTTTATGTTTGTGAGTTTTGTAGAGCGCATAGCTGCCCAAGGGCTTCCCAGTGCTACGGAGCAGGAGAGAGCATGATCCAGTGACTCAGCCTGGAAATAGCCATGTCTTCAGTTTTTTTCTGAAGGCCATCTCATCCGTAAGGAGTCTTAGCTCTGTGGGCATGGAGTTCCAAAGTTTTGGTACTAAATGCGTGAACGATCTTCCTCCCCATCTGGATCGCCTGATCCTAGTGGTTTTGGCAAGGCGATCTGAAGAGGATCTTAGGGCTCTTTCCGGTGTGTAGGGTGTAATCAGGGCCCTTGGTAAAGTTGGCCCTTTTTCGTTCAGGGCCCTGTGTGCTATGCACAGTGCCTTGAACTTGATCCTGGCCTGCACCGGCAGCCAGTGGAGTATTTTCAGAACCTTTTCCGCTGATTCATGTCTTGGTATGTTTCTGAGTAGCCTGGATGCAACATTTTGTACCACCTGTAATCTATTCAGCACGTATTTGGGTGACCCTAAGAAGAGAGAGTTCCCATAGTCCAGGCGCGAGACCACCAAAGCCTGTATCATGGTTCTCTGGGCCTCCTCTGGAATGAGGTCCAGAATTTTTCGGAGCATCCGCAAGATACCGAAGCAAGTGGCTGCCAGTTTCCTGGCTTGAGTTTCTATAGTGAGGTTGTGGTCTAACCACACTCCTTGATTCTTTATGGACTTTTTATGCACTGGTGGATGTCCTAATTCTTTTGGCTATTTCATGGTAATTTGAGGTAGCAACTTGTTACCTAGGAACATGAGTTCTGTTTTGTCCCCGTTTAGTTTAAGCTTGCTGCTTGTCATCCAGCTGGCTACTTTTTCCATGCAGGGAGACACTAGGTTGTGTTTTGAGTCGGGGTGCCCCGTACTGACTCCTGAATATTCAGAAATACTATGATGGATAGCGGAGAACCCATGCAGATCGGCTCGGTTTGGCCCCCCCTTTCCAAGACCGGAAAAGAGAAAAGACGGCCCAACAACCTTTGTCTTTATTGTGGCGTAAGTAGTCACTTTGTAAAAGACTGCACAAAGAAACCTAAAAAGATTGGAGAACACCTAACTTACGGAAAAGTACTGTGGCCAACACAAACCAGATTGCTACCACCCATGTCACTTTGAATGCATCCTTAACTGGTCCCAATTTTTACCTCCACAGTGTGCTAGTCATGATCGATTCAGGGGCCACAGGAAACTTCTGTGATTGGGGATTTGCTCACATTCATCGAATTCCTGTGACAAGAAAATCATCATCGAACAAGTCTGTGCTGTCGATGGTTCCCCGTTATCCTCTGGGCCCCTTTCCCATAGCACTATCTCCTTGGTTATGGAAACACTCACGGGGCATAAAGAACAGTGCCAACTGGATTTAATAGATGCCCCCCAGTACGGTGTCATTCTAGGCATCCTATGGCTGGCAAAACATAACCCCACCATAGACTGGTGTAAGCGAACCGTCAACTTTCTGTCTGAGTACTGCTCTCACTTTTGTATGAGTCATTTTTCTGCGCCCTGTACCATCACCTCTTTATCATCTAAATGTCGAGTGATCGCCACAACCCTTGCTGGTCTGCCAAACAAAAATCAAGACTTTGCTGATGTTTTCGATGAACAAAAAGCAGAAAATCTTCCCCCTCATCAGGAGTTTGACTGTCAAATCGATCTAGAACCAGGGGCACGGGTTCCTTGTAGCTGTATCAACGCATTGACTGAAAAAGAGAACGACTTCTTGAAAATATACCTAGACAAATATCTGGCAAATGGACTCATCCACCATTCTAAATCACCGGCCTTGTCTCCTCTTTTCTTCGTCCTTGAGAAGGGAGGGGACCTCCGTGCATGCATCGATTATCGAGCCTTAAACCAGGTGACCATTAAGAACCGGTACCCCTTACCACTCATCGCCTCCATGATGGATCAAGTACAATCTTCCACCATCTTCACCAAGCTGGACTTACGTGGTGCATACCATCTGGTGCGGATGAGAAAAGGTGACGAGTGGAAGACGGCCTTTCGCACCAAGTTCAGGCTTTTTGAGTACCAGGTGATGCCATTCGGTCTATGCAACACCCCGGCCGCCTTCCAGCACTTGGTGAACAGCGTTCTACGAGAATTTTTGGATATTTTTGTACTAGTGTACATAGATCACATTTTGATCTTTTCACACTCCCTTTCTGAACATATTGACCATGTACGAAAAGAGTTACAGGCATTACGCGAAAACCACCTGTTCGCCAAAATGGAAAAATGTGCCTTTGACGTCACAACAGCGCACTTTTTGGGATTTGTTATTTCACCTGAAGGTTTGGCTATGGATTCTGCCAAAGTACAAGCCGTCCTCCAATGGCCAGCACCCAGTTGCGTAAAAGATATCCAACGCTTTCTTGGCTTCGCTAATTTCTATTGGCACTTCATCACAAACTTCTCACGAGTGGTTGCCCCCATTACCACTCTCCTTCGTAAAGGTCAGAAAGTTTGGTGGAGCCCGGAAGCTGAGCAGGCCTTCCAACATCTCAAAAAGGCCTTTACATCTGCACCTATTCTTTTGCACCCTGACTCGAACCAGCCCTTCTATCTACAAGCCGATGCCTCGAATATTGCTCTAGGTGCTATATTATCTCAAAGACACCCATACACAGGGCAGCTCCACCCAGTGGCCTTTTACTCCCGAAAACTTGCCGAGGCTGAAAAGAACTATACCATCTTCGATAAAGAACTATTGGCTGTTAAAGCCGCTTTTCAGGAGTGGAGACATTATCTTATGGGCACGAAACATCCGATCACTGTGTACACGGACCACAGGAACTTACAGTTCTTAAAATCAGTCAAAGCACTCACGCCCCGGCAATTACGTTGGTCTCTGTTCTTTGCAGATTTCTCCTTCGTGATCACCTTTCGACCTTGACGAAAGAACGGAAAGGCTGACGCTCTTTCCCGACCCACTCCGGAAGCGGAACAACCGAGTGAACCTCCTTTATTATTAGCTAAAACAAACTTTGTGAACAACATTAACACCAAGGATGTTTCGTGGTTGTAACAAATAGAGCAAGCCTCTGCTCAGTTAGATCTAGAAAAAATGGATAAAGGAACACCCTGACAGAGAAATGGTAGAAGGTACACTGTACCATCAAAAACGCTTATTTCTCCCCACACCTGCTCTTCAACACGAAGCCTTGGGGTGGTGTCACGATTCTCCACTGTCTGGTCATCATGGAATCACGAAAACACTCAAATTACTGCAAAGGGATTACTGGTGGCCGAACCTGTGTTCTGACTGCCGTCAGTACGTGAAAACATGTGACACTTGCGCTCGAACTAAACCAGAACGACCGAAACCAGCGGGGTTGCTTAATCCTCTTCCAACACCACCATCACCTTGGCATTCGGCATCTATAGATTTGATAGTTGATCTACCTCAAGACCAAGGGTTTACATCGATCATGGTGGTAGTCGACCTGTTAACTAAAATGTGTCTTGCTTCCCAACAAAAAAGAATCCCTGATGCCCCCCATCTAGCCAATCTGTTTTTACAACACATAGTACGGCTCCATGGTTTACCATCACACGTCATTTCAGACCGTGGTACACAATTTGTTTCATACTTCTGGGGAGCGTTTTGCAAAATTACTTAACATTTCGGTGGACCTCTCTTCCACCTATCACCCGGAGTCCGATGGGCAAACTGAGAGAACCAACCAGGAGATCGAATAATTATTACGAAATTATGTTATCAAACAAGAACTATGGGTTGATCACCTTTAGTTAGCAGAATTCGCCCATAACAACGTAGTAAATGCATCTAGCAGATTCTCACCTTTCTACGCTCTGTATGGGTATCATCCCAGAACTTCCCCGTTGTTAACAAAGCATTCACCCTCTCCTGAACCTTTAACTCAAAAACACGCCTTACAACAACAGGTTCTCGAAGAATTAAAAAAGAACGTGACGTGTGCAAAGCTATTGTACAAGCAGTACGCGGACAGAAAGAGACGTCTAGCTCCTCCTTACCAGGTGGGCCAGCAAGTGTGGTTATCCACCAAACACTTACGCTTCAAAGGGCCTCGTAAATTTCAGCCACGATACATCGGTCCATTCTCCATTCTAAAACTATATCAGAATCAGCAGTACGCCTGGCTTTACCGGCTCACTTAAAAATTCATCCTACCTTTCATGTGTCCCTCTTAAAACACACTTATCCAAACACTGGTCACCTCACTCCACCACCTCCAATGGATGTTGAAGGTCACTTAGAACATAGCAAACTACAGTGTCCCGGGGGTAGGCACCCTGGGACACTGCAGGAGCCGGCCCTGGGGGGTGGTGGTCCCCAGGGCCATCAAGGGCTCCAGGAGGGGGGGCACGCGGCCCCCCTCCCTCCATGTTCAAAGCCCCGGGGAGGTGATGGTCCCCGGGGCTCTGGGGGTCCGTAACGGACCCCCATATTTAACTCTTTAGTGCCCCGGGAGGTGGCGGTCCCCAGGGCATGTGGGGGCTGGAGCCCCCCACACAAGTACTTTTAAATTAAAAAAGAAGCCCCGGGCGTGGCGGTCCCGGGGCTGCGGAAGGGCCAGAGAGCCCTCCCGCACCATTTGTTTTTAAAGCCCCGGGGGTGGCGGTCCCCGGGGCTTGGAGGCCTTAGAGGCCCCCATTCATTAAAATTATAACCCCCCGCATGCCCCCGGGACTTGGCCCACCCGGGGGCCAATTAACAACGAAGCGCGGGAGACCGCGCTTCGTTTTTTTTTTTTTCGGCAGGATTCGCGCACCCTAAGCGCATCCCGCCAATTTTTTTTTTTTTAAATGCTTTTTTCTGCCCAGGGGGTCCTTGTGGGACCCCTGAGCAGACCTAGGGGGTCAGGGTGTTTCTACCCTGCCCCCTTTGTGCGTTTTGCGCACTTGTTTCTTTTTTTTTTCTCGGCGGGATCCGCGCACCCTAAGCGCATCCCGCCGATTTAAAAAAAAAAACGCTCATCTATGGGCTGTTTAGCTATGTCTAAATCTCCTACTAATGTGGACAATTTTTGTCTTGTCACACCGGGGAGCAGTAATACTAGGGAAAGAGTTATTTCCATAGTTTCGCCACCCCCGTTGCAAGAACCTATAGAGACACAGACCATTTGTAGCAGCCTTCTCCAGAACTCTGTGGGGGACACTGACTGTGGCACTTTGGTAGGGCAGGAGGATAGGGCCACAATGTTGATTCCGCACACAATAAGTAATGTAATTGCATCAAGCTCAGGAGGTGGGGAGGTTGTTACTCGTTCGAAAAGGGCATTTAAGCCATGTAGTGCTAGTACTATGAAGCCCTTAAATGGTGATGAGCCGCCAGCAAAGAGAACCAGGGGTGGGGCGTCTTCTAAACTAACACAAAAACAGAAGCAAAAGCCCAGGCCCAGGCCAAAGATCCAAGTAATTAGGTCCCCTGATACAGAAGGCTCAGTAGCCAATCAAACGTTCGATAGAGGTGAAGAAGTTAGTGTGGAGCAGGGGGATGATTCTGAGTATTGGAAAAGAGTGGAAATGATGATAACTGTCCTTTTGGGGCCCGTAATAGGCAAATTAAGGTCAATCGAGGAAAAATTGTCATTACTTCTGGCCCAGAGTAAAGCTCAAGCTAATGAGGATAGTCGATGTGTATCCAGCCTGCGAGGGGAAACGGAAGTTCCCAAATCTCCTGTTGCACTTGCTGCAACAATGGCCAGGGGGGGGGGGGAAACGGGGCCATCCAACAGTCCACCGAACAGCCCACAAGTACACAGGATGGGGGCGGCAAAGTGTTATACCAGTCTGCCCCAGTTCCCCGACCTTGCACGTAAGCTGCTCATTCAGAGAAAGGGGCTCTATCAAGAGGAGGGGGGCTTAGGCATCAAGATGCTCCCTCTGGGTTTCTTTTATAGGCATATGAGGAACCCGAATAACCAGCATGGACCTAGGGGGTATTTGGGGGGAGTGCATGGGGAGGCTTCGTAGTCCCGACACACAACCCTTTCGCCCCCTCAGTAATGTAAGAGATTTAAACGATATTGATTGACTGGACTTGCATGGGGTAACTAAGGGTGTCCTAGTCCATGTAAGTAAAGCCACCGCTATAGATTCGGGGGGACAGAAGAGGGTAGCCTACTTGGGGGAGTAGCAAGTCCAACTAGCTCAGATCATCAAGTAGCTCGAACGCTAGAATACATTGATACAAATGTGGAGGATCATGGCTCCCAAACCAACGTGATGGTGGCTATCTTAGATAGGCAAAATGAGAGAGATTTTAAAATAGTTTCCTGGAACATAGCAGGTTTATAAACTAAATTTAAGAATGAAGACTGGGTTCTCTATATAAGAAAATTCCAAATTATTTGTTTACAGGAAACTTGGGAAGTAGAGAATAGCACCTTCCATTTGGAGGGTTATAAAACCTACTTCGTACCGGCTCGTAAGGCACCATCAGGGAGAGCAAGGGGAGGATTGGTCACATATGTTGATCTCAGGCTACAGGGCAGATGGACTGACCTGTATTGGGACTCAGATATTATGCAGGGGCTTAGGTTGTACAACAAATGTTACAAGTTAATTTTTATAAACTTTTATAATGCGTCGCCACTGGGCCAGGGCACCGTAAACTTGCACGAGCTAGATATTAGGCTCACTCACACACAGGAGCGAGGGAGTTGGCGCCCTTTTTGGTTTTAGCTGGCGACTTCAACTGCCACCTGTGCCCAAACCTGAGAGTTAACTGCGGGGACTGGTCATCGTGTATGTTGGAAGATGGCCCGCATATGGAACACACTAAGGAGGGAAGGGAATTATGTAAGCTATTAAATACGCATGCCCTCACACATACCATGGATCTGGTCGATGTTGAAAAGGATAAAACGATCCACCCCACATTTAAAGGCAGGGGATGTGTGTCATTTATTGATTTTATTTTTGTCTCTGCAGCACTAAAAAAATGGGTGTTGGGTTTTAGAATTTGTTAGAGTATTTTTAGTGATCATAATCCTCTAGTATTGTCCCTTGTTGATCTAAATCTGCGTCAGGAACTACCTAGTGGGGGGCGGGGGGTGGTACGCGCTACAGATCAAGGCCGGAGGCTAAGGTGGTCACAGGCCAACGGTGAAGTTTTTTATAGAGCACTACTTAAAGATGGTGAACAGTTCATTTTGAGTTGTTTAGACCTGGCTGTGGAGGGGGCCAAACTGGTTAGGGCTTTCCAGGGTGTTGCCCAACTAATTGATGGCCTGCTCAGAACTACATCAAATAAAGCTAGATCGGACGACCCAAGGTGGTTTGACCAATATTGCTCTCGTGCTTTGAGAGAGCTGAAAGCTGCTCTAAAATCTTCCCCAAGAGATAAGGGTAGGGTGACACTTTGCAGGAAAAATTATAAGTTAGCCGTTAAAGGCTGTAAAACAAAATTGCAACATCAAGCCTGGGAGGATCTGAGGGAGGCAATGGAGTTAAAGGATACAACGGCCTTTTGGAAAGTTATAAATAATCCTAGTTTCCAAGAGGCAAACAAACCCGGGTTAGCCAATAACCTTCTGCCGGGGCAATGGCGTGAGCATTTCCATGGGCTATACAATCATTGTATATATAAGACCCAGTTGGAGGATATTAGGGGGGAGCGAAATACCATCCCGATAAAATTTTCTTTGGGTGAGATCAAGGTAGGGATTGAAGTTCTGACCAGGAACAAGGCTCCGGGCCCAGATGGGATTCCACCGGATCTCCTTTTGAGTAAGGTGGATCTTTGGGCGCCCATCCTGACGAGGGTTATTAATACAGCAGCCGATACAGTAATGCCACCGTCCTGGTCCACAGCCACGATTGTTCCTATTTTTAAAAAGGGTAATAAGGATAATCCACTCTGCTATCGACCAATTTCCCTTATTGATGTGTCAGCAAAGGTTTTAGGGCGGGTTATTTTAAGCCGGTTAATGGACTGGTCGGAGGATCAGCATATCATAAGTGATATCCAATTTGGCTTTAGGCCAGGGAAATCAACCACTGACCAATGTCTTAATTTATATTTACTTTCTGCCAAGTACACTATTGCTAGTCAAGGGACTGTGTACTTGGCATTTATGGACTTGACGGCCGCCTTTGACCGTGGCAACCGAGGGAAATTATGGGCAATCATGGATGATCTTGGCGTGGACCCGGGACTTATTAATATTTTAAAAACTTTGCACTCAAACACCACCGCCACGGTTAGGTATAGTCAGGAGGGAAGCATTACAGAACCCTTCATATGCTCTAGTGGGGTCAGACAGGGCTGCATTCTGGCCCCATTTTTATTCACATTGTACATAAACAGACTTGATCAGGCACTTAGTATTTTAAACGCCGACACACCTAGGATCGGCTCTCGAGGAATTCCCGTCCTGCTTTACGCGGACGATGCGGTCCTTCTTGCCCGCACACCCAAAGGGCTGCAGATTTTGATAGACGGTTTCGTCTCTTTTATGGAGAATTTAGATTTGTCCCCCAATCTGTCAAAATCATACGTTATGGAAGTGGGGAACAAATCAAGTAAAAGGTACAATTACACTATTGGATCACACCGTCTGAGAAAAGTGCATTCTTTCTCGTACTTGGGGATTTTATTTGATGACCGTTTAAATTTTAAAAATTTACTGGAGGAGAAATGTCGCACTTTAACAAATTGCTCTGGGTCGATTATGAATTTTGCATACAGGTTAGGTCGGTGGTCACCCGAGCAAATTCTGAGATTATATAGCTCCATGTGCTGTGCCAAAGTCCTGTATGGAAGTGAGGTATGGGGTTTTATTGATGCGAAGTACTTACAAGTTGAGGAAAATAAGTATTTTCTGCGTTTGCTCAAAGTACCTCAGAGTACCTCATCCCATGAGGAACTTGGCGCTGGTTACATTAGGGACAGGCTGGAAGTTAAACCCCTAGTCTGTTGGGTTAAAATTTGGGCAAGTGAGGAGGCGACATTCTGTAAGCAGGTGATAGCAGACTGTCTCGCCCGTGATAGGGGGCTCAAAATCCCCTGGCTAAAATATGTGAAGGAGACCCTCGAGGGAATAGGATGTGCAGACCTTTTTACCAACACCTCTAAAGTATCTATGCAGGACAAGGCCATGGTTAAGGACCGGTTCTTTAAGTATATTACACATGTAGGGACGATAGGGAGCTGATTAAATCATCAGTAAGAGAACATCTTCTAACTAAAACATCCATGGGCATTGAACCTTATTTGTCTTATTTTTATAACAGCCAAGACAGATTTTTAATGACACGGTTCAGGCTGAATCTCTTGCACCATCTATTAGCTGACCCAGCGGGTTATACATCATCCATAGAGATGAAGGGGCCATGTGGCTGCGACCTACGGTCTCCACAGGATACCCTTCACCTTGTTTTACTATGTCCTTTTTATTCACAACCTAGGATCCTTTTTTTAAAGAGAATTTTAAAGAAAGCCGGATTTAAACAGGCAAAAGTAACTCTGTATTTTTTAAATTGTCTTCAGATGCTCTGACTCTTTTTTGTACTGTAAATTTTTTAAGGGTAGCGTTCAGGCTAAGGGCAATTAGGGGCTTGGGGGAAACATAGGCCGATAGTGATGTCACTCTATTATGGTTTTATGAAGTAATTGTTTGAGGGATGTGTATTTATTCATTGATGTATTGAATATGTATTAAGGAAAATTTTAGATGTTGAATTGTTTTTTAATTTTAATGTATTTCAACTATACTTTTATGGCATTTTTTTATGCCGAATAAAGTAATGAAAAAAAACAACAACAAAAAACTCAGTTAAACAGTCAGTCACACACCTACTAAATCCTCCATCCAGACACTTATACACCCACTCATTCTTCAATACACCTTGGTATATATATAATACATATTTAAACTTTGAAGAAAAACACATTCACTGTATAATGTCATCAGTGATGTCATCAGTGATGTCATTTGAGATGTGATCAGTGATGTCATCAGTGATGTCACTGACCATGTCATGAATGATGTAATATGTAATGTCCCTGAAACCTATGGTTTTTTCAGTGAATATATATATATATATATTATCTACTGGCGGTCGCCAGTAGATAGTTATAGTTAAAACCTATTATCCATAGGAAATCCGCGACATTCTATTTGAAATAACGTTGGCGCCGGTTGACGAATCTTCGTGAAAGTTTCCAACTTGTTTGGGCGCTCCGCTCCGCTCCTACCCTGAAAGTCTCGGGGTGATACGTGAAGCGGGGGCCGAGAAAAAAGGGGGTCCCAAAACGCGTTTTCCCCATTCATTTTTCCATAGGAACCTTTAGTCGCAGCTACAGCCCGAACTGCTGAACGGAATTACACCAAATTTGGCAAAGAGGTAGTCCTTGGTTCAGACTGGTGCCTTTTGCTTAAATGGTGTAAATCCGTTCAGTAGTTCCTGAGAAAATCAAAAGTAAAAGTACATATATATCTATGGGCGCGTCGGATACGCGTACCCTCAGCGCACCCTGCGCGCACCGTCCCGATCACAAGCTGCATGCTAATTGGCTGTCAGCTGGCTGTCAACATTCCGATTCAGGAAGTGTTGGCAGCCATTTTGTCCCTCGGTAGAACCGAGGGACAGAAACAAGTGCGCAAAGCGCAAAAGGGGGCAGGGTAGAAACACCCTGACCCCTAGGTCTGCTCAGGGGTCCCACAAGGACCCCCTGGGCAGAAAAAGATTTTTTTTTTTAAATCGGCGGGATGCGCTTAGGGTGCGCGTATCCCGCCGAGAAAAAAAAGAAACAAGTGCGCAAACCGCACAAAGGGGGCAGGGTAGAAACACCCTAACCCCTAGGCCTGCTCAGGGGTCCCACAAGGACCCCCTGGGCAAAAAAGCATTTTTAAAAAAAAAAATCGGCAGGATGCGCTCAGGGTGCGCGAATCCTGCCGAAAAACAAAAAAATGTTAATTGGCCCCCGGGTGGGCCAAGTCCCAGGGGCATGCTGGGGGGGGGGTTAATTTTATGTGTGGGGGGCCTCTAAGGGCCCCCAAGCCCGGGGACCGCCACCCCCGGGGCTTTATGCATAATGGTGCGGGAGGGCTCTGAGCCCTCCCGCAGCCCCGGGGACCACCACCTCCCCGGGGCTTCTTTTTTTAAATGAAAAACCTGTGTGGGGGCTCCAGCCCCCCACACGCCCGGGACCGCCACCTCCCCGGGGCACTAAACATTTAAATATGGGGGTCCGTTACGGACCCCCAGAGCCCCGGGGACCACCACCTCCCGGGGCTGTGCACACGATGGGAGGGGGCCGCGCGGCCCCCTCCTGGAGGCTGTGGTGGCCCTGGGGACCGCCACCCCCAGGGCCGGCTCCTGCAGTGTCCCGGGGTGCCTACCCCCGGGACACTGCTGTTTGCAATGACAGGACGGGAGCCTCGCGGCTCCCGTCCTGTCATTGCACACTTGCTTTGGATATTGGAAGAGAGAGCAGGAAACCTGCTCTCTCTTCCAATATCCAAAGCTGATTGCTTTCCACATGGGGAGCAGCATGTTAGCTGCTCCCCATCTGTAAAAGCAATGCCGGCTCCCGTAGGACATGGGGAGCCGGCGGGACTGTGGGGGGTTTGGGGACCCCCCCACAGTCCCCAACGAGAGGGCCAGCCCCGGGGGATGGGGTCCCCGGGGCAAGTAGTGGCCCGGGAGGGGGGCCACGCGGCCCCCCTCCCCAAAGTTTTGAAAAATTTAAAAAAGGGTATGGCGGCCCGGGGGATGGGGTCCCCGGGCCTTAAAATGGCCAGAGGAGGGGGGCCACGCAGCCCCCTCAAAATATTAAAAATAAAAATAGAGGCCATGCCCCGGGAGATGGGGTCCCCGGGGCCAATACACGGCCCGGGGAAGGGGGGCCACGCGGCCCCCTTCCCGTTTTTTTTTTTTAAATTTAAAAAAAGGGGTAAGGCCCTGGGGGATGGGGTCCCCAGGGCCCAAAAACAGAAAAAGGAAGGGGGGCCACACAGCCCCCCTTCAGGGGACAAAAAAAAACAAAAAAAAAAACGATCGGGCCCGCAGGCCCCGCCCCCTTCCTTCACCACTCTGCAAACGCGCCCCCTTGAATACTGGGGGTCCCTGGGGGCCAACTAGCCCACCAGGAACCTCCAGTATGCGCCAGGGGGCTGCCTTGCAGAGAGGTGTACAGAGGCCACGCCCCTTTTTACACCTCTCTGCAACGCAGCTCTGTGGCGCTTTTTGGAGGTATATGGTGGGCTAGTTGGACTCCGGGGACCCTCAGGATTCAAGGGGACTTAATCCCCCAACTTAAAACGCGCCACGGGGCGCGTTTGCACAGTGGTGAAGGGAGGGGCGGGGCTTCAGGTGACATGTGTGCAAACAGGCCCCGTGGCGCGTTTTAAGATGGGGAATTAAATCCCCTTCAATCCTGAGGGTCCCTCGGGGCCAACTAGCCCAACAGGTACATCCAGAAAGCACCACAGAGCTGCGTTGCAGAGAGGTGTAAAAGGGTGTGGCCTCTCTACACGTCTCTGCAACGCAGCCCCTGGCGCATATTGGAGGTTACTGGTGGGCTAGTTGGCCCCTAGGGACCCTCAGGATTCAAGGGACTTAATCCCCCAACTTAAAACGCGCCACGGGGCGCGTTTACACAGATGTAACCTCAGGCCCCGCCCCTCCCTTCACCATTGTGCAAATATTCCTCTAAAATCAGCCGAAATACGAATTCCGATTTACTCACCTGTTATCAGGAGAGACCTCAGTGCTGTATCTTTCAGCCAAAGTACTGGTCCTGAAAAGTAATTCTAACCATACTTACCAGTAACTTGAATTTTCTTCCATAGGCTAACATTGACTGGTTTCACTTGGAAATTCTTCTAAGTGTGGAGTTTTGGAACTTTAAAATATTCCTCTAAAATCAGCCGAAATACGAATTCCGATTTACTCACCTGTTATCAGGAGAGACCTCAGTGCTGTATCTTTCAGCCCAGTACTGGTCCTGAAAAGTAATTTTAACCGTACTTACCAGTAACTTGAATTTCCTTCCATAGGCTAACATTGACTGGTTTCACTTGGAAATTCTTCTAAGTGTGGAGTTTTGGAACTTTAAAATATTCCTCTAAAATCAGCCGAAATACGAATTCCGATTTACTCACCTGTTATCAGGAGAGACCTCAGTGTTGCATCTTTCAGCCCAGTACTGATCCTCAAAAGTAATTTTAACCGTACTTACCAGTAACTTGAATTTCCTTCCATAGGATATCATTGCCTGCTTTTTGCTGAAAAAGTTTCTAAGTGTTGATTTTTGAAACATACAAATATTCCTCTAAAATCAGCCGAAATCCAAATTCTGATTTACTCACCTGTTATCAGGAGAGACCTCAGTGCTGCATCTTTCAGCCCAGTACTGGTCCTGAAAAGTAATTTTAACCGTACTTACCAGTAACTTGAATTTCCTTCCATAGGCTAACATTGACTGGTTTCACTTGGAAATTCTTCTAAGTGTGGAGTTTTGGAACTTTAAAATATTCCTCTAAAATCAGCCGAAATACGAATTCCGATTTACTCACCTGTTATCAGGAGAGACCTCAGTGCTGCATCTTTCAGCCCAGTACTGATCCTCAAAAGTAATTTTAACCGTACTTACCAGTAACTTGAATTTCCTTCATAGGCTAAGATTGACTGGTTTTCAGCAAAAAAGTTTCAAAGTGTTGATTTTCACAAACTACAAATATTCCTTAAAAATCGCCTGTATGACTTAAACGCATTTTTTCAACTGTTTACAGGAGATGCACCAGTGCTGGATCCAGGATCCAACACTGAGTAAGAAAAAGTAACGATAACAGTTTTTACCTGCTAAGTGAATTTCCTTCCATAGGATAACATTGGTGATTCTATGAGAAAAAGTTTCTAAGTGTCAACTTTTAAAATACAATAATATTCCTTAAAAATCACGACTGTAACCAAAACGCTTTTACTCAACTGTTTACAGGAGATGTACCAGGACTGAATCTAGGATCCAGTCCTGTGGTTACAAAAGTAATCCATAAAGTAACTAATTGCATTTAACTAGAAATTCACATTGAGCTGAATGTTGCATTGTGTTTGAAAATGTGTTGCCCATTGCAACAACTGTAACTACTGTACTTAAAAGTCTATTGCCTATCTGCAAAGTATTTAAACTAAAGTAATTCATTCTGAGAAAGTATTTTTTGTAATGTAATGTATAATGTAATTACAATGTAATTTAAAAAATAAAATATGTAAAAAAAAATTGTTTCTAAAAATGTAGTAAATCAGTATGAAAAAAATTAATATAACAATTAATACATTTAAAAATTGTCATTTACAAAACCTTTGAAATTCACTGAAAAAACCGTAGGTTTCAGGCACGTTATAGTTAGAAATTAGCATTTAAAAAACCTTTGAAATTCACTGAAAAAACCATAGGTTTCACACACGTTATAGTTACAAATTAGCATTTAAAAAACCTTTGAAATTCACTGAAAAAACCATAGGTTTCAGACACGTTATAGTTACAAATTAGCATTTAAAAAACCTTTGAAATTCACTGAAAAAACCATAGGTTTTAGGGACAGTTTTAGTTACTTGGACATTGCACTCGTACAAAACCCGTGAAATTCCCCCGTTATAGTTAGTTCAGCTAACTATAACTCGCGCCCTGCAATGCACTGCTGATGACGTCACATATTACATCACTCATGACATGGTCAGTGACATCACTGATGACATCACTGATGACATCTCAAATGACATCACTGATGACATCACTGATGACATCATCCATGTGATAATTTCATGCATCTTCTCACACCCTAATATAACCTTTGATATACCCACTCTAAATTACAGACTGCCATTCTCAAAACCATAGACACTCCAACACCAAAAACTACATACCCACTCACTGATTATTAGGTCTACACACACATTTACTCTCTCACCAGTACAATCACTCATACTTATGGTCACTCAGTACAGGACTATCATATGCACTCATACACCTATATACACACTCACACACCTCCACTCATCCATAGAGGTACTCACACACCTAGTCAGTCATGCAAATAATTAATCACACTCCCATTTACTTACCTATACAGTTATACACACACCAGCTCACTTACTCATACAAATACTAGCACATTCTTACGCTCTTACACAATCACTGATACAAGCACACACTCATCCATACAGCCACTCTCACAATCACACACTCTCACTTATAGCCATTTATATACTCCAACACACATATATACTGCCTTTCACATATGTAGTTACTCACACATGTACCACTGAGATATACATTTACTCACTAACACAGCCATACACACACTCACCCACCCATACAGTCCATCACAGATGCACTCTTGAAAACATGCACCCATTGAATCACCCACTCACACATCTATGCACAGAGTCACACACATCCCACCCACACAAACACTCAGGCACCCATACAGATACTCAAACAACAAATCAATAACCCATATAGACACTCATGTAGCTATTCGCAAACCCATGCAGCCGCTTACACACCAACAGACAGACAGATACAGACATTCACACAGTTTAGTCATTAACCCATGCATTCAGTAAGATACGTTTAATCACTCACTCATAGAGTCAGTCACACACCTACTAAATCAGCCATTCAGACACTTATACACCCACTCATTCTTCAATATGCCTTTCCCTATATATATTAAACATATTTAAACTTTACAGAAACACACAGTCACTGGATGATGTCATCAGTGATGTCATCAGTGATGTCATTTGAGATGTCATCAGTGATGTCATCAGTGATGTCACTGACCATGTCATGAGTGATGTAATATGTGACGTCATCAGCAGTGCATTGCAGGGGCGCGAGTTATAGTTAGCTGAACTAACTATAACGGGGGAATTTCACGGGTTTTGTACGAGTGCAATGTCCAAGTAACTAAAACTGTCCCTAAAACCTATGGTTTTTTCAGTGAATTTCAAAGGTTTTTTAAATGCTAATTTGTAACTATAACGTGTCTGAAACCTATGGTTTTTTCAGTGAATTTCAAAGGTTTTTTAAATGCTAATTTCTAACTATAACGTGCCTGAAACCTATGGTTTTTTCATTGAATTTCAAAGGTTTTTTAAATGCTAATTTCTAACTATAACGTGCCTGAAACCTATGGTTTTTTCAGTGAATTTCAAAGGTTTTTTAAATGCTAATTTCTAACTATAACGTGCCTGAAACCTATAATTTTTTAAGTGAATTTCAAAGGTTTTTTAAATGCTAGTTTCTAACTATGCCAACAGAGGTAGGACATGTGAAGAAAGAAGAAAAAACGCACAGAAAGAAGCAAAAGATGTGCAGAAAGAACCAACAGAGGAGCAGAAAGAGGCCTTGTTGCAAAATCATCCTGTGCCCACAACTTTTTCAGACGGGTACTGGTGGTAACTGACTCTGACTAACCAGAGCCAGTGCGCGTTAGCACAATGGTGAAGGGAGGGGGGGCCTGAGGTGACATGTGTGCAAACGCGCCCCGTGGCGCGTTTTAAGTTGCGGGATTAAGTCCCCTTGAATCCTGAGGGTCCCTGGGGCCCAACTAGCCCCCCAGGTACCTACAGTTAGGACCACAGAGCTGAGTTGCAGAGAGGCGTTCCGAGGCCACGCACCTTTTTCCACCTCTCTGCAACGCAACTCTGTTGTGCTTACTGAAGGTACCTGGTGGGCTAGTTGGCCCCCAGGATTCAAAGGGAATTAACTCCCCAACTTAAAACGCACCACAGGGCGTGTTTGCGCACATGTCACCTGAGGCCCCGCCCTCCCTTCACCACTGTGCAAACGCACCCCGTGGCGCGTTTTAAGTTGGGGGATTAGGTCACCTTGAATCCTGAGAGTCCCTGGGGCCCAACTAGCCCACCAGGTACTTCCAGTAAGCACCACAGGCCTGCGTTGCAACGCCTGTAACAAATTGTGCAGTTGTGTTTAGGTAGTGAAGAGGGTCGTGCTGGGGGTAGTGTTTTAGGGTTTAGGGTAGTGCAGTGGTGTTTGTGTAGTGTAGGGGGTCATGCTGGGGGTAGATTTAGGGTTTAGGGTAGTGCAGTGGTGTTTGGGTAGTGTAGGGAGTCGTGCTGGGGGAGTGTTTTAGGGTTTAGGGTAGTACATTGGTGTTTGGGTAGTGTAGGGGGTTGTGCTGGGGGTGATGTTTCAGGGTTTAGGGCAGTGCAGTGGTGTTAGGGCAGTGTAGGGGGTCGTGCTGGGGGTGGTGTTTCAGGGTTTAGGGCAGTGCAGGGGTGTTCCGGCAGTGTAGGGGGTCGTGCAGGGGGTGGTGTTTCAGGGTTTAGTGCAGTGGTGTTCGGGCAGTGTAGGGGGTCGTGCTGGGGTGGTGTTTCAGGGTTTAGGGCAGTGCAGTGATGTTCGGGCAGTGTAGGGTGTTGTGCTGAGGGGTGGTGTTTCAGGGTTTAGGGCAGTGCAGTAGTGTTTGGGCAGTGTAGGGGGTCGTGCAGGGGGTGGTGTTTCAGGGTTTAGGGCAGTGCAGTGGTGTTCGGCCAGTGTAGGTAGTCTTGCTGGGGGTGGTGTTTCAGGGTTTACGGCAGTGCAGTAGTTTTCGGGCAGTGTAGGCGGTCGTGCTGGGGCTGGTGTTTCAGGGTTTAGGGCAGTGCAGTGGTGTGCGGGCAGTGTACGGAATTGTGCTGGGGCTGGTGTTTCAGGGTTTAGGGCAGTGCAGTGGTGTTCGGGCAGTGTAGGGGTCGTGCTGGGGCTGGTGTTTCAGGGTTTAGGGTAGTGCAGTGGTGTTCGGGCAGTGTAGGGGGTCGTGCTTGGGCTGGTGTTTCAGGGTTTAGGGCAGTGCAGTGGTGTTCGGGCAGTGTAGGGGGTCGTGCTGGGGCTGGTGTTTCAGGGTTTTGGGCAGAGCAGTGGTGTTCGGGCAGTGTAGGGGGTCGTGCTGGGGGTGGTGTTTCAGTGTTTAGGGCAGTGCAGTGGTGTTCGGGCAGTGTAGGGGGTCTTGCTGGGGGTGGTGTTTCAGGGTTTAGGGCAGTGCAGTGGTGTTCGGGCAGTGTAGGGGGTCTTGCTGGGGGTGGTGTTTCAGGGTTTAGGGCAGTGGTGTTCGGGCAGTGTAGGGGGTCTTGCTGGGGTGATGTTTCAGGGTTTAGGGCAGTGCAGTGGTGTTCGGGCAGTGTAGGGGTCTTGCTGGGGGTAGTGTTTCAGGGTGTAGGGCGGTGCAGTGGTGTTCGTGCAGTGTAGGGGGTCGTGCTGGGGGTGGTGTTTCAGGGTTTAGGGCAGTGCAGTAGTGTTCGGGCAGTGTAGGGGGTCGTGCAGGGGTGGTGTTTCAGGGTTTAGGGCAGTGCAGTGGTGTTCAGGCAGTGTAGGGGGTCGTGCTGGGGGTAGTGTTTCAGGGTTTAGGGCAGTGCAGTGGTGTTCGTGCAGTGTAGGTGTTCGTGCTGGGGATGGTGTTTCAGGGTTTAGGGCAGTGCAGTGGTGTTCGGGCAGTGTAGGGGGTCTTGCTGGGGGTGGTGTTTCAGGGTTTAGGGCAGTGGTGTTCGGGCAGTGTAGGGGGTCTTGCTGGGGGTGATGTTTCAGGGATTAGGGCAGTGCAGTGGTGTTCGGGCAGTGTAGGGGGTCTTGCTGGGGGTAGTGTTTCAGGGTTTAGGGCAGTGCAGTGGTGTTCGTGCAGTATAGGTGGTCGTGCTGGGGATGGTGTTTCTGGGTTTAGGGCAGTGCAGTAGTGTTCGAGCAGTGTAGGGGGTTGTGCAGGGGGTGGTGTTTCAGGGTTTAGGGCAGTGCAGTGGTGTTCGGGCAGTGTAGGGGGTCATGCACGGGGTGGTGTTTCACGGTTTAGGGCAGTGCAGTGGTGTTCGGGCAGTGTAGGGTGTTGTGCTGGGGCTGGTGTTTCAGGGTTTAGGGCAGTGCAGTGGTGTTCAGGCAGTGTAGGGGGTCGTGCTGAGGCTGGTGTTTCACGGTTTAGGGCAGTGCAGTGGTGTTCGGGCAGTGTAGGGGGTCGTGCTGGGGCTGGTGTTTTAGGGTTTAGGGCAGTGCAGTGGTGTTCGGGCAGTGTAGGCGGTCGTGCTGGGGCTGGTGTTTCAGGGTTTAGGGCAGTGCAGTGGTGCTCGGGCAGTGTAGGGGGTCGTGCTGGGGGTGATGTTTCAGGGTTTAGGGTAGTGCAGTGGTTTTCGGGCAGTGTAGGGGGTCGTGCAGGGGCTGGTGTTTCAAGGTTTAGGGCAGTGCAGTGGTGTTCGGGCAGTGTAGGGGGTCGTGCTGGGGCTGGTGTTTCAGGGTTTTGGGCAGAGCAGTGGTGTTCGGGCAGTGTAGGGGGTCATGCTGGGGGTAGTGTTTCAGGATTTAGGGCAGTGCAGTAGTGTTCGGGCAGTGTATGGGGTCGTGCTGGGGGTGGTGTTTCAGGGTTTAGGCCAGTGGTGTTCGGGCAGTGTAGGGGGTCTTGCTGGGGGTGATGTTTCAGGGTTTAGGGCAGTGCAGTGGTGTTCAGGCAGTGTAGGGGGTCTTGCTGGGGGTAGTGTTTCAGGGTTTAGGGCAGTGCAGTGGTGTTCGGGCAGTGAAGGGGGTCGTGCTGGGGGTGGTGTTTCAGGGTTTAGGGCAGTGCAGTGGTGTTCGGGCAGTGTAGGGGGTCTTGCTGGGGGTTGTGTTTCAGGGTTTAGGGCAGTGCAGTGGTGTTCGGGCAGTGTAGGGGGTCGTGCTGGGGGTAGTGTTTTAGGGTTTAGGGTAGTGCAGTGGTGCGTGTAGAGTAGGGGGTCGTGCTGGGGGTAGTGTTTTAGGGTTTAGGGTAGTGCAGTGGTGTTTGTGTAGTGTAGGGGGTCATGTTTTAGGGTAGTGCAGTGGTGTTTGGGTAGTGTAGGGGGTCGTGCTGGGGGTAGTGTTTTAGGATTTAGGTTAGTGCAGTGGTGTTTGGGTAGTGTAGGGGGTCGTGCTGGGGGTAGTGTTTTAGGGTTTAGGGAAGTGCAGTGGTGTTTGTGTAGTGTAGGGGTCGTGCTGGGGGTAGTGTTTTAGGGTTTAGGGTAGTGCAGTGGTGCTTGTGTAGTGTAGGGGGTCGTGCTGGGGGTAGTGTTTTAGGGTTTAGGGTAGTGCAGTGATATTTGTGTAGTGTAGGGGGTCATGTTTTAGGGTGGTGCAGTGGTGTTTGGGTAGTGTAGGGGGTCGTGCTGGTGGTAGTGTTTTAGGATTTAGGTTAGTGCAGTGGTGTTTGGGTAGTGTAGGGGGTCGTGCTGGGGGTAGTGTTTTAGGGTTTAGGATAGTGCAGTGGTGCTTGTGTAGTGTAGGGGGTCGTGCTGGGGGTAGTGTTTTAGGGTTTAAGGTAGTGCAGTGGTGTTTTTGTAGTGTAGGGGGTCATGTTTTAAGATGCAATGCTCCAATACCTGACCAGTCTGCACTACATAAAACTACAAAAAACTAAAAATAAAAAGTGTTTTGCACACTTTTGTCATTGGGCTATATGTGGGCTACATCTGGGTAATATTTGTGCTACATTTGGGCTCTTTTTCACTGGTGGCCATCTTGGAAGACTTCTTTGTTATGAAGTTTCCTAATTTCTTCATTTACTGCAGTCTCCTCAGTAGGAAATGCTTTCAGTTTTTTACCTTGATTCCATCAAGAAGGCATTCAGATGTGTCTCACATTTGCCATAAATTCAGAATGTTAGCACTCTAGTTGCTCATTAGATCACTGCAGTAAAGCTACTGCTCACCAGGGAGTTAACTGGTAGTCTGCTGCTGGTATTGAAAGTGATTGTTTCAGTCTGCATGTCAGAATTTTCTAATGAAATAGAAGAGGATTTGAGATCTCACTTAAAACATGCCCTAATTTTTCTTTCTGCAGCACTAACCATAATTTCTATTTCAAAAAGAACCCCTCATTTTGTTCCTTTTTAAATTAAATGTTTTAAGTGTTACCGGTTTATTCCAATCAAGATGGCTTCAGGTGTGCCATACTTGTGTCATAAGTAAGGCTGTTAGCGCTCTAGTTGTTCTTTAGAACACTCTGGGAAGCTGCAGTAGAACACAAAGGCATCAACTGGCAGGCTGCTCCTGTTGAAATATAACAGGAAGATATTTGAGATCACACTTGAAATATGTCCTAATTTTTCTTTCTACAGCACTAACCATAATTTCTATGACAAAATGAACCCCATCATTTTGTTCCTTTTTAAATTAAATGTTTTAAGTGTTACCAGTTTATTCCAATCAAGATGGCTTCAGGTGTGCCATACTTTTGTCATAAGTAAGGCTGTTAGCGCTCTAGTTGTTCTTTAGAACACTCTGGGAAGCTGCAGTAGAACACAAAGGCATCAACTGGCAGGCTGCTCCTGTTGAAATTTAACAGGAAGATATTTGAGATCACACTTGAAACATGTCCTAATTTTTCTTTCTACAGCACTAACCATAATTTCTATGACAAAATGAACCCCATCATTTTGTTCCTTTTTAAATTAAATTGTTTAAGTGTTACCAGTTTATTCCAATCAAGATGGCTTCAGGTGTGCCATACTTTTGTCATAAGTAAGGCTGTTAGCACTCTAGTTGTTCTTTAGAACACTCTGGGAAGCTGCAGTAGAACACAGGGAATCAACTGACAGTCTCTGCCCTTGTTGGATGTACATGTTTTACTGAGAATGTCAGACTTCATTCTCACATGAGTGAGAAAGATAATGTGAATTTACAGAAAATATGCTCTCATTTTAGCTTCTGGAGCACCTTCCAAACCTCCATGGGACAAGCATGAGAAAATAGTGTTCTCTCAAACATGATTCATGATATCCCAGCAGAAGGTTTTTCACATGGTAAAATCACCTTAGAATACACCACAATTCCTAAAATTAGTATGGTACCATCAACAAATAAATTCTAATGTAACTAAAGCCTGTTATCACCCTTTATAGTTCTCCTTTTGGTGACCCTCAAAATCTTCTATTCACTACAATGCATTTCAATGAGGTACTATCATTTATATTGGTCCCAAGATGGCTGCCAGCAATTCCAGGATGAAGTGTTGACAGCCAATCAGATCTCACGGTGACATGTGTGGTTAGGCTCCGCCCAGATATATATGTGACTTTACGAGAAAAAAGGGGGGTCCCAAAACACGTTTTCCCCATTCATTTTTCCATAGGAACCTTTAGTCGCAGCTACAGCCCGAACTGCTGAACGGAATTACACCAAATTTGGCAAAGAGGTAGCCCTTGGTTCAGTGTCGTGCCTTTTGCTTAAATGGTGTAAATCCGTTTAGTAGTTCCTGAGAAAATCAAAAGTAAAGTCACATATATATCTATGGGCGAGTAGGGTCCGCGTATCCTGAGCGCCCCTGCGCGCACTGTCCCGATCACGAGCTGCATGCTAATTGGCTGTCAAGTAGCTGTCAACACTCCAAATCAGGAAGTGTTGGCAGCCATTTTGTCCCTCGGTAGAACCGAGGGACAGAAACAAGTGCGCAAAGCGCAAAAGGGGGCAGGGTAGAAACACCCTGATCCCTAGGTCTGCTCAGGGGTCCCACAAGGACCCCTGGGCAGAAAAAGCATTTTTTTTTTTTAAATGGCGGGATGCGCTTAGGGTGCGCGGATCCCGCTGATTAAAAAAAAAAGCACAAGAAACAAGTGCGCAAAACGCACAAAGGGGGCAGGGTAGAAACACCCTGACCCCCTAGGTCTGCTCAGGGGGTTCCACAAGGACCCCCTGGGCAGAAAAAAGCAACAAAAAACAAAACAAAAAAAAGACCGGCATCGTGCCGGAGGCCCCGCCCCCTCCCTGCAGCAGTCTGCAAACGCGCCCCCTGGCGCGTTTTAAGAAGGGGAAGTAATTCCCCTTGAATACTGGGGGTCCCTGGGGGCCAACTAGCCCACCAGGAACCTCCGGTATGCGCCAGGGGCCTGCGTTGCAGAGAGGTGTACAGAGGCCACGCCCCTTTTTACACCTCTCTGCAACGCAGCTCTGTGGCGCTTTTTGGAGGTACATGGTGGGCTAGTTGGACTCCAGGGACCCTCAGTATTCAAGGGGACTTAATCCCCCAACTTAAAACGCACCACGGGGCACGTTTGCACAGTGGTGAAGGGAGGGGGCGGGGCTTCAGGTGACATGTGTGCAAACAGGCCCCGTGGCGCATTTTAAGATGGGGAATGAAATCCCCTTCAATCCTGAGGGTCCCTGGGGCGAACTAGCCCACCAGGTACATCCAGAAAGCGCCACAGAGCTGCGTTGCAGAGAGGTGCAAAAGGGGCGTGGCCTCTGAACACCTCTCTGCAACGCAGCTCCCTGGCGCATACTGGAGGTACAGGGTGGGCTAGTTGGACCCCAGGGACCCTCATGATTCAAGGGGACTTAATCCCCCAACTTACGGGCGCGTTTGCACAGATGTCACCTGAAGCCCCGCCCCCACCCCATCACCATTGTGCAAATATTCCGCTAAAATAAGCCGAACAACGAATTCCGATTTACTCAACAGTTATCAGGAGAGACCTCAGTCCTGCATCTTTCAGCCCAGTACTGATCCTGAAAAGTAATTTTAACCGTACTTACCAGTAACTTGAATTTCCTTCCATAGGATATCATTGACTGGTTTCACTTGGAAATTCTTCTAAGTGTGGAGTTTTGGAACTTTATAATATTCCTCTAAAATCAGCCGAAATACGAATTCCGATTTACTCACCTGTTATCAGGAGAGACCTCAGTGCTGCATCTTTCAGCCCAGTACTGATCCTGAAAAGTAATTTTAACCGTACTTACCAGTAACTTGAATTTCCTTCCATAGGATATCATTGACTGGTTTCACTTGGAAATTCTTCTAAGTGTGGAGTTTTGGAACTTTATAATATTCCTCTAAAATCAGCCGAAATACGAATTCCGATTTACTCACCTGATATCAGGAGAGACCTCAGTGCTGCATCTTTCAGCCCAGAACTGATCCTGAAAAGTAATTTTAACCGTACTTACCAGTAACTTGAATTTCCTTCCATAGGATATCATTGCCTGCTTTTTGCTGAAAAAGTTTCTAAGTGTCGATTTTTGAAACATACAAATATTCCTCTAAAATCAGCCAAAATACGAATTCCGATTTACTCACCTGTTATCAGGAGAGACCTCAGTGCTGCATCTTTCAGCCCAGTACTGATCCTGAAAAGTAATTTTAACCGTACTTACCAGTAACTTGAATTTCCTTCCATAGGATATCATTGACTGGTTTCACTTGGAAATTCTTCTAAGTGTGGAGTTTTGGAACTTTATAATATTCCTCTAAAATCAGCCAAAATACGAATTCCGATTTACTCACCTGTTATCAGGAGAGACCTCAGTGCTGCATCTTTCAGCCCAGTACTGATCCTGAAAAGTAATTTTAACCGTACTTACCAGTAACTTGAATTTCCTTCCATAGGGTATCATTGCCTGCTTTTTGCTGAAAAAGTTTCTAAGTGTCGATTTTTGAAACATACAAATATTCCTCTAAAATCAGCCAAAATACGAATTCCGATTTACTCACCTGTTATCAGGAGAGACCTCAGTGCTGCATCTTTCAGCCCAGTACTGATCCTGAAAAGTAATTTTAACCGTACTTACCAGTAACTTATATTTCCTTCCATTGGAATCCATTGTCTGGTTTTCAGCAGAAAAGTTTCAAAGTGTTGATTTTCACAAACTACAAATATTCCTTAAAAATCGCCTGTATGACTTAAACGCATTCTTTCAACTGTTTACAGGAGATGCACCAGTGCTGGATCCAGGATCCACCACTGAGTAAGAAAAAGTAACGATAACACTACTTACCTGCTAAGTGAATTTCCTCCCATAGGATAACATTGGTGAGTCTATGTGAAAAATGTTCTAAGTGTCAACTTTTAAAATAAAATAATATTCCTTAAAAATCACTACTGTAACCAAAACGCTTTTACTCAACTGTTTACAGGAGATGTCCCAGGACTGAATCTAGGATCCAGTCCTGTGGTTAGAAAAGTAATCCATAAAGTAACTAATTGCATTTAGCCAGAAATTCACATTGAGCTCAATGTTGCATTGTGTTTGAAATTGTGTTGCCCATTGCAACAACTGTAACTACTGTACTTAAAAGTCTATTGCCTATTTGCAAAGTATTTAAACTAAAGTAATTCATTCTGAGAAAGTATATTTTGTAATGTAATGTATAATGTAATTACAATGTAATTTAAAAATAAAATATCTAAAAAAAATTGTTTAAAAAATGTAGTAAATCAGTATCAAAAAAAATAAATATAACAATTAATACATTTAAAAATTGTCATTTACAAAACCTTTGAAATTCACTGAAAAAAGCCATAGGTTTCAGACATGTTATAGTTAGGAATTAGCATTTAAAAAACCTTTGAAATTCACTGAAAAAACCATAGGTTTCAGGCTTGTTATAGTTAGGAATTAGCATTTTAAAAACCTTTGAAATTCACTGAAAAAACCATAGGTTTCAGGCCTGTTATAGTTAGGGTTTAGCATTTAAAAAACCTTTGAAATTCACTGAAAAAACCATAGGTTTTAGGGAAAGTTATAGTTAGTTGGACATTGCACTCGTACAAAACCCGTGAAATTCCCCGTTATAGTTAGTTCAGCTAACTATAACTCGCGCCCCATAATGCACTGCTGATGACGTCACATATTACATCACTCATGACATGGTCAGTGACATCACTGATGACATCACTGATGACATCTCAAATGACATCACTGATGACATCATCCATGTGAGAATTTAATGCATCTTCTCACACCCTAATATAACTTTTGATACACCCACTCTAAATTACAGACTGCCATTCTCAAAACCATACACACTCCAATACCAATAAGTACATACCCACTCACTGATTCTTAGGTCTACACACACACATCTACTCACTCACCCGTACAGTCACTCATACTTACAGTCACTCAGTACAGGACTATCATATGCACTCATACACCTATATAAACACTCACACAACGCAACTCATCCATAGAGGTACTCACACACCTAGTCAGTCATGCAAATAATTAATCACACTCCAATTTACTCACCTATACAGTTATACACACCAGCTCACTTATTCATAAAAATACTAGCACATTCTTACGCTCCTATGCAATCACTGATGCAAGCACACACTCATCCATATAGCCACTCTCACAATCACACACTCTCACTTATAGCCATTTATATACTCCAACACACATATATACTGCCTTTCACATATGTAGTTACTCACACATGTACCACTGAGATATACATTCAATCACTAACACACCCATACACACACTCACCCACCCATACAGTCCATCACATACGCACTGTTGAAACCATGCACCCAGTGAATCACCCACTCACACATCTATGCACAGAGTCACACACACCCCACCCACACAAACACTGAGGCACCCATATAGATACTCAGAGAACCAATCCATAACCCATATAGACACTCATTTAGCTAGTCAGAAACCCATGCAGCTGCTTACACAACAACAGACAGATGGATACAGACATTCACACAGTTTAGTCACTCACCCATGCATCCAGTAAGATACATTTAATCACTCACTTATAGACTCAGTCACGCACCTACTAAATCATCCATTCAGATGCTTATACACCCACTCATTCTTCAATACGCCTTTCCCTATATATATTAAACATATTTAAACTTTACAGAAACACACAGTCACTGGATGATGTCAGTGATGTCATCAGTGATGTCACTGACCATGTCATGAGTGATGTAATATGTGACGTCATCAGCAGTGCATTGCGGGGCGTGAGTTATAGTTAGCTGAACTAACTATAACGGGGAATTTCACGGGTTTTGTACGAGTGCAATGTCCAACTAACTACAACTTTCCCTAAAACCTATGGTTTTTTCAGTGAATATATATATATATATATATATATATATATATATATATATAATCCGATAAGGGGGGTAATGTGGTCCTGTGGCCTCTCAATATGTACAATGAAGAAGCTAGGCTCCAGTTAAGAGATATTAGATGCTATCAAAAAGTACCCAACAGCAACCTGTTAGAGGTAAAGAATAAATACCATAAAGACCTAGCCAGGTGGAGAGGTTTAGGCATGGTCTCGCAGGAAGAATATTTATATCTGAAGGTAGATAACCCAGTAACACTTATACTGTACCTCATTTCAAAAATACATAAGAATGCAGAGGTCCCCCCTGGAAGACCTATTATTTCAGCTATAGGTAGCTTATTTGAACCCACATCCAAATTTCTTGACCATTTTCTACAGGAGTTCGTTAAAGAATTCCCGGCCTACATACAAGATACAAGGGACTTCCTGAGGAAAATTGACAACATCTTGTGGAGGGACACATTTCTCCTAATTACACTTGATGTTTCATCGTTATATACAAGCATCCCCCATGGGGATGGGTTGAGAGCAATGAGATATTATTTGAACAAACGATCTATATCATTTTATCAACACTCAGAAATGCTGGTTGAGATGGGAAGGTTATGCCTGGAGAACAATTTCTTCATGTATGGTACCGACACATACAAGCAAGTGAGAGGGACTGCCATGGGCACCTGCTTCGCCCCCAGCTATGCTGATTTGCATATGGGCTGGTGGGAGGAGCAGGTGCTCTGGGTACAGTATGCCAAGGAATGGATGAAAAATATCATTTTATGGACAAGATTTATTGATGATCTCTTCCTAGTGTGGGAAGGCACCAGGGAAGCTGCTGAACAGTTTGTACTGCAATTAAACAATAATTCTTTGAATTTGATATTTACCAACACAATCAGCAGTACACAGGTTTGCTTTCTGGACCTAGATATCTATGTAAATGGTAACACACTGCATACACGTACCTATAGAAAGCCATCGGTTGGGAACTCCATATTACATGCTAGGAGCTTCCACCCTCTTAAACTAAAGTATAGCATCCCGTATGCAGAACACCTCAGAATAAAGAGAAATTGTAGTGAAACATCAACTCTGGAAAAAGTACAAAAAGATCTTACCAATAGATTCATGAAGAGAGGCTATAATCCCCAAGTATTGAACCAAGCACTAACAAAAGTGAGTAACATTAGGAGAACAATGCTATTCTATCCTAATGAGAAAACAGGGGTGGAGAAGAGCACAAAGAATGAGATACGCATGATCACCGGTTACAATGCCTACCATGGCAGGGTGAGAGACTGCCTAAGTAGACATTGGCACCTGGTGAAAAGGGACCCGATACTCAATGGTGTGATTCCCCGTAGGCCACTAATCACCTTCAGGAAAGCCAGATCCATGAGGCAAGATCTGGTAAGCAATAGCCCAGAAGTAGGGACTGCTGAAGGATGGCTGAGAGCCAGCCCTGGGTTTTACAAATGCTCAAAATGTAAGGCATGCAAGATCGGGCATAATACGAAACAGGTTATATCACCTCTAATGAAAAGCCCATGGAACATAAGGAGCTTCCTGAACTGTAAAAGTGACTATGTAGTATATATATTACAGTGCACTTGCCCTAAGGCATATGTGGGTAACCCTATACACATGGTGCACATGAGAATACTGCAACCCGTAAGGGTAGTAAAAAACAATGATAAGAGTTACCCTTTTGCGAGGCACATAAATGAAGTACATGGGGGAAATGTCAATGATCTTGTATACTTTACAATTGATCAAGTAGCCAAAATGAGAAGAGGTGACAATCGTGAACGAAGGTTGCGACAATTAGAGTTGAGGTATATTCTGTTGTTTAACACCAAAATCCTGTTTGGTCTAAATTCAGAAGAGGATTTATATGTACATCTAGGATCCTAGGTGTTCCTACTCCATGTTTTCAAATGTAATTTTTAACTTGAGGATGGAACCACATGCCGTAAACATACGAATTGATGAGGTTGAGAGGCAGAGGGTTTGGGCACTAATGAATCGCAATTGACTTGTATTGTTTTTTACGGAATTGGAAACCATTGAGGCAGTCAAATTTTAAAGTGAATGTAACTTGTACTTAGGAAGGAACCTGGTCAAATAATGATTCCCATGCAGTGAATTGATTATGAATGTAACAGTGACCAGATCTGTCACTTGACAGTATGTGTACTACAGTGGTAGCTCAGAACTCGACAACATATGTAGTAATGGCATAATAAGCACTTGCACTTTACAAATTGAAAGTCAAGCCACTTGATTAGAGACAATGCTGTATACCAGATGATGAGTACTAGAAAAGAGTATTGCACTTGCACTTTATCATGTGGCTTTTGGCTCGGTTGTAATATCATTACCGCTGTTTTTGCACTTTGCACTGAGGCACTTTATACTCAACCTTCCGTTACTGTGGGCAATTCTGGGATTATAATAATTAGCCCTTGATATGCCACTGGTTCTTACAATTTAATTTGTGTGGGTTATAAGCTGTGTAGTACTGCACTTGCACTTTATGCCGTGAATAATCGACATACTCATCAATGTGGCACATAGTCTCAATATTAAACAACTGAAAACAGGAAAACTATGCATGCAATAGGAAACGTTTTTTTGATTTAAAGTTTAATTATATTTAACTTTGTGATTGATGAATTACAATCAAGCTTTGATGTACGTAATTATTTCTGTATTTCCGAGTTAGGGAGACTTGTGAAATGTAACAGTCCCCCGTACGAGCGAAAGGCATTGAGTCTGTTTTCAGTGGTTGTTGAAATAGAGAATCATGTGACCGGTGGTTCCGGTATTTTAAAAGTAGCAATTCAGTTACGCTCTTTCTGTGAGCAAGGCAGCAATGCCAAAACGCGTTACAGCGATGAAATAAAAATGCAGAAGAATTAAAAAGAGTTGTGTCCCTGTGTTGGCGTCTGATCTCGATTGGGAGAGTTGGAAGTGGTGCATATATATATATATATATAATCATGGTGTGTATATATATATATATATATATATATATATATATATATATATATTCACTGAAAAAACCATAGGTTTCAGACACGTTATAGTTAGAAATTAGCATTTAAAAAACCTTTGAAATTCACTGAAAAAACCAGAGGTTTTAGGGACAGTTATAGTTAGTTGGACATTGCACTCGTACAAAACCCGTGAAATTCCCCCGTTATAGTTAGTTCAGCTAACTATAACTCGCGCCCCGCAATGCACTGCTGATGACGTCACATATTACATCACTCATGACATGGTCAGTGACATCACTGATGACATCACTGATGACATCTCAAATGACATCACTGATGACATCATCCAGTGACTGTGTGTTTCTGTAAAGTTTAAATATGTTTAATATATATAGGGAAAGGCGTATTGAAGAATGAGTGGGTGTATAAGTGTCTGAATGGATGATTTAGTACGTGCGTGACTGACTCTACAAGTGAGTGATTAAACGTATCTTACTGAATGCATGGGTTAGTGACTAAACTGTGTGAATGTCTGTATCCGTCTGTTGGTGTGTAAGTGGATGCATGGATTTGCGAATAGCTACATGAGTGTCTATATGGGTTATTTATTGGTTCTATGAGTATCTGTATGGGTGCCTAAGTGTTTGTGTGGATGGGGTGTGTGCGACTGTGCATAGATGTGTGAGTGGGTGATTCACTGGGTGGATGGTTTCAAGAGTGCATCTGTGATAGACTGTATGGGTGGGTAAGTGTGTGTAAGAGTGTGTTAGTGAGTGAATGTATGTCCCAGTGGTACATGTGTGAGTAACTAAATATGTGAAAGGCAGTATATATGTGTATTGGAGTATATAAATAGCTATAAGCGAGAGTGAGTGATTGTGATAGTGGCTGTATGGATGAGTGTGTGCTTGTATCAGTGATTGTATAAGAGCGTAACAATGTGCTAGTATTTGTATGATTAAGTGAGCTGGTGTGTGTATAACTGTATAGGTGAGTAAATGGCAGTGTGTTTAATTATTTGCATGACTGACTAGGTGTGTGAGTACCTCTATGGATGAGTGGCGGTGTTTGAGTGTCTATATAGGAGTAAGAGTGCAAATGATAGTCCTGTACTGAGTGACCATAAGTATGAGTGACTGTATGGGTGAGTGAGTGGATGTGTGTGTGTAGACCTAAGAATCAGTGAGTGGGTATGTAGTTATTGGTGTTGGAGTGTCTATGGTTTTGCGAATGGCACTCTGTAATTTAGATTGGGTGTATCAAAGGTTATATTAGGGTGTGAGGAGCTGCCTCAGATTATCACGTGGATGATGTCATCAGTGATGTCATTTGAGATGTCATCAGTGATGTCATCAGTGATGTCACTGACCATGTCATGAGTGATGTAATATGTGACGTCATCAGCAGTGCATTGCGGGGCGCGAGTTATAGTTAGCTGAACTAACTATAACGGGGAATTTCACGGGTTTTGTACGAGTGCAATGTCCAACTAACTATAACTGTCCCTAAAACCTCTGGTTTTTTCAGTGAATTTCAAAGGTTTTTTAAATGCTAATTTCTAACTATAACGTGTCTGAAACCTATGGTTTTTTCAGTGAATTTCAAAGGTTTTTAAAATGCTAATTTGTAACTATAACGTGCCTGAAACCTACGGTTTTTTCAGTGAATTTCAAAGGTTTTTAAATGACAATTTTTAAATGTATTAATTTTTATATTAATTTTTTTCATACTGATTTACTACATTTTTAGAAACAATTTCTTTTACATATTTTATTTTTTAAATTACATTGTAATTACATTATACATTACATTACAAAAAATACTTTCTCAGAATGAATTACTTTAGTTTAAATACTTTGCACATAGGCAATAGACTTTTAAGTACAGTAGTTACAGTTGTTGCAATGGGCAACACATTTTCAAACACAATGCAACATTCAGCTCAATGTGAATTTCTAGTTAAATGCAATTAGTTACTTTATGGATTACTTTTCTAACCACAGGACTGGATCCTAGATTCAGTCCTGGTACATCTCCTGTAAACAGTTGAGTAAAAGCGTTTTGGTTACAGTCGTGATTTTTAAGGAATATTATTGTATTTTAAAAGTTGACACTTAGAAACTTTTTCTCATAGAATCACCAATGTTATCCTATGGAAGGAAATTCACTTAGCAGGTAAAAACTGTTATCGTTACTTTTTCTTACTCAGTGTTGGATCCTGGATCCAGCACTGGTGCATCTCCTGTAAACAGTTGAAAGAATGCGTTTAAGTCATACAGGCGATTTTTAAGGAATATTTGTAGTTTGTGAAAATCGACACTTTGAAACTTTTCTGCTGAAAACCAGACAATGGATTCCTATGGAAGAAAATATAAGTTACTGGTAAGTACGGTTAAAATTACTTTTCAGGACCAGTACTGGGCTGAAAGATACAGCACTGAGGTCTCTCCTTATAACAGGTGAGTAAATCGGAATTCGTATTTCGGCTGATTTTAGAGGAATATTTGTATGTTTCAAAAATCAACACTTAGAAACTTTTTCAGCAAAAAGCAGGCAATGATATCCTATGGAAGGAAATTCAAGTTACTGGTAAGTACGGTTAAAATTACTTTTGAGGATCAGTACTGGGCTGAAAGATGCAGCACTGAGGTCTCTCCTGATAACAGATGAGTAAATCGGAATTCGTATTTCGGCTGATTTTAGATGAATATTTTAAAGTTCCAAAACTCCACACTTAGAAGAATTTCCAAGTGAAACCAGTCAATGTTAGCCTATGGAAGGAAATTCAAGTTACTGGTAAGTACGGTTAAAATTACTTTTCAGGACCAGTACTGGGCTGAAAGATGCAGCACTGAGGTCTCTCCTGATAACAGGTGAGTAAATCAGAATTCGGATTTCGGCTGATTTTAGAGGAATATTTGTATGTTTCAAAAATCAACACTTAGAAACTTTTTCAGCAAAAAGCAGGCAATGATATCCTATGGAAGGAAATTCAAGTTACTGGTAAGTACGGTTAAAATTACTTTTGAGGATCAGTACTGGGCTGAAAGATGCAGCACTGAGGTCTCTCCTGATAACAGGTGAGTAAATCGGAATTCGTATTTCGGCTGATTTTAGAGGAATATTTTAAAGTTCCAAAACTGCACACTTAGAAGAATTTCCAAGTGAAACCAGTCAATGTTAGCCTATGAAGGAAATTCAAGTTACCGGTAAGTACGGTTAAAATTACTTTTCAGGATCAGTACTGGGCTGAAAGATGCAGCACTGAGGTCTCTCCTGATAACAGGTGAGTAAATCGGAATTCGTATTTCGGCTGATTTTAGAGGAATATTTTAAAGTTCCAAAACTCCACACTTAGAAGAATTTCCAAGTGAAACCAGTCAATGTTAGCCTATGAAGGAAATTCAAGTTACCGGTAAGTACGGTTAAAATTACTTTTCAGGACCAGTACTGGGCTGAAAGATGCAGCACTGAGGTCTCTCATGATAGCAGGTGAGTAAATCGGAATTCGTATTTCGGCTGATTTTAGAGGAATATTTTAAAGTTCCAAAACTCCACACTTAGAAGAATTTCCAAGTGAAACCAGTCAATGTTAGCCTATGAAGGAAATTCAAGTTACCGGTAAGTACGGTTAAAATTACTTTTGAGGATCAGTACTGGGCTGAAAGATGCAGCACTGAGGTCTCTCCTGATAACAGGTGAGTAAATCGGAATTCGTATTTCGGCTGATTTTAGAGGAATATTTTAAAGTTCCAAAACTCCACACTTAGAAGAATTTCCAAGTGAAACCAGTCAATGTTAGCCTATGTAAGGAAATTCAAGTTACTGGTAAGTACGGTTAAAATTACTTTTCAGGACCAGTACTGGGCTGAAAGATGCAGCACTGAGGTCTCTCCTGATAACAGCTGAGTAAATCTGAATTCGGATTTCGGCTGATTTTAGAGGAATATTTGTATGTTTCAAAAATCAACACTTCGAAACTTTTTCAGCAAAAAGCAGTCAATGATATCCTATGGAAGGAAATTCAAGTTACTGGTAAGTACGGTTAAAATTACTTTTGAGGATCAGTACTGGGCTGAAAGATGCAGCACTGAGGTCTCTCCTGATAACAGGTGAGTAAATCGGAATTCGTATTTCGGCTGATTTTAGAGGAATATTTTAAAGTTCCAAAACTCCACACTTAGAAGAATTTCCAAGTGAAACCAGTCAATGTTAGCCTATGAAGGAAATTCAAGTTACCGGTAAGTACGGTTAAAATTACTTTTCAGGACCAGTACTGGGCTGAAAGATGCAGCACTGAGGTCTCTCCTGATAACAGGTGAGTAAATCGGAATTCGTATTTCGGCTGATTTTAGAGGAATATTTTAAAGTTCCAAAACTCCACACTTAGAAGAATTTCCAAGTGAAACCAGTCAATGTTAGCCTATGAAGGAAATTCAAGTTACCGGTAAGTACGGTTAAAATTACTTTTGAGGATCAGTACTGGGCTGAAAGATGCAGCACTGAGGTCTCTCCTGATAACAGGTGAGTAAATCGGAATTCGGATTTCGGCTGATTTTAGAGGAATATTTGCACAATGGTGAAGGGAGGGGCGGGGCCTGAGGTGACATCTGTGCAAACGCGCCCCGTGGTGCGTTTTAAGTTGGGGATTAAGTCCCCTTGAATCATGAGGGTCCCTACGGGCCAACTAGCCCACCAGGAACCTCCAGTATGCGCCAGGGGCTGCGTTGCAGAGACATGTACAGAGGCCACACCCCTTTTTACACCTCTCTGCAACGCAGCTCTGTGGCGCTTTCTGGACGTACCTGTTGGGCTAGTTGGCCCCCAGAGACCCTCAGGATTGAAGAGGATTTAATTCCCCATCTTAAAACGCGCCACGGGGCCTGTTTGCACACATGTCACCTGAAGCCCCGCCCCTCCCTTCACCACTGTGCAAACGCGCCCCGTGGCGCGTTTTAAGATGGGGGATTAACTCCCCTTGAATCCTGAGGGTCCCTGGGGTGCAACTAGCCCACCATATACCTCCAAAAAGCGCCATAGAGCTGCGTTGCAGAGAGGTGTAAAAGGGCGTGGCCTCTGTACACCTCTCTGCGAGGCAGCCCCCTGGCGCATACTGGAGGTTCCTGGTGGGCTAGTTGGCCCCAGGGACCCCAGTATTCAAGGGGGTCGTTCCCCTCTGCAAACGCGCCAGGGGCGCGTTTGCAGAGTGGTGAAGGAAGGGGCGGGGCCTGCGGGCCCGATCGTTTTTTTTTTTTTTTGAGGAGGGGGGCCGCGTGGCCCCCCTCCCGGGCCACTACTTGCCCCGGGGACCCCATCCCCCGGGGCTGGCCCTCTCATTGGGGACTGTGGGGGGGTCCCCAATCCCCCAACAGTCCCGCCGGCTCCCCGTGTCCTAGGGAGCCGGCATTGCTTTTACACATGGGGAGCAGCTAACATGCTGCTCCCCATGTGGAAAAGCAATCGGCTTTGGATATTGGAAGAGAGAGCAGGTTTCCTGCTCTCTCTTCCAATATCCAAAGCAGTTTGCAATGACAGGACGGGAGCCGCGAGGCTCCCGTCCTGTCATTGCAAACAGCAGTGTCCCGGGGGTAGGCACCCCGGGACACTGCAGGAGCCGGCCCTGGGGGGTGGTGGTCCCCAGGGCCATCAAGGGCTCCAGGAGGGGGGCCGCGCGGCCCCCCTCCCATTCAGTGCACAGCCCCGGGGAGGTGGTGGTCCCCGGGGCTCTGGAGGTCCAAAACGGACCCCCATTGTAATTTTCTTAGTGCCCCGGGGAGGTGGTGGTCCCGGGGCATGTGGGGGCTGGAGCCCCCCCACACAGCTTTAATAAAAAAAAGAAGCCCCGGGGAGGTGGTGGTCCCCGGGGCTGCGGGAGGGCTCAGAGCCCTCCCGCACCATTCTACATAAAGCCCCGGGGGTGGTGGTCCCCGGGGCTTGGGGAGCCCTTAGAGGCCCCCCACACATAAAATTAACCCCCCAGCATGCCCCCGGGACTTGGCCCACCCGGTGGCCAATTAACATCGAAGCGCGGGAGACCGCGCTTCGATTTTTCCGGCAGGGTTCGCGCTCCCTGAGCGCATCCTGCCGATTTAAAAAAAAAATTCAAACTTTGTGGCCCGCTCCGGTCCGCTCCTACCCTGAAAGTCTCGGGGGATTCGTCAAGCGGGGGCCGAGAAAAAGGGGGTCCCAAAGCGCGTTTTCCCCATGCAATTTTCCATAGGAAACTTTAGACACGGCTACAGCCCGAACTGCTGAACGGAATTACACCAAATTTGGCAAAGAGGTAGTTCTTGGTTCAGAAAGAACCCTTTTGTTAAATGGTGTAAATCCGTTCAGTAGTTGCTGAGAAAATGAAAAGTAAAAAAGATAGATATATCTAGGGCCGCGGATCCTCCCGAGCACGAGCTTTATGTTAATTGGCTGTCAACACTCCAAATCAGGAAGTGTTGGCAGCCATTTTATCCCTCGGTAGAACCGAGGGACAGAAACTAAGTGCGCAAAGCGCACAAAGGGAGCAGGGTAGAAACACCCTGACCCCTAGGTCTGCTCAGGGGGTCCCACAAGGACCCCTGGGCAAAAAAGAATTTTTTTAAAAAATCGGCAGGATGCGCTCAGGGTGCGCAAATCCTGCAGAAAAAAAATAAATCGAAGCGCGGTCTCCCGCGCTTCGATGTTAATTGGCCCCAGGGTGGCCCAAGTCCCGGGGGCATGGTGGGGGATAATTTAATGTGTGGGGGCCTCAAAGGGCCCCCAAGCCCGAGGACCGCCACCCCCGGGGCTTTTTAAAAATGGTGCGGGAGGGCTCTGAGCCCTCCCGCAGCCCGAGGACCACCACCTCCCGGGGCTTTTTAAAATTAATGACAACCTGTGTGGGGGGCTCCAGCCCCCACACGCCCCGAGACCGCCACCTCCCCGGGGCACTAAACATTTAAATATGGGGGTCCGTTACGGACCCAGAACCCGGGGACCACCACCTCCCGGGGCTTTGAACTGAATTGGAGGGGGCCGCGCGGCCCCACTCCTGGAGCCCTTGATGGCCCTGGGGACCACCACCCCCCAGGGCCGGCTCCTCGCAGTGTCCCGGGGTGCCTACCCCGGGACACTGTAGTTTGCTATGGCAGGACGGGAGCCTCGCGGCTCCCGTCCTGCCGTAGCAAGCTGCTTTGGATATTGGAAGAGAGAGCAGGGAAACCTGCTCTCTCTTCCAATATCCAAAGCACATTGCTTTCCACATGGGGAGCAGCATGTCAGCTGCTCCCCATGTGGAAAGCAATGCCGGCTCCCAAGGGACGCGGGAGCCGGCGGGACTGTGGGGGGATTGGGGACCCCCCACAGTCCCCAACGGAGAGGAGCCAGCCCCGGGGGATGGGGTCCCCGGGGCAAGTAGTGGCCCGGGAGGGGGGCCACGCGGCCCCCTCCCCAAAAAAAAAAAAAAAAATTACAAAAATAGAAAGGCCAGCCCCGGGGGATGGGGTCCCCGGGGCCTTAAAATGGCCAGAGGAGGGGGCCACGCTGCCCCCTCAAAATAATAAATAAAGAGGCCATGCCCCGGGGGATGGGGTCCCCGGGGCCAATACAGGCCAAGGGAAGGGGGCCACGCGGCCCCCTTCCCGTTTTTTTTTTGTGGGGTAATTAAAAAAAGGGGTAAGGCCCTGGGGGATGGGGTCCCCAGGGCCCAAAAACAGAAAAAAGGAAGGGGGGCCACACAGCCCCCCTTCAGGGGACAAAAAAAACAACAACAAAAAAAAAACGATCGGGCCCGCAGGCCCCGCCCCCTTACTTCACCACTCTGCAAACGCGCCCCCTGGCGCGTTTGCAGAAAGGGAACAAATTCACCTTGAATACTGGGGGTCCCTGGGGGCCAACTAGCCCACCAGGAACCTCCAGTATGCGCCAGGGGCTGCCTTGCAGAGACGTGTAGAGAGGCCACACCCTTTTACACCTCTCTGCAACGCAGCTCTGTGGCGCTTTTGGAGGTATATGGTGGGCTAGTTGGACTCCGGGGACCCTCAGGATTCAAGGGGACTTAATCCCCCAAATTAAAACGCGCCACGGGGCGCGTTTGCACAGTGGTGAAGGGAGGGGGCGGGGCTTCAGGTGACATGTGTGCAAACAGGCCCCGTGGCGCGTTTTAAGATGGGGAATTAAATCCCCTTCAATCCTGAGGGTCCCTGGGGCCAACTAGCCCAACAGGTACATCCAGAATGCGCCACAGAGCTGCGTTGCAGAGAGGTGTAAAAAGGGGTGTGGCCTCTCTACACGTCTCTGCAACGCAGCCTCCTGGCGCATATTGGAGGTTCCTGGTGGTCTAGTTGGCCCCTAGGGACCCTCAGGATTCAAGGGGACTTAATCCCCCAACTTAAAACGCGCCACGGGGCGCGTTTGCAAAGATGTCACCTCAGGCCCGCCCCCTCCCTTCACCATTGTGCAAATATTCCTCTAAAATCAGCCGAAATAGGAATTCCGATTTACTCACCTGTTATAAGGAGAGACCTCAGTGCTGTATCTTTCAGCCCAGTACTGGTCCTGAAAAGTAATTTTAACCGTACTTACCAGTAACTTGAATTTCCTTCCATAGGCTAACATTGACTGGTTTCACTTGGAAATTCTTCTAAGTGTGGAGTTTTGGAACTTTAAAATATTCCTCTAAAATCAGCCGAAATACGAATTCCGATTTACTCACCTGTTATCAGGAGAGACCTCAGTGCTGCATCTTTCAGCCCAGTACTGGTCCTGAAAAGTAATTTTAACCGTACTTACCGGTAACTTGAATTTCCTTCATAGGCTAACATTGACTGGTTTCACTTGGAAATTCTTCTAAGTGTGGAGTTTTGGAACTTTAAAATATTCCTCTAAAATCAGCCGAAATACGAATTCCGATTTACTCACCTGTTATCAGTAGAGACCTCAGTGCTGCATGTTTCAGCCCAGTACTGATCCTGAAAAGTAATTTTAACCATACTTACCGGTAACTTGAATTTCCTTCATAGGCTAACATTGACTGGTTTCACTTGGAAATTCTTCTAAGTGTGGAGTTTTGGAACTTTAAAATATTCCTCTAAAATCAGCCGAAATACGAATTCCGATTTACTCACCTGTTATCAGGAGAGACCTCAGTGCTGCATCTTTCAGCCCAGTACTGATCCTGAAAAGTAATTTTAACCGTACTTACCGGTAACTTGAATTTCCTTCATAGGCTAACATTGACTGGTTTCACTTGGAAATTCTTCTAAGTGTTGATTTTTGAAACATACAAATATTCCTCTAAAATCAGCCGAAATCCGAATTCTGATTTACTCACCTGTTATCAGGAGAGACCTCAGTGCTGCATCTTTCAGCCCAGTACTGGTCCTGAAAAGTAATTTTAACCGTACTTACCAGTAACTTGAATTTCCTTCCATAGGCTAACATTGACTGGTTTCACTTGGAAATTCTTCTAAGTGTGGAGTTTTGGAACTTTAAAATATTCCTCTAAAATCAGCCGAAATACGAATTCCGATTTATTCACCTGTTATCAGGAGAGACCTCAGTGCTGCATCTTTCAGCCCAGTACTGATCCTGAAAAGTAATTTTAACCGTACTTACCGGTAACTTGAATTTCCTTCATAGGCTAACATTGACTGGTTTCACTTGGAAATTCTTCTAAGTGTTGATTTTTGAAACATACAAATATTCCTCTAAAATCAGCCGAAATCCGAATTCTGATTTACTCACCTGTTATCAGGAGAGACCTCAGTGCTGCATCTTTCAGCCCAGTACTGGTCCTGAAAAGTAATTTTAACCGTACTTACCAGTAACTTGAATTTCCTTCCATAGGCTAACATTGACTGGTTTCACTTGGAAATTCTTCTAAGTGTGGAGTTTTGGAACTTTAAAATATTCCTCTAAAATCAGCCGAAATACGAATTCCGATTTACTCACCTGTTATCAGGAGAGACCTCAGTGCTGCATGTTTCAGCCCAGTACTGATCCTCAAAAGTAATTTTAACCGTACTTACCGGTAACTTGAATTTCCTTCATAGGCTAACATTGACTGGTTTTCAGCAAAAAAGTTTCAAAGTGTTGATTTTCACAAACTACAAATATTCCTTAAAAATCGACAGTATGACTTAAACGCATTCTTTCAACTGTTTACAGGAGATGCACCAGTGCTGGATCCAGGATCCAACACTGAGTAAGAAAAAGTAACGATAACAGTTTTTACCTGCTAAGTGAATTTCCTTCCATAGGATAACATTGGTGATTCTATGAGAAAAAGTTTCAAAGTGTCAACTTTTAAAATACAATAATATTCCTTAAAAATCACGACTGTAACCAAAACGCTTTTACTCAACTGTTTACAGGAGATGTCCCAGGACTGAATCTAGGATCCAGTCCTGTGGTTAAAAAAGTAATCCATAAAGTAACTAATTGCATTTAACTAGAAATTCACATTGAGCTGAATGTTGCATTGTGTTTGAAAATGTGTTGCCCATTGCAACAACTGTAACTACTGTACTTAAAAGTCTATTGCCTATCTGCAAAGTATTTAAACTAAAGTAATTCATTAAGAGAAATTATTTTTTGTAATGTAATGTATAATGTAATTACAATGTAATTTAAATAATAAAATATGTAAAAAAAAATTGTTTCTAAAAATGTAGTAAATCAGTATTTTAAAAATTTATATAACAATTAATACATTTAAAAATTGTCATTTACAAAACCTTTGAAATTCACTGAAAAAACCGTAGGTTTCAGACATGTTATAGTTACAAATTAGCATTTAAAAAACCTTTGAAATTCACTGAAAAAACCATAGGTTTCAGGGACGTTATAGTTACAAATTAGCATTTAAAAAACCTTTGAAATTCACTGAAAAAACCATAGGTTTTAGGGACAGTTATAGTTAGTTGGACATTGCACTCGTACAAAACCCGTGAAATTCCCCCGTTATAGTTAGTCCAGCTAACTATAACTCGCGCCCCGCAATGCACTGCTGATGACGTCACATATTACATCACTCATGACATGGTCAGTGACATCACTGATGACATCACTGATGACATCTCAAATGACATCACTGATGACATCACTGATGACATCATCCATGTGATAATTTCATACATCTTCTCACACCCTAATATAACCTTTGATACACCCACTCTAAAGTACAGACTGCCATTCGCAAAACCATAGACACTCCAACACCAATAACTACATACCCACTCACTGATTCTTAGGTCTACGCACACATCCACTCACTCACCCGAACAGTCACTCATATTTACGGTCACTCAGTACAGGACTATCATATGCACTCATACTCCTATATAGACACTCAAACACCGCCACTCATCCATAGAGGTACTCACACACCTAGTCAGTCATGCAAATAATTAAACACACTACCATTTACTCACATATACAGTTATACACACACCAGCTCACTTACTCATACAAATACTAGCACATTCTTACGCTCTTATACAATCACTGATACAAGCACACACTCATCCATACAGCCACTATCACAATCAGTCACTCTTGCTTATAGCTATTTATATACTCCAACACACATATATACTGCCTTTCACATATGTAGTTACTCACACATGTACCACTGGGACATACATTCACTCACTAACACACTCTTACACACACTTACCCACCCATACAGTCTATCACAGATGCACTCTTGAAACCATCCACCCAGTGAATCACCCACTCACACATCTATGCACAGAGTCGCACACACCCCTCCCACACAAACACTCAGGCACCCATACAGATACTCACACAAGCATTCAATAACTCATATAGACACTCATGTAGCTATTCTCAAACACATGCAGCCACTTACACAGCAACAGACAGACGGATACAGACATTCACCCAGTTCAGTCACTAACCCATGCATTCAGTAAGATACGTTAAATCACTCACTTATACAGTCAGTCACGCACCTACTAAATCATCCATACAGACACTTACACACCCACTCATTCTTCAATACGTCTTTTCCTATATATAGTAAAAATATTTAAACTTTACAGAAACACACAGTCACTGGATGATGTCATCAGTGATGTCATCAGTGATGTCATTTGAGATGTCATCAGTGATGTCATCAGTGATGTCACTGACCATGTCATGAGTGATGTAATATGTGACGTCATCAGCAGTGCATTGCGGGGCGCGAGTTATAGTTAGCTGGACTAACTATAACGGGGGAATTTCACGGGTTTTGTACGAGTGCAATGTCCAACTAACTATAACTGTCCCTAAAACCTATGGTTTTTTCAGTGAATTTCAAAGGTTTTTTAAATGCTAATTTGTAACTATAACGTCCCTGAAACCTATGGTTTTTTCAGTGAATATATATATATATATATATATATATATGGAGTTAAGTATAATAAAACTTTACCTATCTGTAGAAAGTTATCTTCATCATATTTTTCCCCCACAATATTTTCTCTCTGATATTTTGTCCAAACACTGGCTGGCAGAGAGCCCCCATCAAAAGTGTGTATGCTGTGACATTTTCCATTCATCCGAGGTGTGGGGAAGGAAAGAATCTTTTGAGTCTTCCTTGCTCAGTTCCAAGGGGAAAATAGAGGGAGCTTGCTAAGTATTTGTTACCTCATAGGAGGCACATAATCAGTGTGTCTAAAAGAGGGATACAACTGTGTGCATCCTTTAATAAAGTGGAGTATGTGCAAGGACAATACTCCATCATTTGCCTAGCACTGCAACCATTTGCAAATTAAGGTATTCAGAATTCCCTTTGTGCAGGCACCAACCTTGCATAAGTACAATGCATATTATCAAAGGGGCTACACATAAACATGTGACCCATTCTATATAATAAAATTGATTTAGATTTTAGGATCACAGATATGTGCAACCATCATTTTCATTGATGCTGTAATTTTATTAAAATGCTCTAGGGCTTTCACAAATGCTAGGTTCGAGTCAATAAATGAGCACATAGTGAATGAACTGCTACCACATATTTATGTGGATCACTTAGGTATATCCACACACCCTTGGTCACCTTCCATGGGACATGGTCACCAACTCACCTGCCTGTTCCAGAAAATTGAGTCACACATGCTCTCAGTGTCAGGGTGAAGTAGATTACCCCATGCAATGTGTTACCTCAGTATACATATAGAATTTTCCAACTTCAAATCATGGACTCCTTTCCACCAGCTATACACTGCGAGAATTGTCATAGTCAATGACCTCACTCTGTACTAAAGCACCATACATGCATATTTACTGTCAGGTATTGTCCCTCAAAGACATTGAATCCTGGATTTCCTATGCCCAGGAACCTGACATGAAACCAGAATGTCATGAGAGGGTGTGCATGATGATTGGAGTGCAATTATATTTAGGATAATGTATTAACTTTATGCATTATCCATGGTAAATATTAACATTTTGTTGATCATGTGATATACCTGAAGGCCTCACCCCTGGATGGCTCCCTCCTTCTCTCTAACACCCTAGGGAAAAATCTAATGTGGATGTCAACTCACCACCTTAAACCTAACCGTGTAAAAGCAATATTCCCTCAAATCTCTCAGAAGATATCCACCCTTACCTCTACAAGAGTGGATAGATTCCCTCTGTGTCCGGGAGTGTCAACCTTTCATTGTTGAAAATTCCAAGTCACTTGGCTTCATCCTCGACAGTCAGTTTAACCTTGAGTGCCAAATGCTGACCATGACCAAGAATTGCTAGTTCCAACTTGGACTTCTTTGGAGGTTCTGGGGGTTCATTCCAGAACAGGACTAAAAATCAGGTGTTCAGGTGTTGTTTGCCTCTAGATTAGACAACAGGAACTTGTTTTTCTTTGGCATCCCCAAAGCACTTTTTAGCTCTGCTTAAAACCGTTCTGCATAAGGCAGCCCTTTTTGTTACTGAACACAAGAAAATGAACCACATCCCGCCCAGCCTATTATCCCTCTGATTGCTTCCAACTGAGGAGAAAGCTCAAATTAAAACTACCTGCACTACATAAAGCGGAAAGCCCTGCATTCTTCTTCACCTACCTATATTTGTAATCATTATTGGTTAGTTAAAACCATTCCAATTATAAAGAAACTTGTTACAATCAAACTAAAATTCGAAAATTGCAACAACTATTAAAATTAACCAGAGCATCACAAATTGCGGGTGCTCCAGCAATTGCTCCGATTGGTGGACAAATCGAGAACGCTGAAAATTAAGAGCATCTTAGAATTAGATTATACAAATTCTGCACCCACCTAGCTGACTGAGAAACTGAAACTCCCTGGCACACAACAGGGTTTGAGAAACACATAATCCCTTCTCCTGGAGCCTCTCACCTTCAAATGGGAATGCTGCATGACCCAATTCTTTGCGGGAAGCATAACTAGAATCTGGAACTTCCTTCTTCACACCGTCCATATGACCTCATGCCATGCTATCTTTAAAAAGAAACTCATGATTTTTCTCTTCAAAATGGACTTGGGCAGAATCTATGATCTCCCACACACTCGAAAAACACTTGAATAATTACTCTTTTCCTTTGTTTTAGTACACATGTATGATGTCAATGATTGTTGGAAAATGCCTTCTTGTAAAGGTCCCAGGTGCCCTTGTATCATCTTCACACTATGGAAAATCACAAATATAAATACATGAAATAAATAAAATGTGAAATTTACTTTCACGAATTTAACATCACCTAGTTCATCAATTCTGCTTTTGCAGTGAGAGTCAGTTTTCCCACTTCCCATTTAGTCCATGGCTTAAGCAACTCCAGAATATTGTGCTACCATAATATTGTGGACAATGTATTGAGGATCAAACCATCTACAAGGAAAGTGAACATAGGTAAGTATAAGTTTAGATTGTTTAACTCCACATAAAAGCATTTATCAAGGTACGTAGATGTGGAGTTAAGAATAGTCACTACTGGGGCGTGGCTATCGCGCCGAACAAGATGGCGGCTCCTCCCTGAGCTCCGCTGTCTAACGGAGTCCCGGAAGAGGATTTCAACCGCTTATAGACGTTGCCCCGCTGTTGTCGGGCGGTGGACGCCTTCCTCTACATGGCGGTTCGCGTTTGCTGCTTTCTTTGAGGGCGCGGCACCCGTTTCTGAATATATTTCACCGCGACTTGGCTCTCCTGATCGGACGGCCGCCATTTTAGGTGCGTGCCTTCCGACCTGCCTGAGGTAATTATTATTGAGCCGCTACCGGTCGCTCCTGCAATTATGTCCTTTTGGTAATTGTGAGCCAATTACCATATCTCCTGTTGCTGTTCTATATTCCTTGTGGAAGAAGGGATAACTCTACATTGGAGGAGCATGTTTAAGTACTATCAGCTTTCAGCAGTCGAGTCCTTGTTGCTCAGGAGGGTGTTTGCTGACAACCTTTGTTGACAACATATTGCTTTGGAGTAATTTTTCCTCAATACATGATTTGATTCTGCATGCGAGGCCATCCTTACTTACTTAGGTCAGTCTGCCAACTGCCATATTATGTACTATCTGAGGATGTTGCCAAGCCCCTCTTATCTTGTTATAGCAGGCATTTGATGTTGTGGTACTTTCTCAGGGCTGATGTCATCAATAATATCTATATGTTGATTTTAATTTTTTTTTTCTTTTTTTTCCTCTAAATGTTTTTCACCGGGATTGTTTGCCTCTTAACTTTTCTCTCAAGTAATTCATCACTGTTTATGTTCCTGCTATAATTAACAGGTTCCATTCCATTTTCTGCTCAGTACTTACATCAAATATTGTTTGTGAAATAACTACATACCCTTGTTGCGGTCTTCATACTGGGAATCTTATTTATGGGAAGGATCTCTGCTCTTAAGAATTGTGCTGTTCCTCGGTGTCAAGTTAATTTTATCAAGATGGCCAACAAATCTATTTCCCTCACAAAGTCATCCTCGTCTGGCGCCAAACCGAAAAGAGCCAAAAATGATCCCCCATCTCCAATTCAATCTTCTTCCAACCCGGTCTTGGACTCTATCTTGGAAGAACTACGTGCCTTAAAACCTTTCATGAGCACCACCAATGAAAAACTACAGCTCATTGAAGATCGATTGATTAATATGGAGGGTAAAATGGCGGAAATGGAGCAACGCATAAGTAATTTTTCAAGATGTATCTACTAAAATACCTTTGCTAGAACAAGAGATTCACAAACTAAAGCTTCACACTGAGAATTTGGAAAATCGTAACAGAAGGAACAACCTCCGACTTTATGGTCTGCCCGAAAATATCGAAGGCCCGGATCTCCTCTCTTTCATGAAAAAATTCTTGGCTATCCTCCTCAACCTTCAATCTTCGTCTCCCCTCAACATCCAGCGAGCTCATTGCCTTGGTCGGCTTCAACCTCACTCTACCAAGCCACGAGGCATAATTATGCTGTTTCTTGAATTCACTGACCTGATGCATGTTCTTAAAGTTGCCAGAGAAAAACGTCGTCTTGTTTGGTCGGTACATAACATCTACATTTCACAGGATCTTTCTAATGCTACCAATGCTAGATGCAAAGAATTTCTTGCCCTTCGACCACAAATGAGATCTATGAATATATGTTATGGCATCTTACATCCTTGTCTTTGCAAAATCACTCATGATGGTTTTTCCCGCTCTTTTGAAGATCCTCTCATGTTGAAACAGTTTTTGCATTCTATCACAAGAATGCCTATGGACACAAATGTTCACTGTACTTGAAATCTTTTATGCTCATATATTATTAGATTATTATTGCTTGCCATTTTTATTGCTATATCCTGTTTTAGTCCTTAATGTTTTGCATCTATTTATGATGTTTTATGCGGTCTACACTGTTTCTCTTATACTTCCTTTATCTCCTATATATCTTACACGTCTTATTTTCTACACTTCTCTTATCCTCTTCCTCTCCTCCTCTCTCCTTTGCTGCCCTTGTCCATGTGTGCGGACATGCCCGGTTTTTGTATTCTTCTCTGCATTCTGCAGATCTGGCTTTCTGCCCTCGATCTGTCTCTTTCTACTTTTTCTTTCCCTATTTTTTCTCAACTTTCTTATGTTTTGCTTCCTTTTCTTCAGTTTCCCTTCCTTCGTTTATTTTCTCCTCTTTCTTTTTATTTGTATGAGTATTTATTTCTTGTGCTTCAGTATGATCCTTTTAATTTTATTTTGTGGTCTGTTGTATTTGATCATTGTTTTTATTCTCCTCTTCTTTTCCTCATTTCTCTTAAATCTATAGTCCTTATCCTTACTGCTTTCATTAGTGTATATTCGATCTATTCCCTCATATGTTCATTATATTTGTCATGTTATTTGATTTCTCATATGAGTTGTCTTTTGTCTCCATTGTTCCCCATGCAGTTCGTCATTATTGTATCCATCCTTCTGTCTCTTAGTCCTCAACATGTTTAATGTTGTTTCATGGAACGTTCGTGGTCTGGGTCATCCCATCAAGCGTCAAAAGGTACTTTCTCATTTATCTAAATTAAATTGTCAAATTGCCTTTTTGCAAGAGACCCATTGTAATGATGTTGAATCGCTTAAGTTAAAACGCCAATGGGTAGGTCAGGTGGTTTTCTCCCCAGCTATCAATCGTAGGGGTGGCATTGCCATTCTCTGCCACAAAGCTTTGAAATTGCAGATTTTATCTACTGAAAATGATACGAGTGGACGATGGGCAATACTTAATGCCTTGGTCAATGATAAGCAGATCACCTTTTTAATATTTATGGACCAGTTAAATCCGACCCAGACTTTTGGCATTCTATCAAAATAAAATTGTCATCAATTATTAACCCCAATATCATTATGGCTGGTGACTTCAATGATTGGCTGGACCCCTTTTCTGACAGGAAATCAGATTGTAAGTTCAAACCTGACAAATCTCACAGGGCATTTCAAACTGCTATTGCCTCTCGTCCACTCTTCGATGCTTGGAAGGTCTGTAACCCTGATCAACAAGAATATACTTTCTTTTCTAATGTACATCATACCATGTCTCAAATTGATTACGTTCTCACCTCAAAATCTTTACTCCCCTCAATCCAATCCTCTGAGATTGATTCCATTTTTATTTCTGATCATGCCCCTGTCTCTCTTAATTTAGATTTATCATTCATTACACCTAAGCAGGCTAGATGGAGAGTCAATAACTTTTTGTTATCGGATCAAGCCTTTATTTCTGATGCTACCTGTTTTATAAATGAATTTTTTCAATTTAATAAACCTAGTGACACTTCTATCCATAACAATTGGGATGCTTTTAAGGCATCCTTCAGAGCATTCACTATTTCATACACTGCCAAAAATAAAAAATCATTAAACTTACAATATCTCTCCACCCTCAATTTGATCAAATCCCTTGAACATACTTATTATACTTCTAAGTCTCCTGTCCACCTACGAGACCTCATCAAAGCAAAATCTGACTTAAATAAACTTGCCACAATCGATGCACGTAACACCCTACTTAAAATAAAATCCAAATACCATGGAGGCCAGAATAAGGCAGGCATATTATTGGCTAATTATTTAAAAGTCAAATATAAAAGGAAAACTGTTGGTCCAATTCGCAATACCATCAATAACACTTTGCTACATTCTGATTTAGACATTGTCAATGCATTTCAATCTTACCATCATTCATTATATGTTGATGATACTAATCCTTCTGTTACTAACATCCAGTCATTTTTTGATGGTCTTCCTTCCCCATCTTCCATACCAGACACTATGGATCTCTTAGAAAAGGATATTTCACAGCAGGAGATTTTAGATGCAATATAATCCCTGAAAAGAGCTAAAGCCCCTGGCCCTGATGGCTTTTCCATCGAGCTTATTTCCTCTATCTCACATATTTTTGTCCCACGTTTACATGATCTTTTCACTTCCTTTCTATCACACTCCAAACCTGAGGGCTCATTTCTTGATGCCCTCATTGTCATCATCCCTAAACCGGATAAAGACCACTCACTTTGTCAAAATTATCGCCCAATATCATTAATTAATTATGACTGCAAAATCTTTGCAAAAATAATTGCTTCTAGGTTAGAGGGTGTCATACCCTTTCTTATAAAATCTGACCAATCTGGATTTATCAAGGGAAGACTTGCTTCTGATAATGCTAGGATGTTCTCGAATATCCTTGCTATGGCAAAGTGTTATCCTGACCCCTTAGCTGCTTTATCACTAGATGCTGAGAAAGCATTGGATCGTATAAATTGGCAATTCATGTTCAAAACTCTACATTGGTTCGGTTTTGGTCCTAAATTTATTTCCTTTATCAAATTATTATTCTCAGCTCCTCGTGCATGTGTCTTGGTTAACGGTCTACTATCCCCCTATTTTGACCTACACAGGGGCACTAGACAAGGTTGTCCCCTTTTTCCTCTTTTATTTCTTTTATGCCTCAAAGATTTCCTTGAACGCATTCGCCTTAACTCCTCGATATCTGGTTTCCATCATAAATCCCATGAGATGAAATTATCTGTATATGCAGATGATATTCTAATTTATCTTTCGAAACCTATAACTTCTCTACCTCCCTTCTTACAAGAAATTGATTTGTACTCGAAGGTATCTGGTTATAAACTACATTTTTCGAAAACTGAGATTTTACCTCTAAATTCCTCATGTTATCAGTTCATGTTCTCTAACACTAATTTCAAATGGTGTCCCTCTAAAATCAAATACCTAGGTGTTTGGTTTTCTTCTACCATTCCTCAAACTCTATCCCATAATTTAATACATTAAAAACTAAAATTCAAAACTCTTTTTCCACCTGGTCTCCTCTTCACTTATCTTGGTGGGGTAGACTTGACACCATCAAAATGATGATTGTACCTCTCATCTTATTTTTACTTTCTATGTTACCTTTTAATATTCCTAATTATTACTTTAATCAACTCAATTCTCTTTGTTCTAAATTTCTCTGGAACAACAAACCTGTTTGTATTGCATTATCTAAATTAATCAAACCAAAAAATGAAGGGGGTGTACGTTTTCCTAATTTTAAATTTTATCTCATTGCCTTTTTACTTAGACAAGCTTATGCATTAAACAAGCTATATCATGATGAACTGATACCCACCTGGATCACTTTTGAACGTTCTTTACTAAATGAATTTTCTTTTTACGACACCTGTTTTATGTCCAATTGTACTTTTATAGCTAAGCACCCTATTTTAAAATATTCACAACACCTGTTACATTCACTTTTTACTAATGGTTCCAATTTTTATCAAGCTTTCCTTGCCTCCTCTATTTGGTATAATAAATGTATTAAATTTAGACATAAATCTTTCTACTTCATACATTGGAAAGAGAAGAATATTTTTTATGTTCATCAACTTCTCTCTCATAATTCTGTTATTCCTTTTAATACTTTACAAGAATGTTATGATTTACCCTCCTCTTGTCTATCCCAATACTCTCAAATATCACAGGCACTCCGGGCATTTATTTCAAATAACTAATTTCCACCTAATGTTACTCCATTCTCCCCCTTGACCCCTTTATATAACATTTCTCCTGATTTGAATGTGAAGGCTTCTCTTATATATAAATTTCTCTCCTCCTCTAACCCAGCAAGACTAAAAACATCGATTGAATTAGCTTGGGAACTTGATCTCTCAATAACTCGCTCAGTCAAAGAATGGGATAAATTATGGCACAAGATCTTTACCACCTCTAAAGCTGCTAATATCACACAGTCGCTGTTTTTTATATACAATAGAGCTTATCGAACACCTGTTTCTCTACATAAAATTAATTCCTCTCACTCTCCTCTTTGTTGGTCTTGCTCAGCCTCTAATGGTACTTTACTTCATTTACTGTACTATTGCCCTAATGTTTTTAAATTTTGGGAAGCCGTATGGTTCAAGTGTTCTAAGATTTTTCATTTTTGTATTCCATTATCTATTCAAAATGTATTTCTTGGTTCCTTGCCTAATGATATTCATACTAATTCATTGAAGTTGAGTTTATTTGACCTTTTTATTGCTATGGCATTTAAAGTTATTCTTACTTGTTGGAAAGACAACTCAAAAATCTGTATACTAACTTGGTGGAACTTTATCTGTGATGAACATAGAATTTCTACTGTGTCATCTTCTTCAATACCTCAAAAAATTAAATCTGATCTTCTTTGGTTACCCTTTACTGCCTATCTATCTACTCACTCATCTTTACACTAATTATCAACTATATCTCTTCTCTCTAGCCCTTCTTCCTTTTTCTCTCCTCCCTTTCGTCCCTTTTTCCTTTATACCTATCCTTTCTTTTTTCCCATTTTTCTCTATATTTCAAAATATACGCATAATTATTAATTAATAGGTACCTTATTGTGTTTTTTTTTGTATTCCTATGCATAGGGCTATATATTTCCTGTTATATTTCTCTTATTACCATGTTACTTCTTTTCCTTATGCTATCTTGTAACTAAGGTACTGTTTTAATTATTCAATAAAAATTATTTAAAAAAAAAAAAAAAAAAATAGTCACTACTGACCTACATGCAATTACTTTCCCAATACTTTGGTTCTCGAAATTTAATTTACAATATTTTAGTAACATGATGTTTCTGAGGTTATGCAACTGGTATTAGCATGTCCCTGGAGCTAACCTACTGAGCTGCTGTGATAGCCTCTGTGTGGGCAGTCCCAAAAAAAGCAATTTGAAAGGTATACCATTTTTATACTCAAGCCTTCTGATTGATATCAAACCTGCAAAACATCACCACATAACACCCACATTTTCACTGGCTCGCAGCTGAGCATAGAATTGTATAAAACCTTCAGTATATACTGTTCGAAGTGCACTAGGGCACAGGTTGCAATTACCTTGAAAAATCTGACGGCTGTTATCAGGGGCGTAGCTAGGCCTTAGGCTGCCCGTGGCGGCCCCTGCGTTTGCCGCCCTCGGCAAAATGATAGAAGAGCGGGGGAAGGGGGGGCCGGCTGCCGCCCCAAAACTTGTGCCGCCTGGGGCGGTCCGCCCCCATCGCCCCCCCCTACGCCACTGGCTGTTATGAACGACCATTCATTCCACCATCAGCCTCTCAGATGTAGCATCTTCAGACTATTCAAACTTGCAAAAGTTAATTGAGGAAGACAGATGGGCAGACCTATTTGTAAGGCATTGTGCAGTTCAAATATCGTGAGCCACAACTGTCAGTATCACCTTTAAGTCAAAAAAGAACCTCAAAATGCCACATTCACAGAAGAATCCCCTAATCGGCTCTGGATCCAGAGCTCCCCATCAGGATCAGCAGCCCTAAATAAAAGGATCTTTTCTGAGCCCCACGGAATTGCGATATCTTACAGGAGAAACAAAATACAAATAGCACGACACAGCAAAGTAGATAAAAGGGAACATGTGGGTACTAAAGGAGCCAGCCAAATAAAACGACAATTAGTTATAATGACATGATATTTAATGGACAGCTGCAAAATGTTAAGCGCATGTAAAATCATAGAGATAGTAAAACACATTAATTGTAACTTTTCTGCCTTTCTTTGCAAAGAATTTTACAGTAAATATATAAAGCTGCACGAATGCTCTTGTTTCCATGTGAAGCCATATGTTTGACATGACATTGGGATCCCTATGAAATCGGTCAGACATATGGGCATTCAAATGGTGTTATGCAAACAGTGACTCCGAGCTCTGATTTTTAAAGTTGTTTTCCAATGGTATTGCACATCCTCGCCTGGATTTATAGTGTTCAAACCTGCAGATGTTCCTCATCCAGAGTGCAGGGCAGACAACAGTCTCTTTCAATGAGACCCAACACTGCTCCTTAATCATCCTCAGTGCAGCTCGAGAGCAGCTTTCCCTAGGGGTGTGACAGTTTCACCTTTGGAATGCTCCCAGACTCCTTTGGACAGAGGAGCAGATATTTCAAGGTTACATGCGAATATGTCTTTTTATTATTTTACAAGTAGATATGTATGTTCAATGCATAAAAACAGCAGTCAGGAATCAGAAAGTTTTTATATAGCCGTCTACCAACCGAATATGTGCAAGTATTTTTGAACATATCGTTGCATTTGTCACGACAAGTCACATACCACAATAAAGAATGAGTTCTTCAACCATTAAATGGTTGAAATATGCTGATTTGGCTTGGCATATTTACTGCTGTTCACCTAATGATTCACATGCTAATTGGAAAAAGGCTAGAAGCCAGGCGTAAAAAGGTGTACGAGAATCACTTGGCCTTTTCCTTATTTTACACATTCGCCAATCTGTATGGTGCAGACATTATGGTGCAGTTTTCTCTCTCTCTCTGGTGTGTGCGCGCGCAACTTTCATAAAACACAATTAAGGCACAGTTAAAGCGAATTTATAGTTAGGAGTAAAACGCAATCCACCTCAAACTGGACAATTATGGTTAGGTACAAAAGCAATGACTCGCACCCGAAAACCATTAATCACACCATAAAAGGGGGCACAGTTAAAGGCGAAGTCAAATACTATTTATTTGCTAATATTTGGCACTGTTTGACACAACTACATTCAATTTCGCAGATTATAACATGTTTAGCTTATTGCTGGTATGCAAAGTTTTGTGGAGATCTGTCAAGTTGGCTAATGCTAAGGAGGAGGTGAATGTTTAATTTGCTAACTACTTTATCAAACCTCGATGGATCAGCATGAAATTTGTCAGTCCGTTTACAAGTTAAGTCCAGGGCATACAACTGAGGATTTCTGCAGGTATGTTGGGGGAGGAGGGGGGTGTAGGGGTATTTAAAAGGCTGGTCAAATAAACTTTGATTAATTAATAACTTTGCAATCATTGTAGGGATCTGCATGAAATTTGCTACATGCATGCACTGCTTGGGGGGTGGCTGCAAAGGAGGCTGGTTTCAAGGCCTAGCCACCCATTAAGTGGTTTAGAGAAACCCTGCTCTTCAAAGTAAAAGGCCAAAGGCCAGTAGCAGCCTGTGGTGGGAGTGCTGCCGGGCGGTGATGTGGGGCGCGCGCTGCATCGCATTTGGTGATGCAGCGCGCGCAACAAAATTTGTTATATTTATTTTTATGTTTACTTACCTCTATTCGGCCGTATTCCATAGTTTACTACCCCCCACCCTGCCCCTCCCCCGCCCCACGTCACCTCTCGGCAGCACTCCCACCACGGGCCGCTACTGCCAAAGGCAGTGAACAGCGAGGTTTGCACAGACAGCAGTTAGAAGGATGTGAGCAATTCCTACTACACATGGCCAAAGAACGTATGCTGCAGGAAATTGGCTTCATCAGCTTGGCACAGGGCCTGGAAGTGCAGCCAAGTCCAAATGTGTGCGGCCAAAGTCCATGATCACTGGATGATTTGTTCAGTGGGAGACTGAGTGCAGACCAAAGGGTGTGCATATTGGGGATTGGCCTCACGGATGCACGCACTGAAGGTCATTGTAACAAATTGGCCTTTACGGCATGCTCACCACAGATTTTTTTGCCTTTTTCTTGACCCTAGTTTTTACACTCTGTACATTCTGACACTGCCACAGTGCAAATGCTCTGGCTTTAAAATGGCTTTGGTAAAATTGGTTACACCCAATTTGTCTATTTAACTTTCTTGTAAAGCCATGTTAGATGGCAGAAAATTCACCTTTGGCCGGAAGTTAAATGTTTTATGTGGGCTGCAGTGCATATGTACAGAACCCACATAGTCAGCAAAAATAGATAGCTCCTCTGTGCTTTGGCTAGGCAGCAGTTTGAAGGCACTGCAATAACACTTGGCATGGAAAGTGCCTTGGATATTTAAGAAAATCTATTTTTATATATGAAGTAATCTCTAATTTGTGCAGAGTTGTAAGTCCACAGGGCATGGTGCCTAATATATAAAAAGTGTTACACTATATATTTGCAATAGGTGCTGTCTCAGTGACTGACAGTGTTTCCACTCTGGAGGTTTTCTAGTGAGATTTTTTGAAAGGGGCAGACCCCGGGGGATTGGGGTCCCGGGGCCCAAAATGGTCCAGGTAAAGGGGGCTACGTGGCCCCCTTTCTAAAAAATATTTAAAAATACATAAAAAAATAAGCCAGCAACTCGCCGGAGGCCATGCCCCTTTCTCCACCACTCTGCAATTTCACCTCCTGAGGCGCTGCTGGTTGGTGGATGAAGTGCCCTTGGCTGCTGAGCGTCCTTAGGGGCCAACAAGACCTCCTGTTACCTCCACAAAGCCCCACACAGTAGAATTGCTGAAAGGTGGTCATAGGCCATGCCCCCTTTCTCCAACACTCTGAAAATGGGCCTTTCGGTGCACTGCTGGTGTGGGGATGAGGTCCCTTTGCCTTCTGAGGGCCTCAGTACTAATGTGGACTTATTCCCCCAAGCAGCAGTGTGCCAAGAAGCACGTTTGCAGAGTTGCGGAGAAAGGGAGCGTGGCCTCTGACAACCTCTCAGCAATCTAGCTGTGTGGGTCTTACTGGAGGTAACAAGAAGGCTAGTTGGCCCCCAAGGACCCTCAGGAGCCAAGGGGACATCATCCCCCAACTAGTAGAGCACCAGGAGGTGCGTTTGCAGAGTGGTGGAGAAAGGGGGCGTAGCCACCACAAACCTCTCAGCAAACCTACTGTGTGGGACTTGCTGGAGATAACAGGAGGGGTAGTTGGCCCCCAAGGAACCTCAATAGCCAAGAGCCAGAGGCGCATTTGCAGAGCAGTTGAGAAAGGGGGCGTGACCTCATCCCTGGTCTCAGCTATCCTGCTGTGTGGGACTCACTGGAGGTAACAGGAGGGGTAGTTGGCCTCCAAGGACATTCTTGGGGCCAACTACCCCTCTTGTTAGCTCCAATAAGTCCCACACAGCGGGATTGCTAAAAGGTCTCCGGAGGCCACGCCCCCTTTCTCCACCACTCTGCAAAACGGCTCATGGTGCACTACTGGTTGGGAGATGAAGTTCACTTTACTCCTGAGGGACCTTGGGGGCCAAGAAGCCCTCCTCATACCTACTGTAAGTCCTACACAGCAGGATTCCTGAGAGCTGGTCGGAGGCCCAGCCCCCTTTCTCCACCACTCTGCAAACGCGACTACTTTAAAAAAAAAAACATAGAAATTCATTGAAAAAAAGAAGGTTAGAAGGACGTTATAGTTTGGAATTAGCATTTAAAAATCCATAAAAATTCACTGAAAAAGACAAAGTTTACAGGGATGTCAAAGTTAGGCTCAGGTTCCACCCGTACAAAACCAGAGAAATTAAGCAGTTATAGTTAGTGAGCTAACTATAATTTGCGCCACCGCAATGCACTGCTTATCACCTCACATATTACACCACTCATGACATGGTCAGTGACATTTGGTTTTTTCAGTGAATAAATATATAGATATATATAGAAATATATATAGATAAAGCACCATGCTTTATGGCATACCTATACCGTATCTCAGAAGTGAGTTATGTGTACTAAAATGTGGATTTAACACTTGAGAAAGAGCAACGCGCCCCCGCAATGCGCTGCTTATCACCTCGCATATTACATCACTCATGACATGGTCAGTGACATTTGTTTTTTTCAGTGTATAGATAGATATAGATATATATAGAAAAAATTATAGATAAAGCACCATTCTTCATGGCATACCTATAGTGTATCTCAGAAGTGAGTTATGTGTACTAAAATGTGGATTTGGCACTTGAGAAAGAGCAATTACATGCCAAGAGCAACTTGCAGTGAGAATGCACAAACAGGGTCTTCATTACTAACCCTCAGCCATGTTTAAGGGACTAATTGTCTGGATGGATGATGAGATTGTCCCACTACTTGCCTACATATCTGAGTGAGTGTGGGAGTACACCTGTAGCAGCGCCATGAGATGTTTAAGTAAATGTGGCGACTCGCAAAATAGGTTTTGTACATGGGCCCAAGGTTTTTAGCGTGCACAAACGGGTCTAAAACCCGTTTGCGCACGCTAAAAACCATTGTACATCTGGCCCTAGGTCAATAATTACCTGCAAATGTCAGTTGCGTTATTGGTAGCTTACTCTATGTAGTACTTGGCGTAGGAGCCAAGAAATACATGAGTAATTTATTGAACTCAAAAGGACATCTCTGTATCTTTTAAGCACAAAGCACCATGCTTTATGGCATACCTCCAGCACCTCTTAAAACGTGACTTTGTCACTTGAGAAAGAGCTATTACATGCCAAGTGCAGTTGCAGTGAGAGTGCACAAGCAGAGTCTGCATTTTTAACTGCAACCCATGTTTAAAGGACTATTTGTCTGAATGGATGATGAGATTGTATCACTACGTGCATACAAATGTCAGTTGCTTTAGGAGTAGCATACTCTATGTAGGAATTGGCATAGAGGCCTGGAAATGCATGAGTAACGTAATGAACTCAAAAGGACATCTCTGTATCTTTTAAGCACAAACCACTGTACTTTATAGCATACCTACAGCACATCTCAGAGGTGAGTTATGTGTACTAAAACGTGGATTTGACCCTTGGGAAAAAGCTATTACATGCCAAATGTAGCTGGCAATGAGAGTGCACAAACAGAGTCTGCATTACTAACTCTGACCCATGTTTAAAGCACTATTTGCCAGGATGGAGGATGAGATTGTGTCACTACTTGCCTACCAATGTCAGTTGCTTTAGGGGTGGCATAGTCTATGTAGTACTTGGCATAGGGGCCTGGAAATGCATGAGTAACCTATTAAACTCAAAGGGACATCTCTCTCTCTTTTAAGCACAAAGCACCATGCTCCAAGGCATATCTATAGCGTATCTCAGAAGTGAGTTATGTGTACTAAAATGTGGATTTGGCAATTGAGAAACATCGATTACATGCCAAGTGCAGCTTGCAGTGAGAATGCACAAACAGAGGGGCAGATTTACAAGCCCCTTGCCCCACTTTTGCGTCATTTTTAACATGGGAAAAGTGATGCAAAAGTGGAGCAAGGGGCTTGTAAATCTGCCCCAGGGTCTGCATTACTAACCCTCAGCCATTTTTAAAAGACTATTTGTCTGGATGGATGACGAGATTGTCTCGCTACTTGCTTACATATCTGAGTTAGTGTAGGAGTACACCAGTAGCAGCACCATGAGATGTTTGAGTAAATGTGCCGGTATGTGACTCTCTGTTTTAGTACATCTATGGCTCTGTAAATGTGTATGTAAGTGGCTGAAGAAATTCCTCAGTGCCTGTGTTAGGGAATAGAGGATTATTTAGGTGTGTCTGCAATTGCCGTTGAGTCTCCTGCAAACATAAGCAGTTTAACAGTAAGTGACTGAATGTATAAGTGCTTCTACAACTGTCTGACTAGGTGAGAGAGACAGTATATGCTTTTGTGAACATTTATGTCAATGGCTTTAGGGGTGGCATACTCTATGTAGTACTTGGCATAGAGTCCTGGAAATGCATGAGTAACTTATTGAACTCAAAAGGACATTACTCTATCTTTTAAGCACAAAGTGCAGTTCTTTATGGCATACCTACATCGTAACTCAGACTCAATATTAGTTCAAAGAGCATGTCTTATAAGCTGAACATATATAAACCTCTGCCCTATAATTTACCAATACCTACCCTTAATGGTATCTAATACATAGCTGGCAAATATCACAGATTCTTGTGTGATCTGTACCTACTGTGCATGTTTTGTCCTTTCAATTCTGAGTCTTGTACTCCTCTTTTAAAATGCAATAAACACAACTACAAGTCCCACAATTAAAAAAACATTTTTTGTGAACAGCACATCATATATAGACATGTAAATATGTCCACATCTTCTAATACATTGTTAAGTATAAGTTTAACCCTTAACGTACAGTTTTTTTCTTCTATCATTTAGAGCACGCAGCAAAACAGCAGATATACAATATAGAATTCCAGAGCAAGACATTGCAAAGCAACTTCTCACACACCTAGTCTGCACCTCAGAAAAACTGCCACTTACTCATGAACTCATAAAAGCGCTTTACCTTTTAATAAATATACAAAACCATTCACACTACCACTCATAGATCATCTCATGTAGTTTGAATATTTGTCAAAAATTATTTTGTACTGTCTTTTACCATTCCCACATAAACATATACATTTGCAAATTAAATGTAATTTACATACCTGAAAAGTGAGCTTGTTGTTCAAATATGTTTTTTTGCTCTTATGAGATAGATACAATACTTTCAAGCGATGTAAAAACTAAGCATAAGAATGGGACACCACTCTCATACAAAGCAACCATTAACGGCAACTTTTTCAACTGTGCACTCTCTGATAGTCCCAAAGGCAGCAAATAAAAACATTATCTTTCATTTTTTTATTTTGTAACTCCACTTCTGAATGCTAAGTATGTGTCAACCCTTTCATACACATTTATAAATAATCCCAATATGGTAGGATACTTGTGCATATTCGCAAATTATGTGTGAGCGTCGCAATGAATTTGTAAAAAAATGGGAGTACAAGAACATATTTAGCTTGGTACTTTTATGACTTTAAGAGTACAATACACTTTGAAAGCAAGCCCTCACTAAGAAATGTAACCCTTGTTACACAACAACCAGTCTAAAGACCGCTAATTTCTTGAAACAGAGAACTCTTTCTTTAAAACCCTTTCCCAATACACTCTTATCACAGTCTCCATAGCAACCCACTAGAATCAGTAGATCACAAGATCACACTACATTCTAGAAGGGTTATACTAGTTACAAAATGAGCTGCAGCAGGTGCGCTTTACAGTACAGAATTAAAAGCATATCCAACTCTGCATTACACTTTCTTATTTTTCCAACAGCCATTCATAGAACTAGTTACTTATCCTTTCAAGATACTACCTAATTATTTTTACCTCCATATTCACAGCATCCAATCAAGTATGTTTGTTTAAACCCAGAGAACACCATCATTTTAACTGCCTTTCATTTTGAAAACTGTCTCATTCGCCTCCAGCCTTTTCCTGTCAGCTACTGCTCCTTTACTTCAAAATGCTTAGAGTGTGACTTGTGGGCCACAGCTAAGTCGTTTGGGCTAGAGAGGCTGCTAGAAAGAGAGGTATTGACAGGGACTTGGGTTTGGCTAATGTGTACATTACTTGGATTGGCCAGACAGGGATAATGTGGCATCAATTGCTGATTTTGGTTAAAAGCATTGTGGATTCCCAACTCTCTCACCTCATGATTGTGCACTGTGGTGGCAATGACCTACGCACACTGACTGGGGTAAGACTGGAAATCCTAATGAAGGATACCTTTGCTCAATTAACAATACTTTTCACTCACACTGCCTTGGTGTACTCCAACATATGCCAAAAGTAGAAATAGAAGTGGTCTAATCAATTCTGTCCACAGATTGACAAAACCAGACATGTTAATAAAACTGCTTCTGCATACCTCAGAGACCATAACATGAGCTCTATCTACAATGACAACATGCGTTTTGACATGCATGGATTCTAGAGAAGTGATGGAGTTCCCTTTACAGACAAAGGCCACAGGGTGTTTCACAACAACCTAAAACACTGCATCCGGTCTTATGTGTAGCTGTCATATACACACAATAAACACAAAGGCTCTTCTCAGAGCCATCGTGGTGCCCTAAACGTTGTTCATTTTCTTTATAAATATCTTTATTTTTCAATGTTTTTTAATATTCGAGACAAGGTCTCAAAATTCACAAATATGTTGCGAATACACAAAACAAAAGCAGACATTCAATAGCCACCACCACATTCAAAATGTATAACTTTATAATGAATAACAACTATCACAATAGATACATTTCTAACTAAATAACTCTATAAAAACATGTACGGGTCTCTGAATCTGTCAGTGGTAGCATGTCTAAGTGTTTGAGGGTAATCTGTGAGTTGGTGCATGAGTCTCTGAATGGGTCTCTAATTGAGTGTATGAGTGTCCGAATGGGTCTGTTAATGGGTGCATGACTGTCTAAGTAGGTCTGTGAGTGGGTGCGTTGTAAGTACCTAAGTTAGTCAGTGAGTGGGTGTATCAGTCTCTGAGTGGTTCTGTGAGTAAATGCATGAGTGTCTCAGTGGGTCTGTGAGTGGGTACATCAGCATCTGACTGGGTCTGTGAGTGGCTACATGAGTCTCTGAGTGGGTCTGTTAGTGGGTGCATGAGTCTCTGAGTAGGTCTATGAGTGACTGCATCAGAATATCAATGGGTTCGTGAGTGGGTGCGTCAGTGTCTAAGTGGGTATTTCAGTGGGTATCTGAGTCTCTAACAGGATCTGTGAGTGGGCACATGAGTCTCAGAGTAGGTCTGAGAGTTAGTATGTAAGTGTCTGAGTGGATCTGTAACTGGGTGCATAAGTGTCTGAGTGGATATGTGAGTGGGTTCATGAGTGTCTGAGTGCATCTGTGTGTGGGAGTGTCAGTCTCACAGTGGGTATGTAACTAGCTGTATGAGTGGGTACATGAGTGTTTGAGTGGGTCTGTGAGTGGGTGCATAAGTATTTGAGTGGATCTGTGAGTTGGTGTATCAGTCTCTGAGTTGCTCTGTGAGTAGATGCATGAGTGTCTCAGTGGGATCTGTGGGGTCTGTGAGTGGGTACATGAGCATCTGACTGGGTCTGTGAGTGGCTACATGAGTCTCTGAGTGGGTCTGTTAGAGGGTGCATGAGTCTCTGAGTAGGTCTATGAGTGACTGCATCAGAATATCAATGGGTTTGTGAGTGGGTGTGTCAGTGTCAGAGTGGGTATTTCAGTAGGTGTCTGAGTCTCTAACAGGGTCTGTGAGTGGGCACATGAGTCTCAGAGTGGGTCTGAGAGTTAGTGTGTAAGTGTCTGAGTGGATCTGTAACTGGGTGTATAAGTGTCTGAGTGGATATGTGAGTGGGTTCATGAGTGTCTGAGTGCATCTGTGTGTGAAAGTGTCAGTCTCACAGTGGGTATGTAACTAGCTGTATGAGTGGGTCTCTCAGTGGGTGCATGAGTGTTTGAGTGGATCTGTGAGTTGGTGTATCAGTCTCTGAGAGCGTCTGTGAGTGGGCCCATGATTGTCTCAATGGGGTCTGTGAGTGGGTACATGAGTGCCTGACTGGTTCTATGAGTGGGCACATGAGTCTGTGAGTGGGTCTGTGAGTGGGTGTGTGAGTCTGTGAGTGGGTGTGTCTGTCTCTGAGTAGGTGTGTACCTGGGTATGTGAGTGTCTGAGAGGGCCTGTGAGTGGGTTCATCAGTGTCTGAGTGGATCTGTGATTGAGCGTAAGAGTCTCTGACAGGGTCTGTGAGTAGACATGAGTCTCTCAGTGAGTCTCTGAGTGTGCGTATGAGTGTCTCAGTAGATCTGTAAATAGATGCATGAGTGTCTAAGTAGTTCTGAGAGTGGGTGCTTTAGTGTCTGAGTGGGTCAGTATGTGGGTGCATCAGTCTCTGAGTGGGTCTGAGACATGTACATGAGAGTCTGAGTAGGTCTGTGAGTGGGTGCATTAGTGTTTGAGTGGGTCAGTATGTGGGTGCATCAGTCTCTGAGTGAGTCTTTGACACTGTGCAAGAGTGTCTGAGTAGGTCTGTAAATGGGTGTGAGAGTGTATCACTGGGTCTTTGAGTGGGTGTGTCAGTATCTGAGTGGGTCTGTGAGTGGGTGTCTGAGTCTCTGACTGGGTTTGTGAGTGGGCACATGAGTCTAAGGGTGGCTCTGTGAGTGAGTATGTGAGTGTCTGAGTAGATCTGTAGTTGGGTATATAAGTGTGTGAGTGGGTCTGTAAGTGGGTGCATGAGTATCTAAGTGCATCTGTCAGTGGGCACGTCCATCTCTGAGTGGGAGGCTGAGTGAGTATGTGAGTGCCTAACTGAAATTGCGGGTGGGTGTATATTTTTTTCAGTAAAATCTGCTAATTTGTCACAATGCATATTTGGGAATTTGTCATGATGTTAAAATGGGGGGCGTACTGACAGTCATGGTGAATTTGCGCATATCGTGAGTGCAAAAAAAAAACTGCTCTTCGACCTATTATACTCATAAGGGGTTCCTCAAACACTCCTATATTCCTCTCATTTTGTCAGGAGACATCCAACCTGAACCCTTATTCCTCTTTCTGTTGTTTCAGCCCTGGGGACTCTTCCAATGACGTAAAATGGCGGCCGTAACTCTCTGCTCCAGTTGTGACCAGCCAATCACAGTATTCCTATTGGCACGCAAATTCACCATTAATCGCAGAATCGTTGCGAATTAGCAGCGATCGCAGATAAACAAATTTCTATTTCCTTAAATTTCTCGACAATTACTGGACGGATTTACACCAAATAACTAAAAGCGTAATCTGTGGACCAAAATCTTCCTTCCATGACAACTTCAGTGTAATTCCGTTCCAGTGGTTCTGGCTTCAGGCATGTCTAAAGCTCTGATGAGAATTAACATTGGAAACACACTTTTTTGGACCCTTCCCTTTTTCTCAGCTCCTACTTGACAGATCACCCCAAAACTATCCATGCATAACAAAAAACATGGGGGCACTTTTTTGGGAAAATTTCATGAAGATTCCTCAAATGGCGCCAAAGATATAGGCAAGTCAAAAAATGCTTAACCTATGGAACCATGGTCCTAACTATAAACTACCTCCTGGCAACCGCCAGTAGGCAATATTTGTGTAGATATATATATATTACCTAATGGCAATAGCCAGTAGGTAGTTATAGTTAGGGCAAAAGTTTCCATAGGAAAAGCGTTTTTTGTTTTGCCAATAACTTTGGCACCGCTTGACGAATCTTCACGAAATTTTCTAAATAACTTCCCCTTTTTGGTTCAGCTGCTGCATTGAAAGTTTTGGGTGATCCATCAAGTGGGGGCTGAGAAAAAAGGGGGGGTCCCAAACGCATTTTCCACATGCTGAAAGCTAGATGTTGATCCAGAAAGTGTGCTTTTTGTGATTTGGAGTAAATCCGTTCAGTAGTTTCAGAGACATTTTTTACGTTTAAAAAATATAGATATCCGGGAGCCCAAAATCCTGATGAAATTTGATTGGCTGCCAACACTTCAACCAGGAAGTGTTGGCAGCCATCTTGGGACTCGGTTTGAAGCCAAGTCCCACAAAAAAAGTAAAAAAGTAAAGAAAATGGAGCAGGGTAGGAATACCCTGACCCCCCCCTAAATATCCACAGCAAAAAAAGAGAAATAAGACGTGTGAGTTCCTGCTGGTGTTTTATATCCTGGGGGCATGTTAAAATAAAGAAGGGGGGTGAATGGGGCCCCCTCCTAGGGTTTAATGAAGCCCCAGTGACCTCCACCTCCTCTGGTCTTCTTTACTTATTAATTGGGGGGCCTCTCGGACTCCCCCACAGCCCCAGGAACCGCCACCTCTCTGGGGCTTTAGAAGAAACATGTGGGGGGCGCCACCTCCCTGGGGCTCCCCGGGACTTAATTTACTTATCAAATGAGGGGCCTCTCGGACTCCCCCAGCCCCAGGGACTGCCACCTCCCCAGGGCTTTAGAAGAAAATGCAGGGGGGCCACATGGACTCCCTGCAGCCCCGGGGGCTGCCACCTCCCCAGCACTTAATTTTCAAATAAAGTGGGAGGGCGGCGTAGCCTGCCCATAGCCCCAGGGACCACCACCTCCCTGGGGACACTTCTAACAAAGAAGGGGGGCTGTGTGGCTCCCCTTCTGGAGCCAAAAATGGCCCTGGGACCGCCACCCCCAGGGTCGGCTCCTGCTATGTCCTGGGGTGCTGGGGCTTTACTGCTCCCACCAAGCCATAGCAAATGCTGCTCCGCTTTCAGCCAGCGAGAGCATTAAAAATGCTCTTGCTGGCTGAAATCAGAGCAGAATTGCTTTTGGACAGAGGGAGTTGCATGTTCAGCAGCGCCCTCTGTCCAAAAACAATGCTGGCTCATACAGGACACAGGGAGCTGGCAGGGACTGCGGGGGCCTTAAGGCTTCCCCCGCAGTCCCTAACTGTACAAAGTGGGGCCCCTGGGTGGGATCAGGGCACCCACACCTCAGACTGGGCCCCAGGGGATGGGGTCCCCGGGGCTGAAATCCACCTGTGAGGGGAACCCCGAGGCCCCCCTCCCATAAACAAAATAACAAAAACATGCAGGAAGGCAAGTCTCTGGAGGTCCCAGACAGTGGGATTGCTAAGAGGTGTTTGGAGGCCACGCCTCCTTTCTCCACCACTCTGCAAACGCACCTCCGGGCACACTGATGGTTGGGGAATGAAGTCCCCTTGGCTACGGAGGGTCCTCGGGGGCTAACAAAACCTCCTGTTACCTCCAGTAAGTCCCAAACAGCAGGATGGCTGAGAGGTCTTCCTAGGCTACGACCCGTTTCTTCACCACTCTGCCTCTTGCTGCACTTCTCATTCCTCTTTCTGCATTCCTCTTTCCTCTTTATGCACCCCTCTCTCCTCTTTCTGCACCCCTCCTGCCTCTTTCTGCACCTCTGTTCCTTCTTTCTGCACTTCTTTTGTTTCTTTCTGCACCTATCTTGCTTCTTTCTGCACCCCTCTTGCCTCTTTCTCCACCCCTCTTCCCCCCTTTCTGCATCTCTGTTGCATCTTTGTTGCATCTTTCTGCACTTCACTTGTCTCTTTCTACACCCCTCTTCCCTATTTATGCAACTCTGTTGCGTCTTCTGCACCTCTCTTGCTTCTTTCTGCACCCCTTGTGCCTCTTTTATACCCCTCTTCCCGCACCCCTCTTGCCTCTTTCTGCACCTCTGTTCCTTCTTTCTGCACTTCTTTTGTTTCTTTCTGCAGCTCTCACTTCTTTCTGCACCCCTTTTGGCTCTTTTTGCACCCCTCTTACCTCTTTCTGAACCCATCTTGCCTCTTTCTGCACCTCTGTTTCTTCTTTCTGCATTTCTTCTGTTTCTTTCTGCAGCTCTCTTGCTTCTTTCTGCACCCCCTTGCCTCTTTCTCCACCCATCCACCCTCTTTCTGCACCCCTGTTCCCTCTTTCTGCACCCCTGTTCTTTCTTTCTGCACTTCTTTTGTTTCTTTCTGCACATCTCTTGCTTCTTTCTGCACCCCACGTGCCTCTTTTTACACCCCTCTTCCCTCTTTTTGCCTCCCTCTTGCTTCTTTAGGCACTCCTTTTGCTTCTTTATGCACTCCTCGTGCCTCTTTTACACCCCTCTTCCCCCTTTGTGAACCCCAAGTGCCTCTTTCTGCACCCCTCTTCCCACGTTTTGTACCCCTCTTGCCTCTTTCTGCACCTCTGTTGCTTCTTTCTGCACTCCTCGTGCCTCTTTCACACCCCTCTTCCCTCTTCGTGTACCCCTCTTGCCTCTTTCTGCATCTCTCTTGTTTCTTTCTGTACCCCTCGTGCCTCTTTCTGCACCCCTCATCCCTCTTGCTGCACTCCTCTTGCCTCTTTCTGCACCCATCTTCCCTCTTTCTGCACCCCTCCTGCCTCTTTCTGCACTTCTGTTCCTTCTTTCTGCACTTCTTCTGTTTCTTTCTGCAGCTCTCTTGCTTCTTTCTGCACCCCCTTGTCTCTTTCTCCACCCATCCACCCTCTTTCTGCACCTATGTTGCCTCTTTCTGCACCTCTGTTCTTTCTTTCTGCACTTCTTTTGTTTCTTTCTGCACATCTCTTGCTTCTTTCTGCACCCCACGTGCCTCTTTCTGCACACTTCTTCCCTCTTTTTGTACTGCTCTTACCTCTTTCTGCACCTCTGTTGCTTCTTTCTGCACTCCTTTTGCTTCTTTCTGCACTCTTCATTCCTCTTTCACACCCCTCCTCCCTCTTCGTGCACCCCACGTGCCTCTTTCTGCACCCCTCTTCCCTGCTTTTTGTACCCCTCTTGCCTCTTTCTGCACCTCTGTTGCTTCTTCTTTTAGTACCCCTTGTGCCTCTTTCTGCACCCCTCATCCCTCTTTCTGCACTCCTCTTGCCTCTTTCTGCACCCCTCTTCCCTCTTTCTGCACCCCTCCTGCCTCTTTCTGCACCTCTGTTCCTTCTTTCTGCACTTCTTTTGTTTCTTTCTGCACCTCTCTTGCTTCTTTCTGCACCCCTTTTGCCTCTTTCTCCACCCCTCTTCCCCCTTTCTGCATCTCTGTTGCTTCTTTCTGCACTTCTTCTGTTTCTTTCTGCACTCCTCGTTCCTCTTTCACACCCCTCTTCCCTCTTCGTGTACCCCACGTGCCTCTTTCTGCACCCCTCTTCCCTCTTTTTGTACCCCGCTTGCCTCTTTCTGCACCTCTGTTGCTTCTTCTTTTAGTGCCCCTCGTGCCTCTTTCTGCACCCCTCATCCCTCTTTCTGCACTCCTCTTGCCTCTTTCTGCACCCCTCTTCCCTCTTTCTGCACCCCTCCTGCCTCTTTCTGCACCTCTGTTCCTTATTTCTGCCCTTCTTTTGTTTCTTTCTGCAGCTCTCACTTCTTTCTGCACCCCTTTTGGCTCTTTCTGCACCCCTCTTGCCTCTTTCTGCACCTCTGTTCCTTCTTTCTGCACTTATTATGTTTCTTTCTGCAGCTCTCTTGCTTCTTTCTGCACCCCTTGCCTCTTTCTCTACCCATCCACCCTCTTTCTGCACCCCTGTTGCCTCTTTCTGCACCTCTGTTCTTTCTTTCTGCACTTCTTTTGTTTCTTTCTGCACATCTCTTGCTTCTTTCTGCACCCCACGTGCCTCTTTCTGCACCCCTCTTCCCTCTTTTTGCACCCCTCTTGCCTCTTTCTGCACCCCTGTTGCTTCTTTCTGCACTCCTTTTGCTTCTTTCTGCACTCATTGTGCCTCTTTCACACCCCTCTTCCCTCTTCGTGCACCCCTCTTGCCTCTTTCTGCACCTCTGTTCCTTCTTTCTGCACTTCTTTTCTTTCTTTCTACACTTCTCGCTTCTTTCTGCATCTCTTTTGCCTCTTTCTGCATCCCTCTTGCCTCTTTACGCACCTCTGTTTCTTCTTTCTGCACTTCTTTTGTTTCTTGCTGCACATCTCTTGCTTTGTTTTGCATCCCATGTGCCTCTTTCTGCACCCCTCTTTCCTCTTTTTGCACCCCTCTTGCCTCTTTCTGCACCTCTGTTGCTTCTTTCTGCACTACTCTTGCTTCTCTCTGCACCTGTCTTGCTTCTTTCTGCACCACTCGTGCTTCTTTCTGCACCCCTCTTCCCTCTTTCTTCACCGCTGTTGCCTTTTTCTGCACCTCTGTTCCTTCTTTCTGCACTTCTTTTGTTTCTTGCTGCACATCTCTTGCTTCTTTCTGCACCCCTCGTGCCTCTTTTTGCACCCCTCTTCCCTCTTTTTGTACCCCGCTTGCCTCTTTCGGCACCTCTGTTGCTTCTTTCTGCACTCCTCGTGCCTCTTTCATACCCCTCTTCCCTCTTCGTGCACCCCTCTTGCCTCTTTCTGCACCTCTGTTCCTTCTTTCTGCACTTCTTTTCTTTCTTTCTGCACCTCTCACTTCTTTATGCATCCCTTTTGCCTCTTTCTGCACCCCTCTTGCCTCTTTATGCACCCCTGTTCCTTCTTTCTGCACTTCTTTTGTTTCTTTCTGCAGCTCTCTTGCTTCTTTCTGTACCCCCTTGCCTCTTTCTCCACCCCTCTTCCCTCTTTCTTCACCCCTGTTGCCTCTTTCTGCACCTCTGTTCCTTCTATCTGCACTTCCTTTGTTTTTTGCTGCACATCTCTTGCTTCTTTCTGCACCCCTCGTGCCTCTTTCTGTATCCCTCTTCCCTCTTTTTACACCCCTCTTGTCTCTTTCTGCACCTCTGTTGCTTCTTTCTGCACTACTCGTGCTTCTTTCTGCACCTCTATTGCTTCTTTCTGGACCACTTGTGCTTCTTTATGCACCCCTCTTGCCTCTTTCTGCACCTCTGTTCCTTCTTTCTGCACTTCTTTTGTTTCTTGCTGCACATCTCTTGCTTCGTTCTGCACCCCATTTGCCTCTTTCTGCACCCCTCTTCCCTCTTTTTGCACCCCTCTTGCCTCTTTCTGCACCTCTGTTGCTTCTTTCTGCACTACTCTTGCTTCTCTCTGCACCTGTCTTGCTTCTTTCTGCACCACTCGTGCTTCTTTCTGCACCCCTCTTCCCTCTTTCTTCACCCCTGTTGCCTTTTTCTGCACCTCTGTTCCTTCTTTCTGCACTTCTTTTGTTTCTTGCTGCACATCTCTTGCTCCTTTCTGCACCCCTTGTGCCTCTTTTTGCACCCCTCTTCCTTCTTTTGTACCCCGCTTGCCTCTTTCTGCACCTCTGTTGCTTCTTTCTGCACTCCTCGTGCCTCTTTCACACCCTTCTTCCATCTTCGTGCACCCCTCTTGCCTCTTTCTGCACCTCTGTTCCTTCTTTCTGCACTTCTTTTCTTTCTTTCTGCACCTCTCACTTCTTTCTGCATCCCTTTTACCTCTTTCTGCACCCCTCTTGCCTCTTTACGCACCTCTGTTCCTTCTTTCTGCACTTCTTTTGTTTCTTTCTGCAGCTCTCTTGCTTCTTTCTGTACCCCCTTGCCTCTTTCTCCACCCCTCTTCCCTCTTTCTTTACCCCTGTTGCCTCTTTCTGCAGCTCTGTTCCTTCTTTCTGCACTTCTTTTGTTTTTTGCTGCACATCTCTTGCTTCTTTCTGCACCCCTTGTGCCTCTTTCTGTATCCCTCTTCCCTCTTTTTACACCCCTCTTGCCTCTTTCTGCTCCTCTGTTGCTTCTTTCTGCACTACTCTCGCTTCTTTCTGCACCTCTATTGCTTCTTCCTGGACCACTCGTGCTTCTTTATGCACCCCTCTTCCCTCTTTCTTCACCCCTCTTGCCTCTTTCTGCACCTCTGTTCCTTCTTTCTGCACTTCTTTCGTTTCTTGCTGCACATCTCTTGCTTCGTTCGGCACCCCATGTGCCTCTTTCTGCACCCCTCTTCCCTCTTTTTGCACCCCTCTTGCCTCTTTCTGCACCTCTGTTGCTTCTTTCTGCAGTACTCTTGCTTCTCTCTGCACCTGTCTTGCTTCTTTCTGCACCGCTCGTGCTTCTTTCTGCACCCCTCTTCCCTCTTTCTTCACCCCTGTTGCCTTTTTCTGCAACTCTGTTCCTTGTTTCTGCACTTCTTTTGTTTCTTGCTGCACATCTCTTGCTTCTTTTTGCACCCCTCGTGCCTCTTTCTGCACCCCTCTTCCCTCTTTTTGCACCCCTCTTGCTTCTTTCTGCACCTCTATTGCTTCTTTCTGGACCACTCGTGCTTCTTTATGCACCCCTCTTGCCTCTTTCTGCACCTCTGTTCCTTCTTTCTGCACTTCTTTTGTTTCTTGCTGCACATCTCTTGCTTCGTTATGCACCCCATGTGCCTCTTTCTGCACCCTCTTCCCTCTTTTTGCACCCCTCTTGCCTCTTTCTGCACCTCTGTTGCTTCTTTCTGCACTACTCTTGCTTCTCTCTGCACCTGTCTTGCTTCTTTCTGCACCGCTCGTGCTTCTTTATGCACCCCTCTTCCCTCTTTCTTCACCCCTGTTGCCTTTTTCTGCAACTCTGTTCCTTGTTTCTGCACTTCTTTTGTTTCTTGCTGCACATCTCTTGCTTCTTTTTGCACCCCTCGTGCCTCTTTCTGCACCCCTCTTCCCTCTTTTTGCACCCCTCTTGCTTCTTTCTGCACCTCTATTGCTTCTTTCTGGACCACTCGTGCTTCTTTATGCACCCCTCTTGCCTCTTTCTGCACCTCTGTTCCTTCTTTCTGCACTTCTTTTGTTTCTTGCTGCACATCTCTTGCTTCGTTCTGCACCCCATGTGCCTCTTTCTGCACCCCTCTTCCCTCTTTTTGCACCCCTCTTGCCTCTTTCTGCACCTCTGTTGCTTCTTTCTGCACTACTCTTGCTTCTCTCTGCACCTGTCTCGCTTCTTTCTGCACCACTCGTGCTTCTTTCTGCACCCCTCTTCCCTCTTTCTTCACCCCTGTTGCCTTTTTCTGCACCTCTGTTCCTTCTTTCTGCACTTCTTTTGTTTCTTGCTGCACATCTCTTGCTTCTTTCTGCACCCCTCGTGCCTCTTTTTGCACCCCTCTTCCCTCTTTTTGTACCCCGCTTGCCTCTTTCTGCACCTCTGTTGCTTCTTTCTGCACTCCTCGTGCCTCTTTCAAACCCCTCTTCCCTCTTCGTGCACCCCTCTTGCCTCTTTCTGCACCTCTGTTCCTTCTTTCTGCACTTCTTTTCTTTCTTTCTGCACCTCTCACTTCTTTCTGCATCCCTTTTGCCTCTTTTTGCACCCCTCTTGCCTCTTTCTGCACCTCTGTTCCTTCTTTCTGCACTTCTTTTGTTTCTTTCTGCAGCTCTCTTGCTTCTTTCTGTACCCCCTTGCCTCTTTCTCCACTCCTCTTCCCTCTTTCTTTACCCCTGTTGCCTCTTTCTGCAGCTCTGTTCCTTCTTTCTGCACTTCTTTTGTTTTTTGCTGCACATCTCCTGCTTCTTTCTTCACCCCTTGTGCCTCTTTCTGTATCCCTCTTCCCTCTTTTTACACCCCTCTTGCCTCTTTCTGCTCCTCTGTTGCTTCTTCCTGGACCACTCGTGCTTCTTTATGCACCCCTCTTCCCTCTTTCTTCACCCCTCTTGCCTCTTTCTGCACCTCTGTTCCTTCTTTCTGCACTTCTTTCGTTTCTTGCTGCACATCTCTTGCTTCGTTCGGCACCCCATGTGCCTCTTTCTGCACCCCTCTTCCCTCTTTTTGCACCCCTCTTGCCTCTTTCTGCACCTCTGTTGCTTCTTTCTGCACTACTCTTGCTTCTCTCTGCACCTGTCTTGCTTCTTTCTGCACCGCTCGTGCTTCTTTATGCACCCCTCTTCCTTCTTTCTTCACCCCTGTTGCCTTTTTCTGCAACTCTGTTCCTTGTTTCCGCACTTCTTTTGTTTCTTGCTGCACATCTCTTGCTTCTTTTTGCACCCCTCGTGCCTCTTTCTGCACCCCTCTTCCCTCTTTTTGCACCCCTCTTGCTTCTTTCTGCACCTCTATTGCTTCTTTCTGGACCACTCGTGCTTCTTTATGCACCCCTCTTGCCTCTTTCTGCACCTCTGTTCCTTCTTTCTGCACTTCATTTGTTTCTTGCTGCACATCTCTTGCTTCGTTCTGCACCCCATGTGCCTCTTTCTGCACCCCTCTTCCCTCTTTTTGCACCCCTCTTGCCTCTTTCTGCACTTCTGTTGCTTCTTTCTGCACTACTCTTGCTTCTCTCTGCACCTGTCTTGCTTCTTTCTGCACCACTCGTGCTTCTTTCTGCACCCCTCTTTCTTCACCCCTGTTGCCTTTTTCTGCACCTCTGTTCCTTCTTTCTGCACTTCTTTTGTTTCTTGCTGCACATCTCTTGCTTCTTTCTGTACCCCTCGTGCCTCTTTTTGCACCCCTCTTCCCTCTTTTTGTACCCCGCTTGCCTTTTTCTGCACCTCTGTTGCTTCTTTCTGCACTCCTCGTGCCTCTTTCATACCCCTCTTCCCTCTTCGTGCACCCCTCTTGCCTCTTTCTGCACCTCTGTTCCTTCTTTCTGCACTTCTTTTCTTTCTTTCTGCACCTCTCACTTCTTTCGGCATCCCTTTTGCCTCTTTCTGCACCCCTCTTGCCTCTTTATGCACCTCTGTTCCTTCTTTCTGCACTTCTTTTGTTTCTTTCTGCAGCTCTCTTGCTTCTTTCTGTACCCCATTGCCTCTTTCTCCACACCTCTTCCCTCTTTCTTCACCCCTGTTGCCTCTTTCTGCACCTCTGTTCCTTCTTTCTGCACTTCTTTTGTTTTTTGCTGCACATCTCTTGCTTCTTTCTGCACCCCTCGTGCCTCTTTCTGTATCCCTCTTCCCTCTTTTTACACCCCTCTTGCCTCTTTCTGCACCTCTGTTGCTTCTTTCTGCACTACTCTTGCTTCTTTCTGCACCTCTATTGCTTCTTTCTGGACCACTCGTGCTTCTTTATGCACCCTCTTGCCTCTTTCTGCACCTCTGTTCCTTCTTTCTGCACTTCTTTTGTTTCTTGCTGCACATCTCTTGCTTCGTTCTGCACCCCATGTGCCTCTTTCTGCACCCTCTTCCCTCTTTTTGCACCCCTCTTGCCTCTTTCTGCACCTCTGTTGCTTCTTTCTGCACTACTCTTGCTTCTCTCTGCACCTGTCTTGCTTCTTTCTGCACCACTCGTGCTTCTTTCTGCACCCCTCTTCCCTCTTTCTTCACCCCTGTTGCCTTTTTCTGCACCTCTGTTCCTTCTTACTACACTTCTTTTGTTTCTTGCTGCACATCTCTTGCTTCTTTCTGCACCCCTCGTGCCTCTTTTTGCACCCCTCTTCCCTCTTTTGTACCCTGCTTGCCTCTTTCTGCACCTCTGTTGCTTCTTTCTGCACTCCTCGTGCCTCTTTCACACCCCTCTTCCATCTTCGTGCACCCCTCTTGCCTCTTTCTGCACCTCTGTTCCCTCTTTCTGCACTTCTTTTCTTTCTTTCTGCACCTCTCTCTTCTTTCTGCATCCCTTTTACCTCTTTCTGCACCCCTCTTGCCTCTTTACGCACCTCTGTTCCTTCTTTCTGCACTTCTTTTGTTTCTTTCTGCAGCTCTCTTGCTTCTTTCTGTACCCCCTTGCCTCTTTCTCCACTCCTCTTCCCTCTTTCTTTACCCCTGTTGCCTCTTTCTGCAGCTCTGTTCCTTCTTTCTGCACTTCTTTTGTTTTTTGCTGCACATCTCTTGCTTCTTTCTGCACCCCTTGTGCCTCTTTCTGTATCCCTCTTCCCTCTTTTTACACCCCTCTTGCCTCTTTCTGCTCCTCTGTTGCTTCTTTCTGCACTACTCTCGCTTCTTTCTGCACCTCTATTGCTTCTTCCTGGACCACTCGTGCTTCTTTATGCACCCCTCTTCCCTCTTTCTTCACCCCTCTTGCCTCTTTCTGCACCTCTGTTCCTTCTTTCTGCACTTCTTTCGTTTCTTGCTGCACATCTCTTGCTTCGTTCGGCACCCCATGTGCCTCTTTCTGCACCCCTCTTCCCTCTTTTTGCACCCCTGTTGCCTCTTTCTGCACCTCTGTTGCTTCTTTCTGCACTACTCTTGCTTCTCTCTGCACCTGTCTTGCTTCTTTCTGCACCGCTCGTGCTTCTTTATGCACCCCTCTTCCCTCTTTCTTCACCCCTGTTGCCTTTTTCTGCAACTCTGTTCCTTGTTTCTGCACTTCTTTTGTTTCTTGCTGCACATCTCTTTCTTCTTTTTGCACCCTCGTGCCTCTTTCTGCACCCCTCTTCCCTCTTTTGCACCCCTCTTGCTTCTTTCTGCACCTCTATTGCTTCTTTCTGGACCACTCGTGCTTCTTTATGCACCCCTCTTGCCTCTTTCTGCACCTCTGTTCCTTCTTTCTGCACTTCTTTTGTTTCTTGCTGCACATCTCTTGCTTCGTTCTGCACCCCATGTGCCTCTTTATGCACCCCTCTTCCCTCTTTTTGCACCCCTCTTGCCTCTTTCTGCACTTCTGTTGCTTCTTTCTGCACTACTCTTGCTTCTCTCTGCACCTGTCTTGCTTCTTTCTGCACCACTCGTGCTTCTTTCTGCACCCCTCTTTCTTCACCCCTGTTGCCTTTTTCTGCACCTCTGTTCCTTCTTTCTGCACTTCTTTTGTTTCTTGCTGCACATCTCTTGCTTCTTTCTGCACCCCTCGTGCCTCTTTTTGCACCCCTCTTCCCTCTTTTTGTACCCCGCTTGCCTCTTTCTGCACCTCTGTTGCTTCTTTCTGCACTCCTCGTGCCTCTTTCATACCCCTCTTCCCTCTTCGTGCACCCCTCTTGCCTCTTTCTGCACCTCTGTTCCTTCTTTCTGCACTTCTTTTCTTTCTTTCTGCACCTCTCACTTCTTTCGGCATCCCTTTTGCCTCTTTCTGCACCCCTCTTGCCTCTTTATGCACCTCTGTTCCTTCTTTCTGCACTTCTTTTGTTTCTTTCTGCAGCTCTCTTGCTTCTTTCTGTACCCCCTTGCCTCTTTCTCCACCACTCTTCCCTCTTTCTTCACCCCTGTTGCCTCTTTCTGCACCTCTGTTCCTTCTTTCTGCACTTCTTTTGTTTTTTGCTGCACATCTCTTGCTTCTTTCTGCACCCCTCGTGCCTCTTTCTGTATCCCTCTTCCCTCTTTTTACACCCCTCTTGCCTCTTTCTGCACCTCTGTTGCTTCTTTCTGCACTACTCTTGCTTCTTTCTGCACCTCTATTGCTTCTTTCTGGACCACTCGTGCTTCTTTATGCACCCCTCTTGCCTCTTTCTGCACCTCTGTTCCTTCTTTCTGCACTTCTTTTGTTTCTTGCTGCACATCTCTTGCTTCGTTCTGCACCCCATGTGCCTCTTTCTGCACCCCTCTTCCCTCTTTTTGCACCCCTCCTGCCTCTTTCTGCACCTCTGTTGCTTCTTTCTGCACTACTCTTGCTTCTCTCTGCACCTGTCTTGCTTCTTTCTGCACCACTCGTGCTTCTTTCTGCACCCCTCTTCCCTCTTTCTTCACCCCTTTTGCCTTTTTCTGCACCTCTGTTCCTTCTTACTACACTTCTTTTGTTTCTTGCTGCACATCTCTTGCTTCTTTCTGCACCCCTCGAGCCTCTTTTTGCACCCCTCTTCCCTCTTTTTGTACCCTGCTTGCCTCTTTCTGCACCTCTGTTGCTTCTTTCTGCACTCCTCGTGCCTCTTTAATACCCCTCTTCCCTCTTCGTGCACCCCTCTTGCCTCTTTCTGCACCTCTGTTCCTTCTTTCTGCACTTCTTTTCTTTCTTTCTGCACCTCTCACTTCTTTCTGCATCCCTTTGCCTCTTTATGCACCCCTCTTGCCTCTTTCTGCACCTCTGTTCCTTCTTTCTGCACTTCTTTTGTTTCTTGCTGCACATCTCTTGCTTCGTTCTGCACCCCATGTGCCTCTTTCTGCACCCCTCTTCCCTCTTTTTGCACCCCTCTTGCCTCTTTCTGCACCTCTGTTGCTTCTTTCTGCACTACTCTTGCTTCTCTCTGCACCTGTCTTGCTTCTTTCTGCACCACTCGTGCTTCTTTCTGCACCCCTCTTCCCTCTTTCTTCACCCCTGTTGCCTTTTTCTGCACCTCTGTTCCTTCTTACTACACTTCTTTTGTTTCTTGCTGCACATCTCTTGCTTCTTTCTGCACCCCTTGTGCCTCTTTTTGCACCCCTCTTCCCTCTTTCTTCACCCCTGTTGCCTTTTTCTGCACCTCTGTTCCTTCTTTCTGCACTTCTTTTGTTTCTTGCTGCACATCTCTTGCTCCTTTCTGCACCCCTTGTGCCTCTTTTGCACCCCTCTTCCTTCTTTTTGTACCCCGCTTGCCTCTTTCTGCACCTCTGTTGCTTCTTTCTGCACTCCTCGTGCCTCTTTCACACCCTTCTTCCATCTTCGTGCACCCCTCTTGCCTCTTTCTGCACCTCTGTTCCTTCTTTCTGCACTTCTTTTCTTTCTTTCTGCACCTCTCACTTCTTTCTGCATCCCTTTTACCTCTTTCTGCACCCCTCTTGCCTCTTTACGCACCTCTGTTCCTTCTTTCTGCACTTCTTTTGTTTCTTTCTGCAGCTCTCTTGCTTCTTTCTGTACCCCCTTGCCTCTTTCTCCACTCCTCTTCCCTCTTTCTTTACCCCTGTTGCCTCTTTCTGCAGCTCTGTTCCTTCTTTCTGCACTTCTTTTGTTTTTTGCTGCACATCTCTTGCTTCTTTCTGCACCCCTTGTGCCTCTTTCTGTATCCCTCTTCCCTCTTTTTACACCCCTCTTGCCTCTTTCTGCTCCTCTGTTGCTTCTTTCTGCACTACTCTCGCTTCTTTCTGCACCTCTATTCCTTCTTCCTGGACCACTCGTGCTTCTTTATGCACCCCTCTTCCCTCTTTCTTCACCCCTCTTGCCTCTTTCTGCACCTCTGTTCCTTCTTTCTGCACTTCTTTCGTTTCTTGCTGCACATCTCTTGCTTCGTTCGGCACCCCATGTGCCTCTTTCTGCACCCCTCTTCCCTCTTTTTGCACCCCTCTTGCCTCTTTCTGCACCTCTGTTGCTTCTTTCTGCACTACTCTTGCTTCTCTCTGCACCTGTCTTGCTTCTTTCTGCACCGCTCGTGCTTCTTTATGCACCCCTCTTCCCTCTTTCTTCACCCCTGTTGCCTTTTTCTGCAACTCTGTTCCTTGTTTCTGCACTTCTTTTGTTTCTTGCTGCACATCTCTTGCTTCTTTTTGCACCCTCGTGCCTCTTTCTGCACCCCTCTTCCCTCTTTTTGCACCCCTCTTGCTTCTTTCTGCACCTCTATTGCTTCTTTCTGGACCACTCGTGCTTCTTTATGCACCCCTCTTGCCTCTTTCTGCACCTCTGTTCCTTCTTTCTGCACTTCTTTTGTTTCTTGCTGCACATCTCTTGCTTCGTTCTGCACCCCATGTGCCTCTTTCTGCACCCCTCTTCCCTCTTTTTGCACCCCTCTTGCCTCTTTCTGCACCTCTGTTGCTTCTTTCTGCACTACTCTTGCTTCTCTCTGCACCTGTCTTGCTTCTTTCTGCACCACTCGTGCTTCTTTCTGCACCCCTCTTCCCTCTTTCTTCACCCCTGTTGCCTTTTTCTGCACCTCTGTTCCTTCTTACTACACTTCTTTTGTTTCTTGCTGCACATCTCTTGCTTCTTTCTGCACCCCTCGTGCCTCTTTTTGCACCCCTCTTCCCTCTTTTTGTACCCTGCTTGCCTCTTTCTGCACCTCTGTTGCTTCTTTCTGCACTCCTCGTGCCTCTTTCACACCCCTCTTCCATCTTCGTGCACCCCTCTTGCCTCTTTCTGCACCTCTGTTCCCTCTTTCTGCACTTCTTTTCTTTCTTTCTGCACCTCTCTCTTCTTTCTGCATCCCTTTTACCTCTTTCTGCACCCCTCTTGCCTCTTTACGCACCTCTGTTCCTTCTTTCTGCACTTCTTTTGTTTCTTTCTGCAGCTCTCTTGCTTCTTTCTGTACCCCTTGCCTCTTTCTCCACTCCTCTTCCCTCTTTCTTTACCCCTGTTGCCTCTTTCTGCAGCTCTGTTCCTTCTTTCTGCACTTCTTTTGTTTTTTGCTGCACATCTCTTGCTTCTTTCTGCACCCCTTGTGCCTCTTTCTGTATCCCTCTTCCTCTTTTTACACCCCTCTTGCCTCTTTCTGCTCCTCTGTTGCTTCTTTCTGCACTACTCTCGCTTCTTTCTGCACCTCTATTGCTTCTTCCTGGACCACTCGTGCTTCTTTATGCACCCCTCTTCCCTCTTTCTTCACCCCTCTTGCCTCTTTCTGCACCTCTGTTCCTTCTTTCTGCACTTCTTTCGTTTCTTGCTGCACATCTCTTGCTTCGTTCGGCACCCCATGTGCCTCTTTCTGCACCCCTCTTCCCTCTTTTTGCACCCCTGTTGCCTCTTTCTGCACCTCTGTTGCTTCTTTCTGCACTACTCTTGCTTCTCTCTGCACCTGTCTTGCTTCTTTCTGCACCGCTCGTGCTTCTTTATGCACCCCTCTTCCCTCTTTCTTCACCCCTGTTGCCTTTTTCTGCAACTCTGTTCCTTGTTTCTGCACTTCTTTTGTTTCTTGCTGCACATCTCTTTCTTCTTTTTGCACCCTCGTGCCTCTTTCTGCACCCCTCTTCCTCTTTTTGCACCCCTCTTGCTTCTTTCTGCACCTCTATTGCTTCTTTCTGGACCACTCGTGCTTCTTTATGCACCCCTCTTGCCTCTTTCTGCACCTCTGTTCCTTCTTTCTGCACTTCTTTTGTTTCTTGCTGCACATCTCTTGCTTCGTTCTGCACCCCATGTGCCTCTTTATGCACCCTCTTCCTCTTTTTGCACCCCTCTTGCCTCTTTCTGCACTTCTGTTGCTTCTTTCTGCACTACTCTTGCTTCTCTCTGCACCTGTCTTGCTTCTTTCTGCACCACTCGTGCTTCTTTCTGCACCCCTCTTTCTTCACCCCTGTTGCCTTTTTCTGCACCTCTGTTCCTTCTTTCTGCACTTCTTTTGTTTCTTGCTGCACATCTCTTGCTTCTTTCTGCACCCCTCGTGCCTCTTTTTGCACCCCTCTTCCCTCTTTTTGTACCCCGCTTGCCTCTTTCTGCACCTCTGTTGCTTCTTTCTGCACTCCTCGTGCCTCTTTCATACCCCTCTTCCCTCTTCGTGCACCCCTCTTGCCTCTTTCTGCACCTCTGTTCCTTCTTTCTGCACTTCTTTTCTTTCTTTCTGCACCTCTCACTTCTTTCGGCATCCCTTTTGCCTCTTTCTGCACCCCTCTTGCCTCTTTATGCACCTCTGTTCCTTCTTTCTGCACTTCTTTTGTTTCTTTCTGCAGCTCTCTTGCTTCTTTCTGTACCCCCTTGCCTCTTTCTCCACCACTCTTCCCTCTTTCTTCACCCCTGTTGCCTCTTTCTGCACCTCTGTTCCTTCTTTCTGCACTTCTTTTGTTTTTGCTGCACATCTCTTGCTTCTTTCTGCACCCCTCGTGCCTCTTTCTGTATCCCTCTTCCTCTTTTTACACCCCTCTTGCCTCTTTCTGCACCTCTGTTGCTTCTTTCTGCACTACTCTTGCTTCTTTCTGCACCTCTATTGCTTCTTTCTGGACCACTCGTGCTTCTTTATGCACCCCTCTTGCCTCTTTCTGCACCTCTGTTCCTTCTTTCTGCACTTCTTTGTTTCTTGCTGCACATCTCTTGCTTCGTTCTGCACCCCATGTGCCTCTTTCTGCACCCCTCTTCCCTCTTTTTGCACCCCTCCTGCCTCTTTCTGCACCTCTGTTGCTTCTTTCTGCACTACTCTTGCTTCTCTCTGCACCTGTCTTGCTTCTTTCTGCACCACTCGTGCTTCTTTCTGCACCCCTCTTCCCTCTTTCTTCACCCCTTTTGCCTTTTTCTGCACCTCTGTTCCTTCTTACTACACTTCTTTTGTTTCTTGCTGCACATCTCTTGCTTCTTTCTGCACCCCTCGAGCCTCTTTTTGCACCCCTCTTCCCTCTTTTTGTACCCTGCTTGCCTCTTTCTGCACCTCTGTTGCTTCTTTCTGCACTCCTCGTGCCTCTTTAATACCCCTCTTCCCTCTTCGTGCACCCCTCTTGCCTCTTTCTGCACCTCTGTTCCTTCTTTCTGCACTTCTTTTCTTTCTTTCTGCACCTCTCACTTCTTTCTGCATCCCTTTTGCCTCTTTATGCACCCCTCTTGCCTCTTTCTGCACCTCTGTTCCTTCTTTCTGCACTTCTTTTGTTTCTTGCTGCACATCTCTTGCTTCGTTCTGCACCCCATGTGCCTCTTTCTGCACCCCTCTTCCCTCTTTTTGCACCCCTCTTGCCTCTTTCTGCACCTCTGTTGCTTCTTTCTGCACTACTCTTGCTTCTCTCTGCACCTGTCTTGCTTCTTTCTGCACCACTCGTGCTTCTTTCTGCACCCCTCTTCCCTCTTTCTTCACCCCTGTTGCCTTTTTCTGCACCTCTGTTCCTTCTTACTACACTTCTTTTGTTTCTTGCTGCACATCTCTTGCTTCTTTCTGCACCCCTTGTGCCTCTTTTTGCACCCCTCTTCCCTCTTTCTTCACCCCTGTTGCCTTTTTCTGCACCTCTGTTCCTTCTTTCTGCACTTCTTTTGTTTCTTGCTGCACATCTCTTGCTCCTTTCTGCACCCCTTGTGCCTCTTTTTGCACCCCTCTTCCTTCTTTTTGTACCCCGCTTGCCTCTTTCTGCACCTCTGTTGCTTCTTTCTGCACTCCTCGTGCCTCTTTCACACCCTTCTTCCATCTTCGTGCACCCCTCTTGCCTCTTTCTGCACCTCTGTTCCTTCTTTCTGCACTTCTTTTCTTTCTTTCTGCACCTCTCACTTCTTTCTGCATCCCTTTTACCTCTTTCTGCACCCCTCTTGCCTCTTTACGCACCTCTGTTCCTTCTTTCTGCACTTCTTTTGTTTCTTTCTGCAGCTCTCTTGCTTCTTTCTGTACCCCCTTGCCTCTTTCTCCACTCCTCTTCCCTCTTTCTTTACCCCTGTTGCCTCTTTCTGCAGCTCTGTTCCTTCTTTCTGCACTTCTTTTGTTTTTTGCTGCACATCTCTTGCTTCTTTCTGCACCCCTTGTGCCTCTTTCTGTATCCCTCTTCCCTCTTTTTACACCCCTCTTGCCTCTTTCTGCTCCTCTGTTGCTTCTTTCTGCACTACTCTCGCTTCTTTCTGCACCTCTATTCCTTCTTCCTGGACCACTCGTGCTTCTTTATGCACCCCTCTTCCCTCTTTCTTCACCCCTCTTGCCTCTTTCTGCACCTCTGTTCCTTCTTTCTGCACTTCTTTCGTTTCTTGCTGCACATCTCTTGCTTCGTTCGGCACCCCATGTGCCTCTTTCTGCACCCCTCTTCCCTCTTTTGCACCCCTCTTGCCTCTTTCTGCACCTCTGTTGCTTCTTTCTGCACTACTCTTGCTTCTCTCTGCACCTGTCTTGCTTCTTTCTGCACCGCTCGTGCTTCTTTATGCACCCCTCTTCCCTCTTTCTTCACCCCTGTTGCCTTTTTCTGCAACTCTGTTCCTTGTTTCTGCACTTCTTTTGTTTCTTGCTGCACATCTCTTGCTTCTTTTTGCACCCCTCGTGCCTCTTTCTGCACCCCTCTTCCCTCTTTTTGCACCCCTCTTGCTTCTTTCTGCACCTCTATTGCTTCTTTCTGGACCACTCGTGCTTCTTTATGCACCCCTCTTGCCTCTTTCTGCACCTCTGTTCCTTCTTTCTGCACTTCTTTTGTTTCTTGCTGCACATCTCTTGCTTCGTTCTGCACCCCATGTGCCTCTTTCTGCACCCCTCTTCCCTCTTTTTGCACCCCTCTTGCCTCTTTCTGCACTTCTGTTGCTTCTTTCTGCACTACTCTTGCTTCTCTCTGCACCTGTCTTGCTTCTTTCTGCACCACTCGTGCTTCTTTCTGCACCCCTCTTTCTTCACCCCTCTTCCCTCTTTCTTCAACCCTGTTGCCTTTTTCTGCACCTCTGTTCCTTCTTACTACACTTCTTTTGTTTCTTGCTGCACATCTCTTGCTTCTTTCTGCACCCCTCGTGCCTCTTTTTGCACCCCTCTTCCCTCTTTTTGTACCCCGCTTGCCTCTTTCTGCACCTCTGTTGCTTCTTTCTGCACTCCTCGTGCCTCTTTCATACCCCTCTTCCCTCTTCGTGCACCCCTCTTGCCTCTTTCTGCACCTCTGTTCCTTCTTTCTGCACTTCTTTTCTTTCTTTCTGCACCTCTCACTTCTTTCGGCATCCCTTTTGCCTCTTTCTGCACCCCTCTTGCCTCTTTATGCACCTCTGTTCCTACTTTCTGCACTTCTTTTGTTTCTTTCTGCAGCTCTCTTGCTTCTTTCTGTACCCCCTTGCCTCTTTCTCCACCCCTCTTCCCTCTTTCTTCACCCCTGTTGCCTCTTTCTGCACCTCTGTTCCTTCTTTCTGCACTTCTTTTATCTCTTGTTGCACATCTCTTGCTCCTTTCTGCACCCTCGTGCCTCTTTCTGTATCCCTCTTCCCTCTTTTTACACCCCTCTTGCCTCTTTCTGCACCTCTGTTGCTTCTTTCTGCACTACTCTTGCTTCTTTCTGCACCTCTATTGCTTCTTTCTGGACCACTTGTGCTTCTTTATGCACCCCTCTTGCCTCTTTCTGCACCTCTGTTCCTTCTTTCTGCACTTCTTTTGTTTCTTGCTGCACATCTCTTGCTTCGTTCTGCACCCCATGTGCCTCTTTCTGCACCCCTCTTCCCTCTTTTTGCACCCCTCTTGCCTCTTTCTGCACCTCTGTTGCTTCTTTCTGCACTACTCTTGCTTCTCTCTGCACCTGTCTTGCTTCTTTCTGCACCACTCGTGCTTCTTTCTGCACCCCTCTTCCCTCTTTCTTCACCCCTGTTGCCTTTTTCTGCACCTCTGTTCCTTCTTACTACACTTCTTTTGTTTCTTGCTGCACATCTCTTGCTTCTTTCTGCACCCCTCGTGCCTCTTTTTGCACCCCTCTTCCCTCTTTTTGTACCCTGCTTGCCTCTTTCTGCACCTCTGTTGCTTCTTTCTGCACTCCTCGTGCCTCTTTCACACCCCTCTTCCATCTTCGTGCACCCCTCTTGCCTCTTTCTGCACCTCTGTTCCTTCTTTCTGCACTTCTTTTCTTTCTTTCTGCACCTCTCACTTCTTTCTGCATCCCTTTTACCTCTTTCTGCACCCCTCTTGCCTCTTTACGCACCTCTGTTCCTTCTTTCTGCACTTCTTTTGTTTCTTTCTGCAGCTCTCTTGCTTCTTTCTGTACCCCTTGCCTCTTTCTCCACCCCTCTTCCCTCTTTCTTTACCCCTGTTGCCTCTTTCTGCAGCTCTGTTCCTTCTTTCTGCACTTCTTTTGTTTTTTGCTGCACATCTCTTGCTTCTTTCTGCACCCCTCGTGCCTCTTTCTGTATCCCTCTTCCCTCTTTTTACACCCCTCTTGCCTCTTTCTGCTCCTCTGTTGCTTCTTTCTGCACTACTCTCGCTTCTATCTGCACCTCTATTGCTTCTTTCTGGACCACTCGTGCTTCTTTATGCACCCCTCTTCCTCTTTCTTCACCCCTCTTGCCTCTTTCTGCACCTCTGTTCCTTCTTACCTGCACTTCTTTCGTTTCTTGCTGCACATCTCTTGCTTTGTTCGGCACCCCATGTGCCTCTTTCTGCACTCTTCTTCCCTCTTTTTGCACCCTTCTTGCCTCTTTCTGCACCTCTGTTGCTTCTTTCTGCACTACTCTTGCTTCTCTCTGCACCTGTCTTGCTTCTTTCTGCACCGCTCGTGCTTCTTTCTGCACCCCTCTTCCCTCTTTCTTCACCCCTGTTGCCTTTTTCTGCAACTCTGTTCCTTGTTTCTGCACTTCTTTTGTTTCTTGCTGCACATCTCTTGCTTCTTTTTGCACCCCTCGTGCCTCTTTCTGCACCCCTCTTCCCTCTTTTTGCACCCCTCTTGCCTCTTTCTGCACCTCTGATGCTTCTTTCTGCACTACTTTTGCTTCTTTCTGCACCTCTCTTGCTTCTTTCTGCTCCACTCGTGCTTCTTTCTGCACCCCTCTTCCCTCTTTCTGCATCCCTCTTCCCTCTTTCTGCACCTCTCTTGCTTCTTTCTGCACCCCTGTTGCTACTTTCTGCACCCTTCTTCCCTCTTTCTGCACATCTCTTGCTTCTTTCTGCACCCCTGTTGCTACTTTCTGCACCCTTCTTCCCTCTTTCTGCACCTCTCTTGCCTCTTTCTGCACCTCTGTTCCTTCTTTCTGGACTTCTTTTGTTTCTTGCTGCACATCTCTTGCTTCTTTCTGCACCTCTCATGCCTCTTTCTGCATCCCTCTTCCCTCTTTTTGCACCACTCTTGCCTCTTTCTCCACCTCTGTTGCTTCTTTCTGCACTACTCTTGCTTCTTTCTGCACCTCTCTTGCTTCTTTCTACACCACTCTTGCTTTTTTCTGCACCCCTCTTCCCTCTTTCTTTACCCTTGTTGCCTCTTTCTGCACCTCTGTTCCTTCTTTCTGCACTTCTTTTGTTTCTTGCTTCACATCTCTTGCTTCTTTCTGCACCCCTCGTGCCTCTTCCTTTTTTTTGCACCCCTCTTGCCTCTTTCTGCAGCCTCTGTTGCATCTTTCTGCACTACTCTTGCTTCTTTCTGCACCTCTCTTGCTTCTTTCTGTACCACTCGTGCTTCTTTCTGCACCCCGCTTCCCTCTTTCTTCACCCCTGTTGCCTCTTTCTTCACCTCTGTTCCTTCTTTCTGCACTTCCTTTGTTTCTTGCTGCTCCTCTCTTGCTTCTTTCTGCACCCCTTGTGCCTCTTTCTGCACCCCTCGTGACTCTTTCTGCACTCCCCATCCCTCTTTCTGCAGTCCTCTTGCCTCTTTCTGCATCTCTGTTGCTTTTTCTGCACTTCTTTTATTTATTTCTGCACCCCTCTTGTCTCTTTCTGCACCTCTGTTCCTTCTTTCTGCACTTCTTTTGTTTCTTTCTGCACCCTTCTTCCCTTTTTTGCATCCCTCTTGCCTCTTTCTGCAGTTCTCTTGTCATTTTCTGCACCTCTCTTGCCTCTTTCTGCACCTCTTTTGCCTCGTTCTGCACACACAGGGCTACTTTTAAACTGACCTCAGGCTCAGCAGTGCACACATGCAAGTGCAGAAAAGGGCTGCTGGACTCTAAACTGCCATGCCCTATTATATGCTAGGGACTTAGAGGTAGTTTTAATCCCCCTGCCCTATTATGTACTAGGGCCTTACAGGGTAGTTCATGCCAATCACAGGAGTACCCCAACCCATAGTGTACCCTAGTGTATGTAGGTGTTTTCACTGTATTCTAAGTGTCTTTCAGCATAGCACTGGCTCCGGGCCTGGTTAGGCAGAGCCTAGGGTCAGTCAAAGTCAGTTACCACCAGTACCAGTCAGCAAAAAGTTGGGGGGTGCCCAGGGCACAGGATGACTTTGCAACAAGGCCTCTTTCTGCACCTCTGTTGGTTCTTCCTGCATATCTCTTGCTTCTTTCTGCACCTTTATTCCTCTTTCTGGACTTCTGTTGCCTCTTTCTGCATGTTTCTGGTTTCTTTCTGCGCCTTTCGTCCTCTTTCTGCACATGTCCTACCTCTGTAGGCATAGTTAGAAATTAGCATTTAGGAAACCTTAGAAATTCACTTAAAAAACCATAGGTTTCAGGGACGTTATAGTTAGTAATTAGCATTTAAAAAACCTTTGAAATTCACTAAAAAAACTATAGGTTTCAGGGACGTTATAGTTACAAATTAGCATTTAAAAAACCTTTGAAATTCACTGAAAAAAATCACAGGTTTCAGGGACGTTATAGTTAGTTGGACATTTTACTCGTACAAAACCAGAGAAATTCGGCTGTTATAGTTAGTTGAGCTAAGTATAACTCGTGCCCCCACAATGCACTGCTGATGACATGGTCAGTGACATCACTGATGACATCACCGATGACATCTCAAATGACATCATTGATGACATCACTGATGACATCATCCACGTGATAATCTGATGAACCTCCTCACACCCTAATATAACCTTTGATACACCCACTCTAAAATACAGACTACCATTCTCCAAACCATAGACACACCAATACCAATTACTACATACCCACTCACTGATTCCTAGGTCTACACACACATCCACTCACTCACCCATACAGTCACTCATACATGCAGTCACTCATCAATACAGCCACTATCATATGCACTCATACACCTATACAGACACTCACACACTGCCACTCACCCATAGAGTTACTTACACAGCTAGTCAGTCATGCAAAGAATCAATCACACTCCCATTTACTCACCTATACAGTTATACACACACCACCTCACTTATTCATACAGATACTAACACATACTTACTCTCTTATACAATCACTGACACAAGCACACACTCATCCGCACAGCCACTCTCACAATCACTCACTCTCACATATAGACATTTATATACTCCAACACTCACATATACTGCCTTTCACATATGTAGTTACTCACACATGTACCACTGAGGTATCCATTCACTCACCAACACAGCCATACACACACTCACCCACCCATATTTCCCCTCACAGACGCACTCTTGAACCCATGCACCCAGTGAATCACCCACTCACACATCCATGCAGGGAGTCACACACACCCCACCCACCCACCCACACAGACACTTAGGCACCCATACAGATACTCAGACAGCCAATCAATAACCCATATAGACACTCATGTAGCTACTCACCAACCCATGCAGCCACTTACACACCAACAGACAGACTGATACAGACATTCACACAGTTTAGACACTAACCCATGCATTCAGTAAGACATGTTTAATCACTCACTTATGCAGTCAGTCACGCACCTACTAAATCATCCATTCGGACACTCATATACCCACTCATTCTTCAATACACTTTGGCGTATATATATATAAAACATATTTAAACTTTACAGAAACACACAGTCACTGGAGGATATCATCAGTGATGTCATTGAGATGTCATAAGTGATGTCATCAGTGATGTCACTGACCATGTCATGAGTGATGTAAATTGTGATGTCATCAGCAGTGCATTGCGGGGGTGCAAGTTATACTTAGCTCAACTAACTATAACGGCTGAATTTCTCTGGTTTTGTACGAGTGAAATGTCCAACTAACTATAACGTCCCTGAAACCTGTGGTATTTTCAGTATATATAAATATATATATATTTTGCGAATAGTGAGCATTTAATTATATGCAGGAATTCATTTGAAGTGGTATTAATAATATAACTATTTCCTGCTGTTAATAATTTATTGCCATTGATTAAAAATGAAATTGATCAGTTTATATATTAATGAGAACATATCGGGTAGAAATCTGTGAAATTGTTGTGTTAAGATGGCCGCCACGCAAGCGCGAGCAAGGATAATGTACCTTAAAGTCCTTTCTTTGTGTCAATGTAAGATCACTTGCTGACGAATAAGGTAACCTGTTATTTAAAGGTGGTGAAATGTGTAGTAAACTAACACTGACGAAGGCCAGGGTGCCGGAACGCGTGTGTTAGTCTTCCTCTTGGAATTGGAATAAAAAGAACTTGCACGATCGAGCTGGAGTGCGCTGTTTTGTTTCTTTGGTGGAAACTTTGTTTAGTAGCATATTTTTCGTGTTGCCGTCTACACGAACTGCGCACCCGCACTGCTGAGAGCAAGGAGAGTTGGGCGGCTTTATGTTCTTCTTGCAAATTGGATACCTTGCTCCGCCGCCACTGGGAATTGGCAGTTCGACAAGAGAACTGCGGGGACTAACAGCCGCTGGGAAGGAGCACCGAGACGCAGCCAGGCACGGGAGTGGATGCTTTCAGCGTGCCGACGTGAAGGCTGCCCCGGTGAGTGCCTTGCATTGCGGCGTCCTCCAAAAAGGCATTACAGTAATTGGTGGCAAGTGCGTAGAGCTCTGGCGATACATGCCGATATTTCAGGACTATAGTTAAATATTTTCATTTCCAAGCGGGAAATGTTTAGTGACGCCGAGAGACAAGAAGCGGCGGATTTGGTATTTAAAGGTGCCGCGTTTGTACAGCAAGCGGACGGAGGCGTAGTCACTAACAAAGGACCGGACAGCCTAAAGGGATGGTTCTTGAAGCTAGAACGCACTTATGAAAAAGAAGTGAAGAAATGGTGGGAAGCCACTTCCCTCCAGAGGTACCTGGACGTGGGACTCATACCCAGGGGTCTTAGGATTTACACTATCCCCTTGTATGAGAATCCGGACCCCAATCTTCTTAAAGATTGGGCAGATCATACGGTAGCATCATCTAAGGGTATGGTTCAAATTTTGATAACTTATGCTAAAAGCGACAGAGCAAAATTGCTCAATGAGATCAAAGAAATTGAAGTACAAATTGTAACCTTTGAAGATCAAACAGAGACTGACAGCCTCAGAGCGAAAATGAAAACCAGGCTCATCTCGTATGAGAATGATATTAAACGACGCAAACAAAATAAATTTGCAAGAGACCAGCAGGATTACGAGTCGGGCCGAGTATTAACTTTTGCCAAGAAATATGATGCACCAAGGAAAGCATTGCAGACAACAACTTCCAAGGCAAAACAACAAGACCCAAGGGATAAATCAGAGTCAGAAATCGAAACTGACCAATCAGAGGCTGAAAATCCTCCAAGTGAGGCAGGAGCCAGCACAAGCCAGGAACCGAATTTTCCGAAGGAATACGAAGTGATGAAAGAATCGTGGAGGAGATACCCACAAAGAATAAGGCCCCCAGAGAAAAACATCGAAAAACCAGGAGAGGGGGAAAAACAGGAAGAGGAGGCACCATCCCCCGGATGACAAGGAGCAAACGGGGGTACAACAAAAAGTGAACAAGCTGGCTGTGATCAATCTGTCCTCAAGGACACTAACTGACACCAAAGTCAAAGTCCTAGAGATGGGGCTTACATTCTGTCCAACAAGTGAATGGGACTATGTGCAGACACGTATTGATCTTTACCGCTTTATACGCAAGTGGAAATTAAAAAAGACTTTTATCTTACGTCCGAGTACACCTGGACCTGGACCAGTACATGATGTGACAGACGAACTCACAGGACATGATCTAGAAGCATTGCAAACGTTACATGCACTACGTATGGATATCCCGCAGAACGAACTCAATGAGGAGAATATCGGGAGTATTGACTGTATGGGCATTGAGCAAACCAGTGGCAAAAGCAGGTTTAAAGTTAAATCAAAGTTCATCCCTAAAATGCCTTTTGACGCTATTGACTGTTTCCATGAGACTATGATTAAGGATTTGAATAATTTGAGAGCAGGGAATTTACAGCAGAAAAGCAAACGCTCTTTTAATCTTTCAAAAGCTCAATGGTTAGCAGTCAAGACCCTCAAAGATGACACAACCATCACGATAAAGCAGTCTGATAAAGGCGGGAATGTGGTGGTGTTGTCAAAAGTGACATATAAGGAGGAAGCATTATGCCTTTTGGGGGATAGGACAAGTTACACGAAAGTCAATAGAGACAGATATAACAACAGTGTGTTATCGTTCTATGATTTACTTGATAAATGGAGGATAAGTGGCATTTTAGAAGAGGACGAGTTCCAGTTCATGAAGGTGGACTGTCCTGTATTACCTACATTTTACCACTTACCTAAAGTACATAAAGATGCCCTCAAACCACCAGGGCATCCTATTGTTTCAAGTAAAGAAAGCCTGCTGGAAAAAACTTCCATTTATGTGGACCATTTTCTGTTTCCAGTGGTTAAAGATTTAAGCTCTTTTGTTCAAGATACAACTGATTTTATAAAGCGTATCCAAGACATTCAGTGGGAACCTGACTTCCTCCTCATTACTATGGATATAACTAGTTTATATACTTGTATAGCACATGATGGAGGTCTTATGTCTCTTCAATATTTTTTAAAAACTAGGCCTCTTAAGTTTCAGATGCATAGTAAGATGTTGCTTGAAATTGCGGAATTCTGTCTATGTAATAATATTTTTCTTTTTGGTGGCCAGCTCTATTTGCAAACACAAGGGAACGTGATGGGCATGTGCTTCGCCCCCAGCTACGCGAACTTGTTCGTGGTCTGGTGGGAGAAGCACGTAGCCTGGGCGGAAGACAATGAAAGGTGGGTCGAGAAGATTGCCCTATGGGCGCGATATATAGACGACCTTTTCATTGTCTGGAGGGGCACACCAGAAGAGGCAGCAGATTACATCAGAGTACTGAATGACAATACACTGAATTTAAGGTTCACAAGTTATATGAGTAGGACTGAAGTACCTTTTTTAGATCTTTCAGTGTTTGTGGCAAATGACATGATATGCACGAAACTTTATCGGAAGCCCACTGCAGGCAATACAGTTCTGCATTACAAGAGCCAACACCCTCGAAGCTTAATACACAGCATCCCCTATGGGGAGCTGTGGAGGCTTAAAAGAAACTGCACACTCTCCACAGACTACACACAAGCAGCGAGTGAGTCATTAGGGAGATTTAGGCAGAGGGGATATCACAATCGTCTACTACATGAGACTGCCCTGAGGGTGCAGACAACAGAAAGGCAGACACTCCTGGGATATAAAGAGACAAAGGAGACTCAAGAGAATGATGATGTGGAAAAAGTGAGATTGATTTTGGGGTTTTCGTCTGAGTCAGGCACTATTAGAAGGCTGGTTGAGAGAAATTGGAAAGTGCTGCAGACAGATACGGTAATTGGAAAATTGGTACCAAGCAGACCCGATATTACGTATCGGAAGAGTAAATCTTTAAAAGATCTGCTAGTACATAGCCATTTTATAGAGACGGTACATAAAACAACAGTGGCAGGTTTTTATCCATGTACTTCCTGTAAGGCCTGTAAAAACAGCGTGAAAGTAAAAGAGTATCCAATCCCAGGAAGGAAGTGGAGACGTAGTATAGACAAATTAATGAATTGCAACACGAGTTTTGTTGTTTACTGCTTGGTGTGCCCATGTGGTCTCCAATATGTTGGAAGTACCATTCATCCAGCTAAGAAACGGGTATTGGAGCACACACGGGCAATAACCAATCGTGATAATGCCTATCCGGTGGCTAGACACTTCGCGGAAGTGCATGAATCACGTAGTGATAGGCTAAGATATTTTTGCCTGGATCATGTCCCAGTGACTGAAAGGGGAGGAGATAGGGTGAAGCTGTTGCGTCAGCTGGAAGCAAGATACATCATTGAGCTGCAAACACGCACTCCCGGGGGGTTGAATACTGAAGAGGAACTGTGGTCCTTCGTTGGTTAAATATGTTCACGGATGAGACATGTGAACATAAGTTCTGGAGCTGTAGCCAACAATATAGGAGGAACAGGATCCTCTCATCCAGTGCATGTGGATATATTCCCTTCCCTTTTTAACTGTAGGACAATATATACATTGCTTAGTCAGATTAAAAAAAGATTTTCTCTTTTTAATAGCATTATATATATTTTTTTAGTAGCGATTACGACATCCCTGGGTAGATTCACTGACTAGTAGGATAAACGGTACATAGGCTACCCTTGAAATATTGTGAATTAACATTTTAGTAATCATGGTAGAAAAACATAGCCCATTTGAGGGCTTAATTTTGCGAATAGTGAGCATTTGATTATATGCAGGAATTCATTTGAAGTGGTATTAATAATATAACTATTTCCTGCTGTTAATAATTTATTGCCATTGATTAAAAATGAAATTGATCAGTTTATATATTAATGAGAACATATCGGGTAGAAATCTGTGAAATTTTTATTGTGTTCAGATGGCCGCCACGCAAGCGCGAGCAAGGATAATGTACCTTAAAGTCCTTTCTTTGTGTCAATGTAAGATCACTTGCTCGAATGAGGTAACCTGTTATTTAAAGGTGGTGAAATGTGTAGTAAACTAACACTGACGAAGGCCAGGGTGCCGGAAAGCGTGTGTTAGTCTTCCTCTTGGAATTAGAATAAAAAGAACTTGCACGATCGAGCTGGAGTGCACAGTTTTGTTTCTTTGGTGGAAACTTTGTTTAGTAGCATATATATATATTTTCACTGAAAAAACCATAGGTTTCAGACACGTTATAGTTAGAAATTTGCATTTAAAAAACCTTACAAATTCACTGAAAAAACCATAGGTTTTAGGGACAGTTATAGTTAGTTGGACATTGCACTCGTACAAAACCCGTGAAATTCCCCCGTTATAGTTAGTTCAGCTAACTATAACTCGCGCCCCCGCAATGCACTGCTGATGACGTCACATATTACATCACTCATGACATGGTCAGGATCCGCGCACCCAGCGCGTTTTCTGCTGATTTAAAAAAAAAAAAAAAAAATCTTGGCCCTGGGGGTCCTTGTAGGACAGCCATCTTGTTCCTCGGTAGAACTGAGGGACAAGAAAAGACAAAAACAAGGGCGCAAAACGCAAAAAGGGGGCAGGGTAGAAACACCCTGACCACCTAGGCCTGCACAAGGACCCCCAGGGCCAAAAAAAGCATTTTTTTAAAAAATTTCGGCAAAATTCGCACTGGGTCCGCGAATCCCGCCGATTTTTAAAAAAAAATGAAGCGCGGACTCCCGCGCTTCATTTAATTGAGGCCCCCGGGTGGGCCAAGTCCTGGGGGCATTTTCAAAAAATATATGCGGGGGCCCGTGGGGGCCCCCGCAGCCCCGGGGACCGCCAACCCCCGGGGCTTGGTTAAAATGATGTGTGGTAGGGCACTCGGCCCTCCCGCAGCCCCGGGGAACACCACCCCCCGGGGCTTCTTTTTAAATGTGTGGGGGGCCTCCAAGGCCCCCCAAGCCCCGGGGACCGCCACCCCCGGGGCTAGTTTTGAACAATAAAACAATCGTGTGTGGGGGGCCTCGAGCCCCTCCACACGCCCCGGGGACCCTCCCCAGGGCTTTAATCACATAGGGAGGGGGGCCGCACGTCCCCCTCCTGGAGCCCGTGATGGCCCTGGGGACCGCCACCCCCAGGGCCAGCTCCTGCAGTGTCCCAGGGTGCCCACCCCCGGGACACTGCTGTTTGCTATGGCAGGACGGGAGCCTCGCGGCTCCCGCCCTGCCATAGCAAACACTGGTTTGGATTTTGGAAGCGAGAGCAGGGAAACCTGCTCTCGCTTCCAAAATTCAAACCAGATTGCTTTTCCACACGGGGAGCTGCATGTCAGCAGCTCCCAGTGTGGAAAAGCAATGCCGGCTCCTGCAGGACGCGGGGAGTCGGTGGGACCGTGGGGGCATTGGGGCTCCCCCCATGGTCCCCAACGGATAGGGCCTGCCCCGGGGGATGGGGTCCCCGGGGCTTGAAGTGGCCTGGGAGGGGGGCCACGCAGCCCCCCTCCCCAAAAACAAAAAAATAAATAAATAAATAAAGGCTGGCCCTGGGGGATGCGGTCCCCGAGGCCAATAGAGGCCTCAGGAGGGAAACCACGCAGCCCCCCCTTAAAAAAAAAAAAATGTGCCAATGCCCCGGGGGATGGGGTCCCCGGGGTCGGAATTGGCCACGGGAGGGGGGCCCACGCGGCCCTCTTCCCGTTGAAATTTTTTAATTTTTTTTAAAAAGGGGTCAGGACCTGGGGGATGGGGTCCCCAGGGCCCAAAAAAAGGAAAAAGAAGGGGGGCCACACAGCCCCCCTTCTAAAAAAAAAGAAATTTAAAAAAAGACCGCATTGTGCCGATGCCCCGCCCCCTCCCAGCAACACTCTGCAAACGCGCCCTGTGGCGCGTTTTAAGTTGGGTAATTAATTCCCCTTCAATACTGGGGGTCCCTGGGGGCCAACTAGCCCACCAGGTACCTCCAGTATGCACCACTGGGCTGCCTTGCAGAGAGGTGGTCCGAGGCCACGCCCCTTTGAACACCTCTCTGCAACGCAGCTCTGTGGCACTTATTGGAGGTACCTGGTGGGCTAGTTGGACCCCAGGGACCCTCAGGATTCAAGGGGACTTAATCCCCCAACTTAAAATGCACCACGGGGCGCGTTTGCACAGTGGTGAAGGGAGGGGGCGGGCGTGATATGGCAAGTGTGCAAATGGGCCCCCTGGCGTGTTGTAACTTGGGGGATTAAGTCCCCTTGAATCCTGAGGATCCCTGGGGGCCAACTAGCCCACCAGGTACCTTCAGTTTGCACCACAGAGCTGCGTTGCAGAGAGGTGTAAAAAGGGGCGTGGCCTCAGACCACCTCTCTGCAACGCAGCTCTGTGGCACAAATTGAAGGTACATGGTGGGCTAGTTGGTCCCCAGGGACCCTCAGGATTGAAGGGGAATCAATTCCCCAACTTACAACGCGCCATGGGGCGCGTTTCCACAGTGGTGCAGGGAGGGGGTGGGGCCTGATATGGCAAGTGTGCAAATGAGCCCCCTGGTGCGTAGTCACTTGGGGGATTAAGTTCCCTTCAATCCTGAGGGTCCCTGGGGGCCAACTAGCCCACCAGGTACCTTCAGTTTGCGCCAAAGAGCTGCGTTGCAGAGAGGTGTAAAAAGGGGCGTGGCATCACACCACCTCTCTGCAACGCAGCTCTGTGGCGCAAATTGAAGGTACATGGTGGGCTAGTTGGCCCCCAGGGACCCTCAGGATTGGAGGGGACTTAATCCCCCAACGTAGAACGCACCAGCGGGTGCTTTTGCAGAGTGCTGCAGGGAGGGGGTGGGGCCTGATATAACAAGTTAGCAATTCTGCTGTGTGGGATTTACTGGAGGTAATAAAAGGGGTAGTTGGACACCAAGGTTGACGTTGGGGGCTAACTATCCCTCCTGTTACGTCCGCTAAATCCCACACAGTGGGATTGCTAAAAGGTGTTTGAAGGCCACGCTCGCCTTTCTCCACCACTCTGCAAACGCGACTGCTATGTTACAGATAGAAATTAGCATTTAAAAAACCTTTGAAATTCACTGAAAAAACCATAGGTTTCAGGCACGTTATAGTTAGAAATTAGCATTTAAAAAACCTTAGAAATTCACTGAAAAAACCATAGGTTTCAGGGAAGTTATAATTAGTTGGACGTTTCACTCGTATAAAACCATAGAAATTCCCCCATTATAGTTAGTTCAGCTAAGTATAACTCGCGCACCCGCAATGCACTGCTGATGACGTCACATATTACATCATTCATGACATGGTCAGTGACATCACTGATGACATCACTGATGACATCTCAAATGACATCACTGATGACATCACTGATGACATCATCCAGTGACTGTGTGTTTCTGTAAAGTTTAAATATGTTTAATATATATAGGGAAAGGCGTATTGAAGAATGAGTGGGTGTATAAGTGTCTGAATGGATGATTTAGTACGTGAGTGACTGACTCTACAAGTGAGTGATTAAATGTATCTTACTGAATGCATGGGTTAGTGACTAAACTGTGTGAATGTCTGTATCCGTCTGTCTGTTGGTTTGTAAGCGGCTGCATGGCTTTCTGAATAGCTACATGAGTGTCTACATGGGTTATTGATTGATTGTCTGAGTATCTGTATGGGTGCCTGAGTGTTTGTGTGGGTGGGGTGTGTGTGACTCTGTGCATAGATGTGTGAGTTGGTGATTCACTGGGTGCATGGTTTCAAGAGTGCATCTGTGATGGACTGTATGGGTGGGTGAGTGTGTGTATGGGTGTGTTAGTGATTGAATGTATATCTCAGTGGTACATGTGTGAGTAACTACATATGTGAAAGGCAGTATATATGTGTGTTGGAGTATATAAATGGCTATAAGTGAGAGTGTGTGATTGTGAGAGTGGCTATATGGATGAGTGTGTACTTGTATCAGTGATTGTATAAGAGCGTAAGAATGTGCTAGTATTTGTATGAGTAAGTGAGCTGGTGTGTGTATAACTGTATAGGTGAGTAAATGGGTGCGTGATTAAGTTTTTTGCATGACTGACTAGGTGTGTGAGTACCTCTATGGATGAGTGGCGGTGTGTGAGTGTTTATATAGGTGTATGAGTGCATATGATAGTCCTGTACTGAGTGACTAAGTATGAGTGACTGTACGGGTGAGTGAGTGGATGTGTGTGTAGACCTAAGAATCAGTGAGTGGGTATGTAGTTTTTGGTGTTGGAGTGTCTATGGTTTTGAGAATGGCAGTCTGTAATTTAGAGTGGGTGTATCAAAAGTTATATTAGGGTGTGAGAAGATGCATGAAATTAACACATGGATGATGTCATCAGTGATGTCATTTGAGATGTCATCAGTGATGTCATGAGTGATGTCACTGACCATGTCATGAGTGATGTAATATGTGACGTCATCAGCAGTGCATTGTGGGGCGCGAGTTATAGTTAGCTGAACTAACTATAACGGGGGAATTTCTATGGTTTTGTACGAGTGAAATGTCCAACTAACTATAACTGTCCCTAAAACCTATGGTTTTTCAGTGAATTTCAAAGGTTTTTTAAATGCTAATTTCTAACTATAACGTGTCTGAAATCTATGGTTTTTTCAGTGAATTTCAAAGGTTTTTAAATGCTAATTTCTAACTATAACGTGCCTGAAACCTATGATTTTTAAGTGAATTTCAAAGGTTTTTTAAATGCTAGTTTCTAACTATGCCTACAGAGGTAGGACATACGTAGCAATACGTAAC